>BMAU01014784.1:600000-1086724 GCA_019973935.1 Trichonephila clavipes
AGTGTCTGTTAATAATGGGTTTCCCGTTGATTTATAAAAGGGTAGGAGTTATTATTTAGAGGCCAATTAATAACATTGCATTATATGTTACGTTGAATTTTAAGTCAAATGAAGCACAATGATTTTTTATAGAAACTTAATATCATTTATAGTAATTACAAGCATTGTAAAATCTTTCTGAAAACCTGTTTCTGAATATGGGATAATCTACCTTGTGCTGATTAATTTTAAATTTAGGTTTTCCCAGCTCTGAATCGTAAGAAATTCCTTTTTCAAACAATTGAGATTGTATATATTATACATCTATCTCATTTAAGTGGATTGTGCCAAGAATAGATTTTGTTGTGGGTAAATGTTTTTTTAACCATAGTCTGAAACTAATACTCAAGCAATCACTAAACAAGTGAAAAAAGAAATATGTATTCAGTTCATTTTCTTTTATAATTAGCAACATTAATTCAATCCATTACTTAGAATTCGTAAAGAAAGCAATAAAAAAGGTAATAAATGTACGGATGCTTGATTAATAAATCCTATTAATTCACAATTGCCCAAACTTTACGGGAGATGAGAAATACCTTTGCTGCATCGTAGGGACTGCTATCTAATTCGTTACAAGTATGTTTAATAAAAATCATTTAGTTTTTCTTGAAACTACACTTTTTAAATTGTACAAACATCACTTTCTTGTTGATTAGTGTGTATGTATATTTTGCAGGAAAACAATTTCCAAATATTTGTCATTTGGAACAATGATATCAATACGTATTTTCATAAAATATTTGAAATTGTTATTGACGGAATGTTTCCTTTGAACCTGTTGTATAAAAAATAAAAGGTAGGTCAGGAAAATGAACAACATATTTTTCAAAGGATCTTCTCATTTCTACTCTAAACAATTCATCTATTGTATCAATACCAAAAGTGTTATTTAGTTATTAGAGTGGAACGAGAAGGAATGCTTGGTTTGCTTTCGTATGGAATACGGAAAGAATTGGAAGCATTAAGTCGGAGAAAGATTCCATACCATGCTTAAGCACTCGATTATTAATACATGAAGAGAACTCAAACAAAAATAAGTCAAACAAGACTTTTAGATTTGACACATTTGTTTTGTGCTCTATGGACCGAGATAACTTGAACTTGTTTCGTTTTGTAATGCGCTTATTAAAGAACCACTACCAACTTTTTGGTTAAGTTTCGAATAACTCGTTCTAGTATCTATGAATAATTTCACAACGTACATTCAATTCCTGGGTAGTATTCCTCCAGTTATACAAGCTTGAAAGAATAGGTGAGATTCACAGGCAGAGTAAAATCACACTTTGTTTTTTTTTAAACAAGTGTCGTTAAAAATAATGAAAATTATTAATACACTAAAAGCAACATTACAATAATTATTTGTTCTAAACAGTTTTTGCCGATTGTTTCTATGTATTGCTCTACTGGGAACCATAAGAGATAAAGAGGAAAATTGTTTTTAAAATGAACAGTTGCAATCATTTCTTTAAAAAAAATGTTCAAAAATTATCCATTGGAAAATGTTTATGGAAAAATGAGTCAATTGAATCAGAATTACGGTGTTGGATCAATGGTTTCAGTTCTCTTCTTAAAATGGACAACACTTGAATTCCCTGAATTTCTTCTCTGTAAAAAATATTTTGCTATTTTTTCAGAAGGGTGATATTTAAGATATTTCAAAAGAATTTGAATGCTTTATGAATGTTTGTCATCATTATTTTTAAAAAAACAAAAGAAGAAACGATAAAACTAGAAAAAAAAAGATAAATTATACAAAACTTATTTGTAGAAAAGAAAGGAATTCTTGATAACCTATTCATATAACATTGCATGTAATTTATATAGACATTGTTCTACACTTTAAAAGGAGAAACATAATTTCATTTGATTAACACAAATATCAGCTAATATGTTTTTAGTAAGAATCCTTTTATAAACATTTTAACCGTTACTAGAAAGAAATATATCCATTAGAAAAACATCTCATTCTTGAGTTGATTAAAAAAGTTGTGGTTCACCAAGATTTAGCGGCATTGTTGAAATGTGTAAGTTAAGATTTTTCAAACTTTGTTCAAATCTTGAGATTTGGAAAAAAAATTATAGTTTAAATGAAATCAAACTGAATTGAGCAGTATTTATATTTATTTTTCCCCTTTTCATTTCCTCAACAGTTTTTCAGAAAAGTGCCATTTTTCAGGTTTAGTCAGGCAGTCGTGTCAGAATTGAGCCCTCAAAAGAGTAGATATTGAAATAAAACCCAAACTATATGCATAGAACTCGATGAGTAAATCACTTCAATTAGTGCTAATAAATTTCAACTTTACCCAGAAGATGTTTATATTACTGCCACACACTGCGTCTAACGTCTGATCGGATTTATTTATTTCAGATGAGAGCATGTTTTTTAAATGTAGAGCTTTAAAATCCAAATATTTTTCTATAGCCTAACATTTTTCTAAAATACACATGGCTATTGTTTTTCAGAAATGCATATATTCTCATGGTGTCCACCTACGATGCACACATATCTGCGATTTGCAATTATTATGTTTAAGGAGAGGAACATTCTCTTTATACGAAAATTAAAGATTTCCAAAAAAAAAATCAACAATAAACTTTACACTCAATAGAACTGTTAGTGAAATTGAACGGTTTTTTTTTACTCCAAACCACAAACAGTTTAGAATTCAATTGTGTATGTGCATTGAACTGAAGAAAGAAAACCAGCTAATAAAGATGGATCATTAGAGGAACTTGAATAGAAAAAATGAATGGAATTCGAGGCATATTAATTCTTGTAAGTTACGAAATGGAGTGAGATATTTACAACATTCCCTTATTTTATTTATGAATTAACTTCTTCCAAGCTTTAAGATATTTTTAGGATCTAGTCAATAATCTATACATTCCAATGACTTTTGATACGAATTCGCAATCTTAATTTACTTCCTATTCATTGAAATGACAGTAAAATATTTCATACGAAGGACTGAAATGGATCTGAATCTATTCTATTCATTCCATTGATTTGACTTTAAGTAAAGGAAATAAAGGATGATATATACAGAAATCGGATCCTTTTACCAACACATTGAGCTGTTATTGTTTTGTTTCTTCATGTTACGATCCAAACTTGGAGTTAGTACAAGGGGGACAGAAAAATTGTGTACAGACTTTCGACCTTAAATGAAAAATGGCCTACCATTGGAGGAAAAAATTGGAATTTTTTCTATAACTGCAAGTATCAATCCTCACTTGCAGCTCCATTTGTTCTGAATCCGCCAAAAGAATTTCTTTATCAGTGACTTCATTATCTATTAGCATTTCATTTTGCAAAATTTCCTCTGAGAAGAATATTGGGAAAAACAAAGTAGAATTCCTTTAGTTGAACCAATTCAATACATTAATTCCTTCTAAGTGCATTAATTCTACTTAACTATCTAGCTATTTACTTTAAGAATCCTACGCTTTATTGCTAGAGTCAGTCCAATTGAACTTGTTAACAAATATATTTTGGGTACTTTCCCGCACATATACAATCTCCCAATAATTGAAGACATCTCATAGGAAAATATGTATCCTAATGTGGTTCAAAATGTGAATGGATTTCTGTGAGAAACATCTCCACAGATCCTCCCCCCAAACAGCTCCATATACAATTGCTCTAATTCCATTGTTAATTCCTAATAGCATACTAAAAAGCGAAGCGAAGGAATAGGTGGTTGAAATGGCATTGGTTGGCTCATGACTGAATCAGATATTCGCATGGCTGCGACGAATCCAAAATATTCAACTCACACCTTAAATCATACAACTCTTTTGAAATGGACAAAAGAAAAGCTCAAGCTTTTGGAAATCAAGGCTATTTTTAAAAACATTGGTTTCATTTGCAGCTCAATGAATCAAGCCAAATGTTAACTGATCAAGCCACATCGTGTGGAGGAAGCTTACCACGTTATTCATCACCACATAAAAAATAACATTCGGTTAAGCAGAAATTATTTACGAAGCAACAAATAGACAAAAAGATATTACATTTCTGATTCTTTTAATAGAGAAAAAACTCCAAACTCACAAGTTTTTATAAAAAATACATTTGCACCCATTTCCCCTTTATTCATTCACAGCTTTAAGACCTAGTTGTTACTCATTTTTAAAAAAGGCTCTTTAACTCAAAACTATTCTTAATTTTATATTTTGCAACATTATAAAACCAATTGAATCTTACATTTGTTAGTTTTCTTGCGAAAAACTATTCCTATCCGAAAAATCCCATTTCTCTGACGTTTCATTGTTTTAAGGTTGGGATGGTAAAATTAAAATAAAAACGATTGTATTATTCAACTCGTTTATACAAAATGTAGGAATAACCCCCCCAAATGAGCGCGCAGAAAGTATTTCAAGCTCTATTCTTTGTGCTGAAAACAAATTCATTCGACTTACGTGGGATGAACAGAGAGCATATGAAGAAGGCGGCCGAGAGGAGCCCCACAGAGAAGAAACGTGCTTTTCCCATCGCAGGCTCTTGGACTCCGTCCACTCTCGGAGACTCTCAAATCCTCACTGAGGACACTTTCCCATTCCTGGCTGTAGGGAGGAGGGAACCCACGGACAGCCAATCGCTGGCAAAGGCGCGCGCAACCCCAAACAAAGCAGAGGGAAGGGGCTGAAAGAAACTTTTCTCGGCTCATGACAGGACATCGGCGCCTCTTGCAAGGGAAAACATTCGACCCTAAATTAAAATATGCAATGGATATTGTTTCATTTGGAAATTAATTACTTTCCCCTCCAATTTTTCTTTTCACTTCTGACCAGAAGCACGTAATTATTTTTAAATCCAATGTCGTACGCAAACCTCTCTTATATAAGGAGGGTTATATTCTAACAAAATATGTCAACGAGGGGTAATCATCTCAATGGTAAACATTCAAAATTGGATGATCTATGGGGATTAAGCCCCCAAACTATCCCTTGTGTACGCCACTGACTGAATCTCTTTCAAAATCAAATTTACTATACAATGCGTTGGCTTGGGGTTTTTAGAAGACAAATCGATTGTATTTCAAAGCATCTCAGTTCTATGGAAATCAACTCCAGATCTTCACAATTTATTAAATTTAGAAACTTTAAAAAAATTAACTGATGGTTTACTTAGTTGAAAACTCAAAACAGTAGACAAATGCGTATTGGGTCTTCGAACGGTTTTCTTGTTATGTTTCTTTTCTTTTTGGAAATCTTCGCGTCAAGTTAGAACGAAACTATGACTAAAAAGCTCTAACATCAGCCGAAATGAAAATTTTTATCTTGTTTTCTATGAAAATTACTACACTTTCACCTGTATACAAGGAAAATAATTGATAGATGCTTACAGAGAGAAATCAAATCAACTCTTGATTTAATGAACGTCATCATTTCGAAATGTTCCCCTTTCAAAATAAAGGATTTAAGTGAATCTGCATCAATTTTAAAAGGTAAATATTGATTCTCTTAAGTGGAACACGAGGAAACTCTTTTGTAATCTGTACCACAGCAATTTAAAAATGGCCCTAAGGAATATTTTCTGACCATTACTAATTATATCAATTTAATGTACACCTCTATAATCTCTACTGCAGAAACACTAACCAATGGTGGATAGATGTTGGAAGACCCAAGCTTATGTAAATGGTGCAAAACCAAGTAGATTCCTTAGGAGGTCTTAAGTACATTTCTATACTGCTGGCCCCACAAAATACAAGGCCAAAAATAACCAGACATATCCCTTTAAGACCCGAATTACTTTATCTTCAGATATTACATTCTTCAGGTTATTAATACTATATGGACCCCGGTGAAATTGGGAAAAATAATAAAAAAAATCCCCCCCCCCTGGAATGTAGAAGGCACACCGCACGATCGTGCGGGTTAGGTGTTATCTATGAAACAGGTCACCCATGAAATTTTACGAGTTATACATTTTTAGTTCTAAGTTTATGGAAGAAACAATATATTAATTCAACTAAAATTGTTACAAATAAGGAAATTATTGATGTACTATTAACTGTTTTATGAATTCATTATTTATTTACTAAAAAAAACCTTTTGTTTTGTTTTTGACAAGTATAAATAACCATTGCATTTTTCACATCATGTTTTCGAACTGCTTTCGTAGTTTTCAAATCTGCATTTGCGAGGCCTTGAAATGTCATCAGCACATCAAAAACGGCTATACTTGTCAGGCCTTTTATCCTGGAATGGCCAGAATAAAAGCCATGACATGTATAGCAGGTGGGCTATAACGCTTCGATTTTTTGCGAGTGGCATTACAACACTGTTATCTTCATCATCAGTTAAAATAGAGGATAGGTGGAGAGGCTGATAACGCTTCAACTATCTCTAACTTAAATTTTAAGCGATCCATTTTGATTTTTGGAGGAATTTTATTTGATATTGCATCTTGTTTTCACAGAAACCAAGAATTTGCTACAGCCAAATCAATGTAATGAATGTGTTCAAGAGACTTATATGGTAAAAAATGATCCAAAATTGCCTTTCATTTCAAATATTTCCATGTGTTTCTTCATCGTCTCATCTGAACTCAATTCTCCTTCCAGTATACGCGATTCATATGTTTTGTTCGCAGCATTGTCATCATCCGAGAGATCACTAAGTACTGATTTAAGTTGATTCTGATTCATCAATTACAAAATGCCTTCTTGTGTGAGAACTCTCATTCCTTGGAGACACATGAAAAAGTTTTTGGTTAAAAAACTTAGCACAGTATTCCATGAAAAATAATAAAATGTATCAGAAAATTGTACTGTTTTACAAAAATAAAATATTTATACCACACAATACTAACTCCCACAGCTCTAATCTAAGTTCAATCTGATTTTTTCATCAATTGAACAATTTCTTCTGGAAAAATTCTTCTCCTTTTAGACACCTGAAAAAGTTTTTGGTTAAATGTTAACACAGTATTCTATGAAAAATAGTAAAATGTATCAGAAAATTTTATTATTTAAATATATATATATATATATATATATATATATATATATATATATATATATATATATATATATATATATATATATTTAAACCACACACACCATACTAACTACCACCGGAAAACCCAGATTTTTTTTTTTTGGGGGGGGGAGACATACGAATGTAGATATCTGTGGAGAGTATAAAAATGCCATACTCCTCAACAAATGTATGGAATAGAAAATTAATTGCAAAAAAAGGGAGAGAAAGAAAAAAAGGGACTCATCCATGGCGATCCCCAAGAAAATTTGGTATTAATTATATAACTATATATTTCATTTTTATGTAGACTTTCATTAAAATTATTGAAACAGAAAAGAAAATTCTCATAGTAGTACTTACCTTTACAGCTTCAGTGACTTAAGTAACGCCCAACCCACACGATCGTGCGGGTAACGAAATCCCGAGCCCTAGAAGCCACATTAATAGAGTATAATTAATATTTTTTATATTTTACAGTTATTTAAACATTAATACAAAAAAATTTTCCAATCAATTAGAAATACATTGATTATTACCTTTTTACGACAGATAAAAACAAGATGTGTTTTCGTTGTACTTGAAAACCAAGTTAGATTTGCCAGCTGAATGTAAAACATGGACTACAATCACCTTCTGTTGATAAAAAATGATATTTTACATCTTCTGTTAACACGCTCAATCGTTGGATTCGGGATTTTTTTACATACGACTATTCCAGAAGCAAAAATGTATAATGTCTAACCCGCATGATTGTGCGGGTTGGATCTAAAAGGGATATCACAGCGAAATTTATTAGGCACATAACATGTTGTACAAAGACTAGATGATTAAAATGACATCCTCTTGTGACGTGGGTATCATGACAAAATCAGTAGTTAGTGTAGATGCCATTGCTTGCTATAACCACTTCACCTTTCGGCATAGAATCCAAGAGGCTGTCTATGTATCCTTGGGGTCTCTCTCCATGCGGATTCCACATATTACAAAAGTTCATCTGGTGTAACAGCAGGGGGGGTCTCAGGCCAGTCATTGTGCCACCATGGATCACACGTTTTCGATTGGCGATATAATAGGTAAAATTTTAGTAGATACAGACTTGAGGAAATAAAGACAGTAAAATCAGTGAAAGAGTGAAGAATATAATGTTCAGTCAAGGCTCAAATCTTAAACCGCGCGCGCGACTAGATTTTTCTCATATTATTTCATTCCTAAAGAAGCCAAGTGGATGGTTTTATAAAGCGAGATTGTTGACGGGTTTCCATGAAACAAGTGCATTGAAATACAAATATTACAGAAAGAACGTTCACTAACATATAATTGAGATTAAAAATGCTCATCTAAATAGCTCAATTTACTCATCAAGATGCATTCATTCATCTGATGTACACGGGAAGGTGTACAGCATCCTCGAAAGAACAACACAACGTTGAAAGAAGTTGGTTCAAAATTTTTCTCGGACACTAAAATAAAAATTATGAAGAGCTCATACAGCTCTCCATTGTAATTATTGAATCAAATGAGTTGAATTCAATTTTTTTTTCAAAATCCAACTTACTTCTGCACCTATTACATAATTTTCAAGTTTTATAAAACTATTTATAAAATTACTAAATTGCTTGCTGTAGATTCCTTATTAATGTCACATTTAGAAGCAAGACAAGAACCATTGCCGACCGCTAATTTTGTGTGTGTGTGTAGTAATTGTAATAGAAATCAATAAACTATATTTCAAGCATCAATATCTCTAGAGAAATGTTTCTTGGTGACTGAGGGCAAATATTTAACTTCATGTTCATGAAGCCAACTTATGATGCGCTTTGCTGCGCATAAGGTAGCATAAGGGGTCTGGAAAAATTGTCAGCACCATTGGATAAATATGATATTGTGTGTTACTTCAGAAGGACTTCTGGGTCCTGAAGCCAAGAAATAGCACATTAGATTCATTAGTACGGACTACTTCTGTCCTTGACGACACTAAATACAAATTCTAATCCATGAAGACCATCAAACCTACGCGTTCTTGAACAGCTGATCTGCTGGAAATGGGATTTACTCGTTTATATCTGCAGTGATTCTATCTGCTCTGGATTTACATCGGTACAAATAATTCATGATATTTCTCGCTGATCCCTGACCTTCTGCAGCACAGTTCATTATGTAACTGCAGTAGAATGATAGTCATGGTTACTAACTTTCGGCTGGCGTTGTTTTAGTTGGGCTATGACTTGGAGTGTAGGTGCTACTTGTGTAGTAGGGTTGACGCACACCTTGAATCTCTCTCTCTGTCTCTCTCTCTCTCTCTGTCGAAGCTCATATTTGAATGATGTGAAATTCTGAAGAGTGGGATTCTAGTTTAGGTATTGTCCCCGTCAATTGACCAAGGTTCAAAATTATAAGGTTCAGCACCAATAAATATCGTGTTACTTCAAGAAGGGCGATAGGGTCAATCAATCACCAGTTGATGCTTGGCAAAAACTCTTAATCCTACTCTTCTGCAAAAAACTTAATTAACACAACTGGTGTGTTATTGATCTCAATACCATTTATAGCAAATATTGACTTCTTAACTGGAAATGCCCATAACAGCTGGTTTTGCCCATAGTGGGGGTCTCGTTACGTTGTTTACCATGTGTATGATGTCTCATGAATAAAATGCATAGAGTGGATTGCTTCCCAAGTAGACCCGATTTTATCTAATCATTGATTGATAATTAGTTTTGTCCAATAATATTTGAGATATCCTGTCGATATATGAATTTTCTTTCTTCAAAATCTATCGAAAATACTTTCGGGAATATTGAGATGCATTTGAGTCAGAAAAATCTATCTTTTCTATAATGCATAACTAAGGGATATTTTTTCTCATAGTTATTGTTTTGGAATGAATCTTTAGGATGCCCAGCAATATTCTTTCGTACAAGACCATGATATTTGCTTCAAGAAATGTCCAAAGTGCCTTACATATATTTTAAGTATAAGTACAAAATACAAGATATTTAAAACGAGCTGAATTCAAAGTAAAACATCCACTCAAATTAAATATCAAAACACTTCGCAGTACCTTCAAAATGACAAAAATTCAAAAAGATGTTTGGTTGTTTTTTTGCATTTTTTGTAACTCATCTTTCTAGGTCAGATATTAAAGTAGTTTTTAAAAAAGAACATTAAATCTGTCGAGAGCTCAAACGTCTTCCCGTTGGAGTGATGTGGTAGTTAGATGAGGGGAGGTGCTAGCTCAGGTATCGTCCTCGTCACTTGACCATGGTTCAAAATGACGAGGTCCGTCACCAAAAGCCCTTGTGTAGCTGAACAGTGCGACGTTAATATTCACTCACTCAAACTTTAAATTTTGTCGATGCTAGTGATTCCCAAATGTTTTTTTTTGTTTTGTTTTAGAGGGTTTTAAAGTTTGTTTGTATATACATACTATAAAAGTTAGAACAGATTTTAAGTCTGAGGACTGTAGTTAAATCTCAAAAATGTCAAAATTAATCTTTTTAGAATATTCATGTTTTTTCGAGTTGAGCCGCATTCACACCAAGGCAGTCAGCGTCGAGCGTCGAGCCAATCAGAGACTTCATGAAGTCTTCACTTCATGAAGTCTCTGATTGGATCGACGCTAACTGCCTTGGTGTGAATGAGGCTTTAAACTACGAAAATAATTACTACAAATTAACGAAGAATCAGATTTTCATTCCATACTAACTTTCGTTCCCAATGTTTAAAAAAAAAAATCACAGATCACTAAAAATAATGGAAAAATAAAAAGATAGTACTTAACAACAGTTAAAATTTCAAAAATGCAATTTCTTAAAAATTTCAAAACAATGGCTTACCAAACTTAAAATTTTTTTTTCGAATCAATTTCAATCTGAGAAAAATCATTGTTTACTTATAACATTAAGCACCGCCATTTTTTATTTAAAAAAAACAGTACTGTGTAGCCTTACGGTAAAAATGTAATAATTATTTGCACAAGAGTACTTCTTAAGGAATGTCTGGTGATCCTATGCTAAAAGTATAAAACTAACGTGGAATCTTCTACATAGAAAAACCTTCCTGCTCAAAATAGAGGATTTGATTTAACTTGAAACTGATGTCATGATTCCATTGGGTCAAGCATTAGTCTTGAAGAACTAATCGAAAACATTTAACAATATCAGAGTAAGAAATTTCATTGCTTCTAATACCACATGGTAAAGCTATGTTACACCATCTCAATGAAACCAGATCCGGACAATGGGAAATGAGCAGCTTCAGTGACATCAAAGGAAGTAGTGTAACTTAGCCAGCGTGTTTTAGCTGGAATGGCCTTCACCCCTACCAGAAGCAAATATCCATGAGTCAGATTTCAGAAGGGAGAGAAAGAAATAGTGTTCGAGTGGGAGCTTCTTTGTTGTCTTAACATTTGAAAAACTGCAAAAAAAAAAAAAAAAATCATAACTTACTTTTTATTCATTAGGCCTAACTACCTCTTCTATGAAAACGTTTCAAGTTAGCAAATGTCAATATTTGGACTGTTGCTTAACTCTCTCTCTGCAAAGCAAAAAGGTTACAAAGAAATTTTTTTCAGATTTTCAAGTACTATTCTATAGTCAATAATACAGATAAAACTTCATAAAACATTATCTGAAAATTTCAATTCAATATCTTAAAAAGAAATCTTGTAGTAAACTTTACCGTAAAGCAAAAAATTGAAAAACATAGTTTCTTAGAAAATGCTTTTAAATATTTATATATGAAAAATTTTCTACTTATTGTAAATTTTTTTAACTCGCCTTATTTTTGCAGCTCAAGTTCTCTTTAGCTTCAAATTTAACTAAATGGGACTTGTGCTGTTTTCTGGAGAGTTTTATAGACTTTAACAACTATCGTATTGAGGGAAATTTTGATGAAAAATTGCAGTTTCGATCTTATATACAAAATTTTAATGCATGGGACGGTTTGAAACTAATAATTACGGCTCTGTTTTCCTTAGTACAGATGTTTAATATTTTTTTCAGCACCAAATACAGAAGACCTCTGTATTTTCCCAGTAAAAAGAATATTTTGGTTTTTTTCTCTTATATTCTTTTTCACTATTCCAGTCAATATTCCTTTTTCCTCTGGTAAATAATCAGTTAGTAAAGGGCTTGTATAGCAATAGATAGTAATAACATTTACTGAAAATGTTTTGATATGTATTATTAGATGTTGACAATGCCTGGTGATGTATTCATTGCCCATTCACGTCTACGCGACTGATTATCAACGTAAATTTCCATCATGCTGCAATAATAAAGTTTCAGCATAACACATTCGAATACTCCATATTTAGCGTGTTTGTATTGAATCCATTAACAGCGTCCTCTGACATCCTTTGCTCGTCAACTCTGTAATATAATAACATTTAAAACAGTTTCCAACAAATGAGCACCAGGATAAATG
The DNA here is from genome assembly GCA_019973935.1 of Trichonephila clavipes. NCBI lineage: Eukaryota > Metazoa > Arthropoda > Arachnida > Araneae > Nephilidae > Trichonephila > Trichonephila clavipes. The sequence continues at coordinate 612,460 of BMAU01014784.1, forward strand.
GAATTTATCAGATTTTCATTCTCTGGTATTTATATCACCATGATCATTCCAATGAAATAAAAAGGAAAACCTCTAGAAAACACACTCATCACATTTTTTGTAGTATTTCATTTCGACTCAATAGCTGCTCAAAATCAAGTAACCCCGTCAAAACAATGTATTTGCTTACAGTAATGTTTTGAAAATATATAGACATTTGGAACTCAAATCCTTATTTAACGAATTTTTCTTTAATCCTATTTGAAATGAAAGCAAAAAATCCCTACTTAATGGATTACAATACCCGAATTTACGAATTATTTCAAGTACTGAAAAAAATTTATTAGTTTCTATTGGAAAAAAGGGATTGAAAATGACATATCCTTTTTGTAATAGCCAATTTTGACTGGAATCAATGCAGACCATTACTAGAACTTACAGGTTCAGCTGGGTTATGAGTGTAAACCATCAAGTAATTTTGGACTGGTTACATAAGTGTATTGCTATTTTTGTTCCATTTCTTCATCTTCATCATAAATAGATAAATCCGTTTCATATTCGCTGTTGTATTCATCGGTTTCCGGCAAATATTTTGATTCAGGGTCACTTCGTTGAAATCCAATGACGATGGAATATTCCCAAGAAAAAGTAAAAATAAACAACAAAAATAGTTATACGAACATTAGAAAGTGAAACGAAACAGGAACAAACTTGCACCTTAGTCAGAGTGAAAAGGAAAAATGAAATGTGCGTCGTAACGTCCAGGTCAATACACCCAGAAATCTGGAATTTCTGGAGATACTAGAAAGTGCAGTCTGGTAGTTATAGGGGAAAATTCTATGGAATGGTATAAAGAGCATAAAATGATGCTTCAGGACAACCATTTGGTTACATAGAAATGAAAAAAAGTGTACGTGCTTATGACCACACGATAGAAGTGATAACTGTAAATTTTGTAATGTTATTTCAGGGATTAATTGTATTGTCCTATAAAATTATTTATTCATATGTATTATTATAAAGTAATATTTTTGTGTGAAATATACAATCATATTTGTGAATTAATTGTATTCTAAAAAGTAAACAATAGGGGTTTATGGTAGCTGAAATAGGTTACAAATACTTTAGATACAAAACTTTATTTAAATATCTACAAAAAAAAACTCCATCGCGCGTTGTTCCGAACTTCTTCATGCTGTCATTTGGATCATTTGACATAGTTAAATTGAATTTTGATTTTAAAAAATAATACAGTTCACTCTGATGTCAACAAACTATATTTTTTGCTGCAGACACACGCACTATCAAGCTCCACAAACATGCGGTGAATACGGCGTTCTTCTCTGTCAGCTGCGAACCTTATGTGGATGGACTTGTTCTTCAGTAGGTTCTTTCCCGGGACCATTTCTTCCAGCAATCATGTACAGTTGAAACATTTCTACCGAGTCTTTCTGCAATATCCCGGAAAGGAAATCCACCTTTCCTTGGCCCTATTTATAATAGGGCTAAGAGAAGGTGGATTTCTTTGACATGACTTCCATTGACTTGTTCAAATTTAGTCAGCTTTAGATAACTAGTTTTTCGTCTTTTTAAAGGCCTTACTGACTAACATACACTCACTACGTCAAATTTCAATAATAAATAACGCTTACGAACTTTAAAACGCATGTTTTAAATATACATGATTCCTATGCTGAGAATGAATGAAAGAATATTAACGTCTCTCACACTGTTCAGCTACACGAGGGCTTTTGGCGATTACTAGAGGCTGCCGAAACTCGGGAATTTCCTATGCTCAGAGTGGTCCTACTAGAGCCACACTTATGCATTTAACTCGGAATTTAACTCAAAATCGCCGAACAAATTTTATTTATCTAGCACGACTCCTTCTTGGTGTTCAGATTTTCTTGTTTCAATCAGTATATATATAATATAACTTTAATATAAGTTATGTAATAAATATAACTTTGGTACAGATAATAAAACCATTTTTAATAATATTAAAAATCAGATTAAAAAATTGCAAAATAAATTTTATATAATTTATGTGGATAAAATATGCCAGGTAATTTTGCCTTCATATGTAAATACTATTATAATTTAATGATCAATAATTATTTTGATAATAACACAGCTTTTATAAAGTCATTTGTTTCTGATAGAGAAATAAATAATCGAAATTTGGCTTTTCATAAACAATTAAGAATTCAAACTAATAATAATTTTTAATTTCCACATATATTTCTTACTCCCAAATTTCATAAAGACCCAGTCAAATTTAAGACAGTTACAAATGGGTTTAATACATATATTTGCAAAACAGGCAAAATTCTCCATGAAATATTACATGATACAATGAACAATCTTAAATTCACAGCCATTCTTAAAAATAGTAAATCACTTATTGAATAAATAAAAGATAAAAAGATTTATTCAGTCTATAGTTTAGATTTTGAATATCTTTTTAACTGTATTAATGTTGATGATTTGATTATATACTTGTAAATTTACCTAAAGATAATTTATTTAATAATGTTAATTATGATAGATTTGGCTCACTACTTAGGTTTGTACTTAAAGAGAACTATATAAATATCATAAGGGTAACTATTATCGGCAGATTAAAGGTTTGCCACAAAGTGGCCTTTCGAGCAATTGGCTTGCCAATTTATACTTATATTATTTTAAAAGTAGTTACAGTAATAATTCTAAATATTATATTTATCGTTATATAGACTACATAATCATTTTTGGCAAACAAGTCAATTTTATACCTAACATTAATTTTTATCCGCAATATCTTAATTTAATACAGACAAATAGTAATAACAATGAAACAAATTTTCTTGACATGCATATCAAATTAAAAGATAATGTAATAGTTTCTAATATTTATGATAAAAATAAAAGATTTGAATTTCAATATTATAAAAGTTCCTCATTGGGAGAGTAATGTACATGTTTCTATATTAAGAAATATTGTTATTAATTATATACGACTCAATAAATGTTTGGTGTAAAAAAAATCTGAAATAATAAATAGCTATAAACATTTTACTAAATATTGCTTAAATCAGAAATACCCAATTAATTTTATTAATAGTTGTATAAATAAAGATATTCAAAATAGTATGGATTAAAAATTCTGAGATTGATAATAGTTTATTACTATAACCTTACATATCTTATAGTTATAGTTACCTCCATATTCTTATATTACATAAAATTACTTATTATTATTTTATTCATATATACTCTAGTGTTACTAAAGTTATATTAATTTGTAACTATCTTATTAGTTTATGTTTCCATTCTTTTTACACTTTTGTTGTGCTACGATTCAACGAATCACATGATTTAAATCTGCATTAGGGTCCAGAATCCGGCTATAACTTAAATATTGTACTCAGATTTAGCTCAGACTCTGCATTTTTAAGTCGATTTTTAGGTAAGTTACCTCTATTTTGTAATGGATTTAGATATTCCTATCCATTACTTTCAATAGGTTTTTGCTCAGTATTAATACATAAAGAGGGAAGGTTGGCTGGCCAAAAACAGGTTCAACCCCACCAAAATATATATATATATATATAGAATATATATATATATATAATATATATATATAATATATTTATTATATATATATATATATATATATATATATATATATATATATATGTATATATATATACAGAGTGTTTTTTTTTCAGGTATAGAAGTTTAAGTTGGCATTACTTTCCAAGATGGCGACCGATTTAACAGCTGTCAAGGGATTTATTCTCAGTTTGGTTTGGCAATTCATCCTGAATAGACTCATGCCTGAACAACGCTTTCAAATTGTGCAATTTTATTTCGAAAATAATGGTCGATTTTCATAAGCGAATTTTGTTTAGCGATGAAGCGCACTTCTGGTTGAATGGGTACGTCAACAAACAAAACTGCCGCATTTGGAGTGAAGCTAATCCACAAGTGTATGTCGAAACACCGTTACATCCAGAAAAACTGACTGTTTGGTGCGCTTTATGGGCTGGTGGAATCCTTCTTCAAAAACGATGAAGGCCACAACGTTACAGTCAGTGGTGATCGGTAAAGAGCCATGATTACTAACTTTTTCATTCCTGAATTGAACAATCATGATGTCCAGGAGCTGTGGTTCCAACAAGACGGCGCAACATATCACACAGCTCGTGCCACAATCGATTTATTGAAAGAAACGTTTGGTGACCGCCTAATTTCACGTTTTGGACCTGTGAATTGGCCTCCAAGATCTTGTGATTTAACACCGCTAGAATATTTTCTGTAGGGCTATGTAAAGTCATTGGTCTATGCGGATAAGACACAATTGCTTGACCATTTGAAGACAACATTCGCCGTGTTATTGCCGATATACGGCCACAAATTTTGGAAAAAGTCATCGAAAATTGGACGTCCAGATTGGACTACAGCAGGGCCAGTCGTGGCAGTCATATGCCAGAAATCATATTTAAAATGTAATGCCACAAGATTATCTTTCGAGTAAAAAAAGATTCATGTCAATCGAATAATACATCGTTGTTTTATTGCAATTTAAAGTTTTATACCTCTCAAAAAAACACCCTTTATGTGTGTGTATATGTATATATATGCATATGTATATATATATATACATATATATATAATTTAATATAAAAAATTCATAATATAAATATATACATATACATACACATATATATAAGTTTATACATATACACAAATATATAAACGAAAATATAAAATTAAACATATAGTTATATACCTAAGATAACTAAAATTAGGAAGAAGGCACAGTAGTATAATGACAAACTCCTGGCCTTAGGAACCAGGATTGCAGGTTTAAACATGTTTTGCAGCCAGCCAACCTTCATCTGTAATTTGTCATATTATGTACCAAGAGGAAAGGAAAGAATTAAAAATTAATGCACTAAAAACCATAAAAATACTAAAAATAATAAAAAGAAGTAAAACAAATCTTGAATATGAAAGCAAAGAGTTAAAAAACATTGATATAATATAAGAAAAGTAAAAGAGTATATACAATAGCCAAAATTAGAATCTGTTAAGAAATCATAATTAGGCAATAAGCGAAAATACTTACAATAATGAAAAGCAGCAGTAATTCATAAATTTCTTCTACACTGCTGGACAATTGCTATGTAGCATAACATTAAGCGAGACATGAGGCCCAGTAGGATAAAATATAGTTGCCACACTGTTCAGACATTAGAATAAAGAATATTTATTGTTCTGGAAAGTACAAAAGCTGTGAAGCATCTGAAAGAAAAAAAAATGTTCATTTGATCTGCGTACGGAGAAATGGAACAATGCATCTAAAAGTCAGCAGGCATCTTAAAGAAAGGTATCAGTACGGGATATGTCCACCGTGGAGTGTGATGCAATATTCCACACGTCATACCATACTTTGCACAACATTATCCAGCAGCTGTTGAGGCAATTTATACCATTCCTCTGTTAGTGCACGGATGAGGGTGTTCTTGTTTGTCGGAGGATAGTTTCGACCAGCAACTTGCCTCCCCAAAGCATCCCACACATGTTCACTGGGGTTTAGATCTGGAGAACGCGCTGGCCATACGAGACGTTGAATACACTCGCTGTCTAGACAATCCTGAACAGCGAGTGTTCGATGACATGTTGAGTTGTCGTCCATAAAAACAAATTTATCACCGACAGCACCACGGAAAAGACGAACATTAGGAACTAGAACTTCATCAATGTATCGTTGGCCCGTCATAGTCCCATTCGCAATCACATGTAGGCGCGTGCGGCCATTGATCATGATGCCGGCTCCCACCATGATACTGCATGTCGGATATCGGTCCTTTTCCTGGATATTTTCTGGACGATAAGCAGTACCACTCTCGCGCCAGATCAGTTGGCGTCTACAATCCGATGACAGACTGAACCTACTCTCATCTGAGAATAGTACGCATGCACAGTCCTGTGCAGTCCAATTTTGATGCTCACGACACCATTGCAAATGGGCAGTACGGTGCTGTCTGGTCAATGGGACACACGCAACAGGTCTGCGTGCGTATAGTCCCCCTCCCCTCAAACGTCTGGCAACAGTTTTTCGGGAGATCTGATTTCCTGAGGCAGCAAGAAACTGATTTGACACCTGCTGAGCTGTGGTGCGCCTGTTCCTTTTTGCTGATAGGACGATATACCTGTCTTCTGCAGGCGTCGTATTTCTAACACCACCTCCCCCGTGCCGTCTACTACACATTCCATTAGTTTTAAATGACTTCCACAGCCGTGAAACAACGCTGTGAGCGATGTCGAACTCCCTGGCAACATCTGTTATTTTTCGCCCTTCTTCGATCTTTCGAATAATTCGGCCACGCATAAAATCATCTATGTGATGTCGGGAAGACATGCCAAAGATTTTAAGTTCGTCTATTAAATCTTTCCTGTAAAACTTTGACTTGAAACAACAACTGTCCACACGCGTCAAAACCTTTAAAGCTCTTATGAATACTCATACTTCTTCTTACTAATATCTCGCACTTATTCTAATTTTCCACATTTTGCTTCCTTTCATTTTGTGGTTGCTATGGATGATAGTGTTATCCGTCCTTAGCAATGGTCCAGCAGTGTATATTTAGGTGCAATGCAGCCAAGAATATAAAAGTAATAAATATATATATACATATACATATATATACATATATACGAGGTATGTAAATTAAGTTATGAGTTTGGTAGCGTAGTGTTCGATCTGGCAACACTAGGGAAGTGGGACATGGAAGGGAGGGAGGTAGACATGTGATGCGTCATCAATATGAGTTTAAGTCGCTGAGAGTCAAGTTAAATGTCTGTAGTGAAACAGGTTTTTCTTGTGTGTTCTAAAATGAGTGACAACGAGCAACGATGTGCTATCAAGTTTTGCTTCAGATTTGGACACAACGCAACGGAAACATTTGCAAAATTTCAGCAAGCCTACGGAGACAGTGTTTTGTCAAGGGCCGAGGTTTTTCGGTGATTTAAAGCATTTTCAGAAGGAAGAGAGTCAATTGATGATGAACCTCGCAGCGGAAGGCCCTCGGTTTCAAAAACCGCTGAAAATGTCGTTAGAGTCCGGGATCTTGTGCGTTCAGATCGTCACTTGACAGTCAGAATGATTGGGGAAAAGTTGAATTTCAATCACACCACCATTCATCAGATTTTGACCAAAGAATTGAAGATGAGAAAGATCTGCGCCACAATGGATCCGAAAAACCTTTCTCAGTGAACCGTTTCTTGGCCAGGAAGAACATTCCTGTTGCTCCTCAGCCCCCTTATTCACCCGACTTGAGTCCTTGGGACTTTTTCCTCTTTCCGAAATTGAAGAATCACCTCAAGGGACGTCATTTTGGGACACTGGAAAACATTTAAACGTCTGTAACCGACCAGCTGAAGGCTATTCCAAAATCCGAGTTCCACCAGTGCTATGAGGAGTGGAAGAAACGTCTCCAGCGCTGTGTGGCTTCAGAAGGCAGTTACTTTGAAGGAGACAATGTTGAATTGTAAGTGTATTGGAATAAACAAGTGAAAAAATCAGTCTTATTATTTAATTTACACATCTTGTAGTCTATATATAAATGCATATATATATAGTCTAAATTCTCTACTAATGAGAGACGAACCTTCATCCCACCAAACCGAAAAAAACTGAGATTGTAAGATAACCAGACATTGAAGGATATATGATAAATTAAAAGTATAACAGGGTTTAAAATATATGAAAAATGGATGCTACAGTATTATAAATTCTGCTGGCTTAGGGCAGCTTGTATATAAAATAATTTACAATTGAACCTATTTTTGTGTGGTTGATAGGAATCGCATAAAAATAACCACACAAAAATATTCGAAAATTTCATTAATTCGTACATATAACAAGCAAATTCGTCGAAATAATAAACAATTTTTTTTATGCGGCCGCCCAAAAATAAAATCGCGTAAAAAAGGACCGCACAAAAACAGGTTCTACTGTATATAAAAGTGGGGTTGAGCATGTTTTGTGGCCAGCCGACTTTCCCCTTTATGTTAATAATACTAAGCAACAACCTATTGAAAATAATGGATAGAATATCTAAATCTATTACAAGATAAAGATAACTTACCTAAAGGTTGTATTCAAAACTGCAGAGCCATTCGCTAAATCTGAGTACAATAAATAAGTTATTGCCAGATTCTGGACCCAAATGCAAATTCGAAGCCTTGAGAATGGCTAAATTGTAGCACTTAACAAAAATATGAAAATAATAGAATTAAAAATTAAAGAGTGAGTTTACAAACAGCCATAACTATAGGGACACTAGGGTTATATATGAATTATAAAATAATAATAAGTAATTTTATCTAATATTAGAATAAGGAAATAACTATAGCTAGGAAAAATGATAATTTATAATATTAAACTATTATTATTCTAAGGAATTTTAATCCTTAGTATTTAGAATTTCTTTATTCAAATAACTATTAATAAATTTAACGGGATGTTTTTGAATTAAGCAATAGTTAGTGAAATGTGTATAGTTTTTTATTTTTTCTGATTTTTTTGAAACTAGAAATTCATTGCTTTGTATATAATTAAAAACAATATTTCTGAATATAGAAACATGTATATTACTCTCCCAATGAGTAATTTTTATAATATTGAAATTATATATAAATTCTTCTCTCTCTTTAATCATAAATTGTAGTAACTATATAACATTATCTTTTAATTTGTAATGGATATCAAGAAAATTTGCTTCATTGTTGTTACTACTTGTCTGTATGAAAATAAGATATTGTGGGTAAAAATTAGTGTTAGGTTTAAAATTGTCTTGCTTGCCAAAAATGATATCATCTATTTAACAAAAAATGTAATATTCAGAATTATTAGTGAAACTATTTTCAAAATAATGTAAATGTAAATTATCAAGACAGTTGCTAGCAGGGCTATTTTGTGGTAAACCTTTAATCTGTTGATAATAGTTAGACTATTAGTAACTGTCCTAAACTTGACTGGGTCCTTATGAAATTAAGAAGTAAAAATATTTATGGAAATTTAAAACTATTATTTATTTGTATTCTTAATTATTCATGCAAAGCCAAAATGCAATTATTTATTTCTCTATCAGAAACTGATGACTTAATAAAAACTGTATTATTATCAAAGTATTGTTGGTCATTAAACTATAATGGTATTTACATATGATATTTCAAACGAAGACTCTTTGGAAAATTCGCGTGGTTCCTTGTATTTATCCTAAAGTTATATTAATGTCTGTTGCTTATGTATACTTTTGCGTTCTCTGATGACTTCGCTGGGATGCGACAATTCCTTTGGTTATTTGTTTTAATGGTTTATTCAAAACGTTTGTAATTGTATATTGTATTATATATATTGTTATATTGTTTCTCTCTCATATTCATGCACATCTGGTTTTGGGGAAACGCGACCTAGACAGCCTACTAACAATAACATTAACAAGCGCTGCGCAATTTGAGGGGAAGCTTATTAGAAGGGCCAGATGAAGAGTATACATGAAAATGAATTGTAATTTAAAGGTGATATATAATGTATATAAATTGTGAAATGTAATAGTATTATGTGCAAATTTGTTGTTCTTAGTAACTTAAAGAGTTTTTATTTTAGGATGACAGACCCTGAAGTATCTATAGAAAGCCCCAAAAAACTTTAACACAAAGGACAGAAGGAATATGAAGTAGAAAAAAAAGAAGAATCGTAATAGTTTTTAAGTAGAATTAAGTTACTTATATAAGGGGCATGCGGCTCTCGTTTTCCAACTAAGACATAAAGGGTGTTCTTTTAGAGGTATAGAACTTTAAATTGCAATAAAACCACGATGTATTATTCGATTGACATGAATTTTTTTTATTCGAAAGATAATCTTGTGGCATTACATTTTAAATATGATTTCTGGCATATGACTGCCACGGCTGGCTTGGATGCAGACCAATCTGGACGTCCAATTTTCGATGACTTTTTCCAACATTTGTGGCCGTATATCGGCAATAACACGGCGAATGTTGTCTTCCAAATGGTCAAGCGTTTGTGGCTTATCCGCAAAGACCAATGACTTTACATAACTCCACAGAAAATAGTTTAGCGGTCTTAAATCACAAGACCTTGGAGGCCAATTCACAGGTTCAAAACGTGAAATTAGGCGGTCACCAAACGTGTCTTTCAATAAACCGATTGTGGCACGAGCTGTGTGACATGTTGCGCCGTCTTGTTGGAACCACAGCTCCTGGACATCATGATTGTTCAATTCAGGAATGAAAAAGTTAGTAATCATGGCTCTATACCGATCACCATTGACTGTAACGTTGTGGCTTTCATCGTTTTTGAAGAAGGATTCCACCAGCCCATAAAGCGCACCAAACAGTCAGTTTTTCTGGATGTAACGGGTGTTTCGACATACACTTGTGGATTAGCTTCACTCCAAATGCGGCAATTTTGTTTGTTGACGTAGCCATTCAACCAGAAGTTCGCTTCATCGCTAAACAAAATTCGCTTATTAAAATCGGGAACAACGGCAATCTCGTTTTGGGCCCATTCGACGAATCTACGCCTTGCTTGATAATCGTTTTGATGAATTGCCAAACCAAACTGAGAATAAATAACTTGACAGCTGTTAAATCGGTCGCCATCTTGGAAAGTAATGTCAACTTAAACTTCTATACCTGGAAAAAAACACTCTTTACTAACGTTTACAGTCGCGAGAAGTGACTGAGTCAACCCAATGTTTTTTTTTTTTTACGAATACTTTTATTGTACTCGATAAAAATCACAATTCCAGTAAATATAACGAAGAGAAAATATACTTACCTACTTTCAAGGACTTTTCATTTTTTCTTTGATAATTTGAGAAAAAATCCATTAAAACTGAACTAAAATGTTTCAAACGTAGGTAACCTAAAAAAATACCACAAATCTCAGACATTTTTCGTTAAAATTACAAGAATGATATTTGCAAGCAAAACCGTCATATTTGTTCAAATCATTGTAGTTTTGATGTTCTTTAAGATGACAGAACACCTCTAAAACTCAATTTTTGGTCAAAATATCGATAGTTCGTTTTTGGTCTTATATTAAAATTCAATCTTTTTTATTTTTTATCTTTTATCTTTGTAAATCTGTTTAAATTTTGTTTCTATCTTAATTAGAAGCCGAGTTACAGCTTTTTCAATATTACTTAATCATAAATTTCTCGGACCCGAAATAGTTTCTGCTAACCGGAAGTGGCCGAGTTGTTTTTGTTTACGTTTATCTTTCATAGTATATGACATGGAATATTATAATTAATTTACAAATATTTAGTCAGAAATTAAAATAGAACATTTAAGAATAAATGTAAATGTATTTGGAAATACATTTTTCCTTTTTTATGTGTAAAACCTGGCAGCAAGTTTGTTGTTTTGATTTTGTTTGCATATGTGTTTGATTTTCATGCTGAAAGAATTGACAGCGTAAAAAAAATTATTTGATTGTTTTATTCTGTTTCATTTTAATTTAAAAATGGTTAAAAGTATTGCTAGAAAGTGCAAGCGGCAATTTTATTGTAATAAATTCACAAACACTTCGAAAAATAATAGCACTTCAGCAGTTCCTGAAAGTACTGCTAGCTGTTCAATGTTGGGAATTGAGAGTTTGTCAACTGCAGAAGAAATGCCTGGCCCTGTGTTTGGTAACAGAATTGTTGACCTTGAACTTATTGTGGAAGCTTTTGCTCAACTTTGCTGCCCAAAATGTTTTGCTGAAAAAGTAGAACTATTCAAAGATTCCAGATATGGATTGTGCTTCCATTTTACACTAAAATGTAAGTGTTGTGACTTTTTTTTTGCATTTGCTTCTTCAAAAAAAGTTGTAAATGCACCTTTCATAAATACCAGGCTAGTATAAGGTATGCGGCAGGTAGGCAAAGGTTTTGCTGGTGCATTTAAATTATGCTCAACATTAAATTTGCCTCGACTAACCAAAACTGCTTACAAAAATCAGGAAGCAAAGCTTTTAAAAGTGGCTTTAAAAAAGCTTTTAAAGTATGTCGTCCTACTGTCCAACATGTAAGTGACTTCAGACTATGCCAAGAAACTTTGAATATGAGTCGTCAAAAGCCGACCACATATGTCAGTGTAATTTCCCAGGCTCTTCATCAAAAATGGAAATTGTGGGGGCTTCCCGAATATTTCTTCGATCTGAAAAAAACCGCAGACTGCGATACTTTCAATATTATGGGGAAGGCGACTCAAAAGCTTTCGTGAGTGTGAAAGACACTTATGGATTAAACAGTGTGACTAAGTTTGAGTGCATTGGCCATGTACAAAAGAGAGTGGGTTCGCGTCTGAGAAAAGGCAAATTAACTGATAATTTTATTGACAGACTTCAAAACTATTACGGAATTGCTGTTCGCAGCAATGTCGGTAACTTAAATGCCATGCAGCAAAATGTAATTGCTGCCTTATATCACTGTGCATCAAGTGATAAGAAACCGAAGCATGGTCAAAGCCCAATAGGGAAAGAAAGCTGGTGTTATTTTCAGCGGGGGGTGGCAAATGGAACAAAATGTTCCACAAAATATGCTGGTTTATCAAATGATGATTTAAATAAAATTAAACCAGTATATTTAGAACTATGCGACAAACAGATATTAAATAAGTGCTTGCATGGGCACACGCAAAATGCCAACGAGTGTTTTAATGGAATAGTCTGGCAAAAAGTACCGAAGGAAGTATTTGTTTCGCTCAAAACAGTTAAATTTGGGTCGTATGATGCTATTATACACTTCAATGAAGGATTAAATGGGTGTCTAAAAGTTTTTAATAAAATGAATAAAGAAAACCCTGGGGTGTTTACCTTACGGGGATATAAACATTTAGATAAATGCAGAATCCGTGAAGCAATTCATAATGCAGACCCCAAAACAAAGAAAAACAGGAAAATTTTAAGAGCACTTAAAAAGAAAAAAATTAGTGTTTTAGAAGTCAAAGATGGGGAGAATTATAAATTGAGTGCATTTTAATAAGAAAGTGTTTATCTTGTAATCAGAATAATTTAATGTTATTTTTGTCGTTTTCTCAAAATGAGTTTTTTTACATTTTTTCATACCGCAAAACACAATATCTCAAAAGGTTATGCTTGAATGAAATAAAAATTTTATATGTATGTTTTTTAAATACTTATACAGGAAATAGACCTTTCTTAAGAGTTTGTGTTGAGTAGAAATTTTTTTGTATTGCAATAAAATGAAAATTACAATAGCTTTTAAAGAAAATGTCAACGTATAGAAGCACGAAACACAATAACTTCCCCCGTAATAGTTATATTACGAAAATAAGAGTCTATTCCCTAGATAAGGTTGTATGCTATATTATTCACACAATTTACAAAATGTCAATATATTTATTTTATTTTCAGTTATCATGTTCTGCGTAGTCTTATTTTTGCTTATTTTTTTATAAAATACCCCTTTGACACTAAAAATGTACACTAACAAAACTTTTCTTGGGTATTTTTCTAATTTTAGAGACCCATAAGGTCATAAAATGTGCATTTACAGGCAAAATTCAGGATAATTCAAAAAATTTTCTTCGAAGGTGTTCTCTGTTACCTTAACTTTGAGCCCCGTGCTCCCGGGTTTTAATTGTATTCAATATAAAAATATGGATACATTAGTTCTAAAGAAATAATTGAGTAAAATGCGTATTTCATCATGCTTTATATGTTTCAAAAAACGGATAAAAATAAATCTTAGCCAAATAATCCTTCAAAGTATACTCTCTGGGCTTTTAGAAATATCATATAAATCTTTCACATGGAAAAAAGCGCAAAAGTAATAAAAAAATTATTTCCAATTTCCCGAAATGAAACACAAAAACATAAAAGAACTAATCGCACCAATAAGTTCTAAGATGAAACGACGAAAACGATGATGGCTGACGCAATTCTGCTTTTTGAATAAGTTTTTATTTTCTTTCTACAACTAACAGCATTTCAATAATAATTACAGTGATGAATTTTTTATCTTCCTAAAATTTTTCTCTGGGTTAAAGTTTTTTTCTGAAAGAGTAGTATTTTAGGTTGAAAAGAAAATGTAATAAAAAAATCTCTCACCGTGGGAATACAGCAAATCAAGCAATTTTTTTTTCATTTAGTTATAGGATCAGATAGTTGATGAAACTTTATCGCCAGCTGATATACACTCAGGAACATTGAAAATAGCGACCCAAGAACAAAAGCATTTGATTTAAATGAAATTTCATACACATAATGACACAGATGAGGGATTCACTTGATCTCAAAAACAAGACAAACGAATACAGAGTGTGCAACTACAAAAATACTGGGCAACTTCAAAAGCGCGTTGGACCACCTCCAGCTGCAATACATGCCGCCACACGGTCCGCAATTGAGTTGATTAGACACCTTATGTTGTCCTGAGGCAGATGGGCCCACAAATCATAAACAGCCAACTCTAAATTATGTACAGTGTGACACGATGTCATCTGCCGTTTTAGCTGATCCCACATGTGCTCTACAGGGAACAAATAGGGGGAGCGGGCCGGCCATGGAAGAGTCTGAAAATGACGTAGGATGTCTTGAGCAACTCTTGCTGTATGCGGACGAGCATTATCTTCGTGGAAAATTTCCCCTGTTAAACCATTTAGGAAAGATCCTACATGGGGTTGAATAATATCATCAACGTAACGTTGGCCCGTTAAGGTTCCACGCATCACAATTAAAGTGGAGCGGCTATCATAGGTTATGGTCCCCCAGACCATTACACCAGCTGTGCGGGCAGTCTGACGTAGAACAGTGTGGGGGGAATTGTACCGCTCACCAGGGTGCATCCACAACCGTACACGGTTATCATCAGTCCTCAAAACAAACCGGGATTCATCACTAAACATAACCTTTTGCCCATCTGTGACATTCCACATTGATCTGGCTTGGCACCACTGTAGACGCAGTTGCCGATGTTCCGGTGTTAAAGGGAGTGCACGGAAAGGGCGCTTGGATTTAAGATTTGCTTCTGTAAGGTGTCTGGAAATTGTTTGTGGAACAATTGTTACGCCTACGTCTGCTCGTATTGTTGAACGAGTCACTGTGGGGTCCACAAAAGCTTGACGCACGATCCTTCGATCATCTCTCCTCGTGGTCTTCCTGGTCGCTCCAGACCCGGCTTTCCGCGCGTGGGTACCTTCTCGTGTCCACTTCTCCCAACAATTTCTAACGGCACACTCCAAACGATCCACCTGACCAGCAACACGGCGCGTCGACCAGCCTGCAGTTTTCATCCCGATTATCAGGCCTCTCTCAAACTCGCTTAACTGTGAGAGATGTCTTCTAGCACGTTTACCTGGCATGTTCCGCTTACCAAATTCTTCCTACAATCGGAGAATAATCGTCACGTTTATGAAACTTCGAATTTGCGCTGGCTTATATAGCACCCTCTTCCTGATTGTAGCGCCACCTCGACGTGTATGAGCATGCGTATTGGCACAAAACTTGGATCATTTGCATATCACATTCCGCTGTACTTATTTGCAAAGTTTCGCAATTGTACTTAGCTTCCTTTTTGGGTCGCTGTTTTCAATGTTCCTGAGTGTATATAAATTACATCAATGTAAATGTGTATTTTTTAAATGTCAGAAAGAATTTTTTCCTTTGTTCTAGCAAATTAATTTTTTAAACCTTTTATTTTCGATATGCTCGCGCCTCCTTGTAGGCTTATCATCCTCCTAGGGGGTACGCAGCACAATTTGAGAAACACTGCTCTAGTTCGTTTCAACTCGTGGGATGCCCAACTCTTTATATCAAATTATCCTAGATATGCTCCATTGGAGACAAATTTGGGGTAGGGCAGGCCATGGAAGGGTAGTAACAGTGTGGATACAGTCTTGTGACACCTTTGCCGTGTGAGGCGGTGCACTCACTGTCTTGTTGAAAAATGGCTCCTGACTGCCGTTGCATGTGTGGCAACACATCTGGTTGCAGGATGTCATTTACATACCGCTGGGCTATCATGGTGCCACGGATCAATAATAGATGCAATCATGTATTGTAAGCACTGTCACCCCATACCATCACACCAGTTGTGGGATCGGTGTGTCGCTGTAAAGCAAAAGCAGAATTGAGGCGTCCACCATGGGGTCTCCACACACGAACACCGTTGTCATCTCTGCTGAGATGGAATCTGGATTCGTCGCTAAAGATGTCGCTACGATGTTGATATCTTGTGCTTTATCTTCGTATATAAACTTAATATCATAACATTTTTAGATTATTTCGGTATACCTTTTGCGTAGAAAATAATCTTATAATTTTTTGCATCTTTTTTGTTTTTATTCTAGTTTATTTGTGTTAAGTGAACATTCTCTTATAGTTGTAACTTGTCGTATATATTTGTGTATTTATTTATGGCTTTATGATAGTAAGTATATCATATGGCTTTTTTTAATTAACTTATTAACTAGTAGCATTTTGATATCCCCCTCGGGTAGACATCTCTTTAAATATCAACGTGAGCTAGAGGTGTAGGATTAACGGAAGAACTGGTTACATACATAATCTTAATATATTTTTATTAAGATTTTGAACTTAAGCATTTAACAAATGAGATTATAATAATATATGTAAGAGAATCTACGGTGGCGAAACACACAAGTTTTATAATACCGAATTATCCCAACTCGGACCACTATCAATAACTGTCTCGCCTAAACTCAATTCTAATACTGTCACGGTTCCTAATATTAAATAGTCAATCCTACCTTGCTGTAGTCTGAAGAATCGATCACAACTATCTTAGATGAAGGCGTGTAAAGGCTCGAGTGCAATGGTATACGCCTTGACTCAATGTATCTCTATCACGTATAACTTCTGCTAATCGCCACGTAACGTTTTTTGAAACTTCTTCACACTTGCACCCTGGATTATGTTTACATACCTCTAATTGCCACCGATATTTAACAGCTTCCTAATTTGCATTTTTCTTTCACGTTTCACTTCTTGGATTTGGTTGGAAAAGAGTTGCCAATAATTCTAGCCCCAAAAAACCCAAAGGACATGTTAAAGAAAAGACGCATGAGCCCGTCACAATCCCTCGAAGAAGCAAAACGTGATTTATTCAAGGGTCTTAATGGCCCTTAAGAAATTACGTGCCTAAATTTTATTTTTCTACTTCTAATTTGCAATGCCCGATTTAAATTTTAACTTCGAATAGTCCTTCTAACCCTAATTTCCAATATTCAACTTAATTTTTAATTTTCACTATTCATCTTAAGTATAATTTTTAATATTCTTCCTTAATTTGAACTTTCGACAACGACAATAAATTTTACTCAATTAACTAGACCAATATCCACAGTTATGTATTTTAATCACGGTAGATTCTCTTGTAGAGAGCCATACGGCGATAACACAGGTGTAATACACCGCAGGGAGCCATTTCTATAGGACACCTGTAGTTGTCCTTTAACGCACTTTCACGGCACGCAGCTAAGTGCACCAAATTTGCCTATGCTATCAAGCCACCCAGGTGCCATTTTTCAGGAAAACAACACGTCTACATACCGCGTGACTCTCCCAACAATATCTTCAAGTATATGATGTGCTATTGGGGCCTGCCAGGTCATCAGACCTCTCGCGAATAGAGTACATCCAGGAGGTGCTTGGAAGGCAATTACAGCCATCCCAGAATATTAGTCAATTCACTGCTTAGTTGCAAAGATTACGGCATCATCTTCCGTAGGTTCGATGCCACACCGTGTTTCGGCATGTGTAGCTGTCAGAAGTGGATTGATTGATTTCTGATTTGTAAGCTTTTTCCTGCCATATTTTCTTAATAAAAAATCTGTTCTTCTAAATTTGTAATCATTTGTTTGTCTCCTCATACACTACAAGTGTGTTAAGTTTCGTGATAGTATCTCGTTTCCTTCTGGGTGCATTTACTTTTTTGTGAGAAAGCTAGCTAGAAGCTATTTTTAGCTCGAAGAATATGCATTGGAAGTAAATTATTTTAGCACAGAAAAATGGATTATTAATGCTTATTGAATAATTTCTGTTTAATCACACAGTTGGTATAAAATATAAGTGTGTACATAGGAATATAAGTATATTTTAATACCGTTAAATATTTTGTGTATTTTCTGTGTTAAATGAGGAATTAAAAAAAATATCAGCCCAGCATTTACAAGAACGTCTAAACAGAAATACTAAAAATTAAAAATTAAAAGGAATGAACTATTTTTACGTACAAATCTCTAAAAATATGAGTTTTAGTAAGAGAATAAATGCACGAAAAAGTTTTTTTTATTATAACAATGTTGGAGAACTACCGAATCCATTGGTCTAAAAGATGATGTGATGAATTGAATTAGCCGTTACTGTGTCTTTCGTAAATTATTCTGAAAATTGATTCAAATTTTAAGGAAACTAATTACTTTGAATTATCTCATGAAAATGCATGTGTAAAATAATCTGTTGATCTGCAAGGGAAATTTTTTAAAAAAGGCTATTTAATTTTTAATAGTAACTATTGTGGGTATTTTTTTAAAAAAACGTTGAAGAAGCTACTGTTACAATTGCTTTCATTGCAACTAATTCAATTCGAATGTTCAGTCTTATTCTAATTTTTGTTTGATACAATTTTATATAAAATTGAAAATCTACTGTTACTTTTAGGCACTCTGTTTTAATTTTTGGAAACAGAAAGAAAAATTAGTTTTCTAGAGATGAAGGCAATCAAGATTCAATTGGAAAAATATATGATAGACTAGTTTTTTTAAGCATAGAAATATTTCTTACTTCCTTTTTAAAGCCTAAATTTTCACTTGAATAGTTATTAAAGCCTAAAAAAATAAAATTGACAAAAGAGTAACCAAACTAAAATTCACAATTGGATTTGAATTCCTATCGCAAATAGTGTTTTCCTATTCAAAGAATCACCTACTTTAAATGAATCTTTGAGAATTGACATTGTTGCTCAAAGAATCCAAAGTTTCGAACTCTTCAAATGAATCATTTCTTTTCCTGGTATTTCCTGGTATAAAAAATGTTTTTATTTTTAATCTCCTCGCAAGAAATGTTAGAAATTCGACTAAAAACGAAAATATGTTCCGTCAAATAAATTTTCTAAAAATGAAGGAATCTCACTTGAAAGAGAAATTTTCTCTCATTCAATGAAATTTCTTTTGAAAATTTTAATTGACATTTATTTCAAAACTTCTCTTAGAATTGAGTTCATTTTTTGTAGGTGTAAGAGAATCCTAAGTACTGAAATGACCAGATTGTCTAAAACTCTCGTAGCTAATCTTGTAATGTTTTTAAATATTATTTCTGAATTCAAACAGCAGAGTTAAATAACGAAGAAAAATGTACCATTGTAAATTAAAAACATAATCAGAGGGTTGCTTTCGAAGAAACTTATTTTTTTAAATCAAAATATGTATTTATTTTCCTATATTAATAAATTTCATGTTTGGAAAAAGAATAATGAAGTGAATATGTCAAAATATGCTTGTATTGGTTGTTTGTTTATTAACGTTGACACTTCTAAGAAATTCTATTGATCCAAAAAATCAAAAAGGGATGTGAGAATAACAATTTTAAAAAGTTGTACTGAAGAGTCAGTAATTGCCGTCTTGAGTTGAGAGAAAATTCAAAATAATCCAAGCATCAACTTTCAAGAGAGTGTTTCAGAAGGAACATAAACGTAGATGGGCAGTATTTAAATCGTGTCAAACGGATTTTCCCTTGACAGCCCTAATCTAATACTGAGCGTATTAATGCATGATATATTTTTAACGAACGTGTGCGATCGAAATCACACGGTCTGAAATATTTTTAAAAATTCATGTTCACAACGATACATGCGATGGAAGAAATCTTGTTAGAAACAAAATATGATTCTTCATTTTATTTGCACTGCATTCATTAAAATATTACATTTCTCGAAAAAGCTAAAACTTGACCAGACACAAAAATCTTACTTCCATAGAGATAAAATAAATGCACTTTCGTTTCTCCTTTGAGTCTTGATGTTATATTCATTTTCTTGAAATTTGCAGGTCATCTCACCCTAATAACAATTTTTATAGACGATTAATTTTATATTATTAATTTTCGTATTGCACAATGTGGTGGGAATATCTCGGATAAAAATATCAAAGGATTTAGGGAATGATATATATAATCTATAAACATAAACAAATAGCTATGAAACCGAAGTATTACTAGTCAATATATAGTAGGAAATATTAGCCACAGTAGTACAATAGCAAACTACTGGCCTTAGGAACCAAGGTTGCAGGTTTAAAGAAAGTTTGGGGGCTAGCCAAACTTATATAACCTGTAGTTTGCCTATACTTTGAGCCGTAGTGAAAAAAATGCGCGATACTAGGAGAAAATTAAATATTATAAATAAAATACTCAATACTATTAAAATATAACGATAAAATTATAGCCTACTAGTATTTACTAGTATAGAGTTAAAATCGATGCAATAAAACTGGATGAAAACTTACTCGAAGAGTTTTGCAACAAATTGTGTTTCCTGCCAGATACAAAGTACTATAGTAATACCGCATCCATTGAAATGAGTAAATTATGATAAAATAAAATTAAGTCTATACATAGACATTAAAAAACCTTCAGTATTGATCATAAGATATATCATAAGATGAAGCATAGGATATAATACAACGGTCCCGATGCATTTTTTGTTCTCCGGAAACAAAGCGAAAATCACTTCACTTCAAAAGGTTTCCCTTATGGGTAAGAACAAAATAATTCAATAGCAGGCGAGATTTAATAGAGACTAGCTGCATGGCCCGGGGTTGCACGGGCTATCTGTACTTTTATACATTTTTCTTTTCCTTCACAAAATCAGCGCTTCTAATACTCTTTTTCAAAATGACTTCCCCCTTCTCCACTGCTTAGCCCGGCGTTGATCGGGCTTTCTCTTTTCCTCATGACACCAGCATTTCTGTGTGTGTGTTTGTTCGCGCACAATGTGAGGGATTACTAAAATTACGTCAAAAAATTTCCCTTTTATGAAATTTGTTCCATTCCACTTATTTTTGATCTAAGACAGGTTTCTTTCCCCTCTCTATAGCCCGAACACGTTTTTTGTAGTGTAAAATTATTGTTCTATCTTCCCCTCCTTCTCACAGATAAGATATAGCTTCAAATTTCGATGTATGACTTATAAAAAAATGATTGCGTTAGAATTAAAAAAATTATTAATGTGAAGCAATAAAAAGAAATCGATTCTGATGCTAAGAGCAAAACAGAAAACGTTCATCATTTTTTAATAATAGTCAGTTTCTAAGAATCTAAAATAATAAAATAGATTTCAGATTTTAATGAATCAATCAATCGTTACATATAGTTAGCTTAAAAATGTCTCTAAAATGTATTTTGATCCAAAATAATAGACGATGGGCTTTAAAATTAACAAAGAATTCATTTCGTAGTGAAATAATAGAAATAATCCTTTTAAAAAACATATATATATTTATTAAAATCAAATTTCTATAAATAATAAATAAAAGAAAAATTTACAGATAGCTATTGAAACGATTGCTTTTTTCTGAACGTTTGAATTTTTGATTAAACATATAAATATATATAAGTTAGAAAAAAAACGGTATGGGGGAAGGCCTAGATATATATATTCATATACATGTAGTGAAAAAAACATTAAAAAATAACCGATCTGATAAAAACATTTTGATATGTTATTTCAATTTTAACCTTTTTCATTCCTCTAAAAAATTTTAAAATTTAAGAAGTAGTGTAATGCGAAATTGAAAGTTTCTTCCTCTTCAACTTCGAACCTAGGAACTGCCGTTTATAAAGCAGCGGATTAACCAACCAAACTACAGTTATGTGGGGGTAGAACATTGAATTGAGCTTTAAAATAAAGGCAGATTTTTTCAATATCCCATTTCGTTATTCGTTAAAGTGACAGATTTTTTGGGGGGGGCTTCATTTTTAAGTTAATGCTTTCAAACTTCATATAAATAATAGACGTTGTTCTTTTTAAATAATAAAGAATTCCTTTAGTAATGAAATATATATAATAGAAATAATCCTTTTAAAAAACATATATATATATATATATATATATATATATATTTAAATCAAATTTCTATAAGTAATTAATGAAAGAAAACTTACAGATACATATTGAAACGATTGCTTTTGTAATCAAAAAGTGTGAAACAAAAATAAAGAATGTAATTAGAATTAATTAATTATTACTGACATTTTAGGCAATTTCTTTCGTTTAATTTTGCAGCCACCGGAAACGCAAAAGTACATTTTTTTTAAAGAAAATAATAGTTTATGTATGGAAATAAATAGAAATTTTCAAAATTACAAAATTATTAGATCTTGTTTTAAAAACCTCTGAAAAAAAAAGAAGCTCCAAAAATATTTTTAAAAAATTGTAAAATAATTAAATTAAAAGAAAGATATTGTTTTTAACCGTAATTTTCAAGACATTTTATCAATCTTTGAACAGATTACGTATAATATTGCTCTACACGCGGAAAAAAAGAAAAGCATGAACGTTTTTTTAGTGTAAAATATTTTTTTCATTAACGTAAAAGAAAAATCAAGTGCAACTACTTATAATTCATATTCAATAAAAGGAATCGATTTCGACTCATTTTTTATTAAATTTTTTTTTAAATAATTAAATTTAAAGAAAGATATATATATAATTTTATTATATTAATTTTTAAATAAATTTATTTATATGCAAAGTTTCGTTGCTTTGTAAAAACAGAATTTCTTTCCGATATTCTCTGAAGATGGCACCACGTGCATAATAAAATACTAACTATGCATTTTAATGCGTTTTATGGTTTTTAATCAATATCTTTTTAACGAATTGGAATATCGGAATATAAATGATCAAAACGAATTTCTGAGATCATTCCCGAAATTTTGGTACCTTTGGGTAGTTTCTGCGTCTTGTGGTTCGTGAAAATTGGGCGACATCCCATACCTACATAGACAAGTTTGTTTCCCTACGAATTTTAATAGAGTAGATGTGAAATAAAAGAAATATGGTTTTTCCCATGTTTTGTAGAAAGGACACTAACTTCGCTTTGAAATACCCTCGGAGTAGCCTGTGACACGAGCTAATTTGTTTTAGCTAAGCTACTTTCACCACCCACCCCCTCAAATGCCACACAAGAGCATCTCATTTCCCATCAATTGGCGAGTAGATCACAATGGGAGTAAAAATCAGTGAGTTTGGTTCGCGTTTCTTTTTTTATTTTTTAGAAAAATTTTCTTAGGAAAACAACGACAAACAGCTCAGAAGGAAAGCAATCTGCTATTTACTCTAAAATGAAAACAAAGATTCTTAAGGCTGTGGATCAACAATAAAAGATGAAAACAGAAATCTGTTTTGGGGTTTAAAAAAGTTTTTTTTTTTTAAAAAATAAAGATTTTGGTTACAAAAAAAACCCTTTTATAAAAATGGAGAAATTTCATTTCTGCAAATTAAATTTTCTTATGAATGCTTTTATATCATTGATTTTGCGGAAATGATATATATATATATATATATATATATATATATATACATATATACAGACATGGAAAAAACATTAGCGCATCAAGGAGTCATCAAAATGAAACGAAACTTTACATACGTAATGACTACTTTGATATAAGTAAATGATTAGAAAATCAAAGAAAAATGATCATTTATTTCAGAGAAAAAGACAAAAGAGTGGAGGATTTAATACCCTGTTTAACCCCCACTAGCGCGAATGCACGATGCGATACAATCGGGCATTGAGGCATACAAGTTCTGTATGATGTCTTGAGACATTTCGTTCCATATTTACCGTAACCTTGCCTCTAGTTCAGTGCTTCTCAAACTTTGACTATTTATACAATAATAATACGCTTTATACAATAATAATACACTTTGGGGGGTGCTAAAGCTACAATACGATCTTAATTATAAGCCATACAAATTAACAAGGTATGTATTAAATTTTGTATTTGTTACTTTTAAGCGACAGTTACTTTAAGCAAATTACTTTTAAGTAATAGGATAATTATTGTTATTTTTCTTTAGACTAATTTTTAAATTGGAACATATTACAAAATGATATTTAATTTAAAAATTTATTTCTCCATCATCCATTTCGAAGAGTATAAAAGTCATCAGAAAAAGAGTCTAGTGTATGTTGCTCTCTATCATATCCATCACATTTGGCATTAATATTTAAAGCTAGAAGACTTCAAAATGTTTTAACCTGAGAGAGCAGGCACGTTCTTCATAAAAGGTGTTTTTTTAGAGGTATAGAACTTTAAATTGCAATAAAACAACGATGTATTATTCTATTGACATGAATTTTTTTTATTCGAAAGATAATCTTGTGGCATTACATTTTAAATATGATTTCTGGCATATGACTGCCACGACTGGCACGGCTGTAGTCCAATCTGGACGTCCAATTTTCGATGACTTTTCCAACATTTGTGGCCGTATATCGGCAATAACACGGCTAATATTGTCTTCCAAATGGTCAAGCGTTTGTGGCTTATCCGTATAGACCAATGCCTTTATATAGCCCCACAAAAAATAGTCTAGCTGTGTTAAATCACAAGATCTTGGAGGCCAATTCACAGGTCCAAAACGTGAAATTAGGCGGTCACCAAACGTTTCTTTCAATAAATCGATTGTGGCACGAGCTGTGTGATATGTTGCGCCGTCTTGTTGGAACCACAGCTCCTGGACATCATGATTGTTCAATTCAGGAATGAAAAAGTTAGTAATCATGGCTCTATACCGATCACCACTGACTGTAACGTTGTGGCCTTCATCGTTTTTGAAGAAGGATTCCACCAGCCCATAAAGCGCACCAAACAGTCAGTTTTTCTGAATGTAACGGTGTTTCGACATACACTTGTCTATTCATGATGAATTGCCAAACCAAACTGAGAATAAATCACTTGACAGCTGTTAAATCGGTCGCCATCTTGGAAAGTAATGCCAAGTTAAACTTCTATACCTGAAAAAAAAACACTCTGTATTATACTAGAGTATACAAAACTGAAAGTCTATTGGATTCAATACAACGAATGACAATCAGTTTGTTTAAGAGCATGATTTGCAACATTGTGCAAAATTAAAAATATCAATAAACTATTTCAAGCAGAAACAAATGTCCTTGGCTCGGCTTTTAATTGAAATAAAATTGAAACTTAAATCCAAAAATTTTAGAAGAATATTTTAGACAAAGCAAAAAAGCTAGAATATGGTTTGTATGTTTAAGAATATTTTACTGAAAAACGAATTTTCGAAAAAGAAGAACATTTTAATTCGAAATACCAGAAGATTAAGTAATAGTGATTGAATATCAACGTCGCCATATTCAGCTACTCGTGGGCCTTTGGTGACGGTCGTCAAAATTTTCAACCACAGTCGAGTGACGAGGATGCGACCTCCTTCTCCTAATTTTCACACCACACCAACAGAAGGATGTTTCAGACCCAACAGGTTAACGTGCCCCTTTCCACTGCGGTTCTTGAGCAGCACTCGACTGGAACTCATCACATTCCGGCCACGAGTCCGTGATCTTGACTCCTAGGCTACCTCGGCCACGATGAAGTAAGAAGAATCCCGACCCAAGAATAGAGATGTTATTTTTTAATACCATAATTGAGAGATATTGGACCAATAGGAGATAGATTGAAAAGTATACCAAATAGAGATTATTTTTAGTTTCAAATTAATCACTGATTTAAAAAGCATAGAAAAATCTTTCAAAAACTTTTTAAAACTGTATATGACAAAGATGAAGATGAAAATAAAATTTAACAAATCGGTTTTCTGTAGGATTTGATTTGAATGAAAGGGGTGGCAGACATATGGCAATACATGTACTAAATAATAATTATAATGAGTTTCTAAACATTTTAGCCGAGTTAAAAAAAAATTTTCTTCACATTGCCAGTTACTGTAGCAAGTGCTGAGCGTGCTTAAGGCAAATTAAATTTTTAAAAAAAATTATCTGTGGTCAAACAAGTATGAAGAATGCTTAAATGTACTTGCGATATTAAGCATAGAAAAAGAAGTTGCAAAAAATTGTAATTTTTCTGAAGTAATTAATGCATTAGAAGAAACAAACCTCGCATGAAATAAACATGCATTAGCAATATATGTTCGTGTTTATAATGTTTTACTGTTTAAAAAAATATGGCTCCAGTTACTGCACCCAGGCCTCTGCAAAAGCTGCTTCTGTCCCCGCTCTCCTCTGGCAACCTTAACATTCAGCAACGAAGGATGCGTGCATTTTGATTAGTGTTTTTCAGATTTCGAGTTCATTTTCAAATACTTGCATAGTTCAAAAGGAGTTCAGATGTAGAAAAAAAATCGAAATAGGACCGAATTTGTATCTGAAGAACAGTTTAATGAAACTATCTGGACATTTTGAACTAGTTGCATAAAAAAAGAAACCCTTTGTAGACTCGAAAAAGTGTAAAGTTATCTGTAAGAATCATTAACAACTTAAACTAGCACCCACTACTTGAACTGAAACTAATACAAAAACAGTTTTATTATGGAAAAATACAATGCTATGGAAGTAGTTACTACAGAATCTTTCACTTTCAAGTCCGAATACGAGACCCAGGTTGTAAAAATAGCATCAACGAAAAGTTCTTTTTTTTTATCGAATACTTTGTGAAACACATCAGTCAACTGGCCACCGAGGAAAAAATAAAATGCTATATAGTACCTGATCTCTACTTCAGTTACACTAGAGTTGTAAAGCTGTGAACAAAAATGTGTGAATAAGCCTTTTTTTTATTAGTTATATTCACGAAATTACCATAAATATTACTACATATATATCCTTTTTTTTAAAAAAAATACCAGCCTAAGTACCTAATTCTTTTGTTAATTAGTGTGTCGAATAAATATTTTATATTTCAATGACTATTGTAGTATTACTTACTCTACATTTAATTATGCACCATATTTACTAAATAAATACTTCTAAACTCTTGACAAAGTTATTTCATCATTTCACTGAAACAGCCAGGGAATTAGATCAAATCATTTACTTTCTTCAGGGAAATGACCTTCAAGAGACGTTATTTTAAGGTATCCGACTACATTCAGAACCGTGATTTTGCAAAAGCGTATAAATGGATAATATTTATGAGTTTTAGAGCCACTTAATTAGAAAATGTATATGAAATTGTTCTAAGAATAGTATTACAATCAAAAATTATTTAAGTACAATATTTTGACAAAAAATGAACATAGAATGACTAATTTTCAAAATATTCTCCTTTTGTGAAAAATGCTTCTATTATAATAATATTTTGCCTGCATATAGCTCAGACCTCTCTACAGAGGCTCAACTAGAATTTTTGAAATATATAGCTTAGAAATGGATTTATCTATATTTTACGACAACACAGGGGAGCAATTTTAAGAAAAAAAACGCCGATAATTATTTCAATGGGTGGTACCTCTGAAACTAAAGTGAATTTTTCAAAAATCCTAGTTCAGACTCTCTGGAGAAATCTTTACTTTATCTAAGCAAAATATTATTATTATAGAAGCATTTTTTATAAAAGGAGAACGTTTTGAGAAAAAAGGTTTTTCAGAGTTAATTTTTTGCCAAAATATTGTATTTAAGTAATTGTTTTTTCTCAAAATATCCTTAAAGCAATTTTATACATGTATTCTAATCTCAGTGACACTAAATATCATGAAAATTATCCATTTATGCGTTTTTTTATAATCACGGTTCTGAACGTAGTCGGATACCTTAACATCTTCCAATAATTGATCATATCCCTTAAGGATGTGATCAAATTCCTAATTTCCCTATTTCCCTGCGACATCTATACAAAAATAGCATTCAGAAAGATTCGCCCGCGATGGTACTCACCAGATCTCCAGCAGCCTAACTAGTCTCTTCCTTGTGCTTTTTGTTCCTCCACTAAGGGAGGAACTGTAGAGGAATTCTGTTTGTAGGCCCCTTCTGGCAGTTATGACATTAATAATGATTACATACTGTAATTGTGGTTATAATTTCATTTTAAATAAATAAATTAAAATGAGTGATGTTTAAAGTTTAGAATTATAAAAACTATAGTAGAAATGAATGTAGTTTTTGTGTGTAAGTATGATGCACAAACAATTGCCAAATGTACACAGATTTCTTTGACTGTTGAGAAATACTTATTTCAATTTTCTTTTTCAGCATAAATAAATATTAAAGTTTTGCTCGATTTACATTTTTGAGTAGTTTTTTTCCTTGGTAACGTAATGAAATATTTAATTTTTCAGAGAATCACTTTATAATTTCTATTAGAGAATTGCTTTTCTAATTTTTGATTCCATTAATTCATTTATTTCCACGAGAAAATTTTTTCGTTCGAACAATAACTCAGTGATCAAAATCTGAAGCTTTATTCCAAATCAGTATTAACTCGTTCGACAGATTTATATTTTTGATAAACAAATCCCTACATTTTCCTTGATCGTAAAGTACTTTTAAAAATTACTCTTCAGTAGATGCATTTGGTTACATAACTACAGAGAGGCTCTTGCGTAAAAATAAAACATCAATTTTTTAAGGTATCCGACTACGTTTGGAACCGTGATTTTGCAATAGCGTATAAATGGATAATATTTATGATATTTAGTGTCACTTAGATTAGAAAATGTATATAAAATTGTTTTAAGAATAGTATTACAATAAAAAATTATGTAAATACAATATTTTGACAAAAAATGAACATAGAATGACTAATTTTCAAAATATTCTCCTTTTGTGAAAAATGCTTCTATTATAATAATATTTTGCCTGTATATGGCTCACATCTCTGTACAGAGGCTCAACTAGAACTTTGAAATACATAACTTAGAAATGAGTTTATCCATGTTTTACGACAACAGAGGGGAGAAATTTTTAGAAAAAAACGCCGATAAGTATTTCAATTGGTTGTAACTCTGAAAATAATGTGAATTTTTCAAAAGTCATAGTTGAGCCTCTGCACAGAAGTCTGAGCTATATACAGGCAAAATATTATTATAATAGAAGCATTTTTCACGAAAGGAGAACATTTTTAAAATAGGTTATTCTAAGTTGTATTCAAATAATTTTTTGTCACAATGTCCTTAAAACAATTTTATACATGTATTCTAATCTAAGTAATACTAAATATCATGAAAAGTATAAATGTTTGCGCTTTTTTTTAAAATCACGGTTCCGAACGTAGTCGGATACCTTAAATTTCCCAAAGACTTAGTTGAATTGTATCATTTTTTATCTCAGAAAGGTAACAATTTAGATAGAAATTCAGATTTTTATAAAAATTCTAAATTAATTTCTATATATTATTTTTATAAGAACGATTTTTTTCCTTAAAAAAATGAATTTCTGTTTTGCTTATATTACACAAAAGAAATTTGAAAATTATTTGCAATAAATAAAGATTCAAGGCATGAAAAGATTATATTTACATTTTTAAAATAATATTTTCTCACCCAAGTCGCAGAAATCATTGCACATATTGTAATTGTCAACACAAATTGTTCCAATACACTGAAAATACAATGTGTTTTAGCATCTCACGTATTTAAAGGATGTTCTCCATTTTTGTTTGCAGGACATCCTCTACAAATTTTTAGGGGGATCTAATTTTTCCTCTTGTTGGTAAAATTCTTATTATATATATAATTATTCGAATATCATATATTCCTTTTATGTGAGGTGCCGCTTTCTTTTCCAACAAGGTACCACCTTCGTAATTCACAAAATAATAGTCCTAACTTGCTTTTAAATAATTCGCTGAGGTATGGCAATGGAACTAAAAATAATGAACACAAAACATTGTTTTAAGAATGATTTGTGATCTTGAAAACCCTCCATGTGGCAATACAGATAATTCAAGTCTCAGTTACAATATGAAGTGCCTATGAATACTGTGCAATAGCAGTTATAGGTTTATTTCAATGTGTTATTGAGCGTAGAATACAAATGTTTTAATGCGGAGAAACCATTAAAAATTCCTTTCATTAGTCTTATTACTTTGTCGTTTCTCACTTTTACTTTGAATCTTAGCCACTGAGGAGTCACTTTCTTGGTATATACAGATGGATTCTAAAATGAGGGAACAAACTTTGAGGGGTGGTAGAACTCGCTAAAATAAACTATTTTTGTGTAGGAACCCTGTATATTCCATATTCGTACTCCATTTGCCAAATATGAGCCAAAGGCGGTGTTAACTAATGCCCTTTGAAATGAAATCCAATGTGTCATCCTTGTGGCCTTTTCATTCTTATCATCAGTATTCCTCGCGATCATTTGCCACAAACATTTCACCCCACTCGACAAAGAAATGGGAATTAGGAATATTTGGGTATTCAATTGAATTTGGATGATATTATTGCTAGCTAAAACATAAAGGGTTTTTTTTTCGTCTTATGATCAGATTTCCTATTTATATATACTAATCATATTTTTGCTTGGTATTGATGTTTTCTTTGAGGTATCCAATTGCATGGATCAAACACTTGAAATAATCTTGAACGAAATAAAACAAATGAAATAATTCCCAATGACTGCCAAGTGATTCTTCATCGAATCCTTTAGTGTGGACTGTCGGTAAAGAGAAAAAGTGGATGGGAGAAATCCCCTTAATAGGAGGATGAGTGGAAAGCATCATCTATTCAAATGCATCTGGAGTAACTGATTGCTAGCATCTATGAAAGAAGGAATAATGCAACAAGAAAGCCTCTAGGTTTTTGAGATCTCCTTAGCATTGGCTGGAGTGCCTTTTCTGTTACAAATAAAAAAGATTGTCATTAGAAAAGATTTAAACACAATTATGTTTTAAAGGTTTAATATTTTCCTTGTTTTTTCATTTAATCAACAAGCTGACAAATTAAATTATTATTGATTGCAAAGCTTCAAAACACAGAGCTTGTTTAAAAAGTGTTTGGAATTAGTATTCCTACTGGATCTTTGTCATGGAGCTATATTCTCGCAAAAGAAACCTATTGTCCACTTAGAAACAAACAATGTGTTCTCTTAATAAAAATACCCGAAAGGAAGAATGAAATGTATTTTTTAACTTCTGTTCTAGGAAGCCAATGACCTATTAAATCTCCAAACCAAAATGACATTTTGAAAAATATTTTTCTTTTGAATTCTTGTCAATATTTTTCAAATAATCCTACTCGTCATTTGATAAATAATACCCTCCTTAATGGAGAATACATCTGCTGGATATATAAAATCAATGTTCTCTTATACACATTCTAAATTCATTCAATTGTTTCAAAAGGGTAAAAATTCAAAAAGAAACCTATGCAATATTTTTGCTCAGTATTATGCTTTTTTTTTCATGCATTTGGTATTAGTGTTGTTATCTTAATCCATTTGAAAAGTTATTCCAAGGGATCCATTTCTAAAAATCAATGTTGTAATATTTAAAACTTCCTTTTTTCCTCTAATTCAGAAGAAATATTTTTTGATGCCGGATAAATATTTAGAAAGATTTAGTTTCTAGATGATACGCTGAGAGAGAGAAAGATCTTCCCAGAATATCTTTGGATTTTTATTTTTACTCTGAATGTCTATTATAATATACCTTACATCAATCGAAAGATCACTGGTTTCTCTTTTTCTAGACATTTTTAGAACTCTCTTTATTGCTCGCATCCCTTTAATAAGGCCAACTTCTGAAAAGAAGTTGGCACGCTCCTGCGTGCCAAGAGTTGTTAGAAAGCGTCCGTACGTGCGTGCCAACTTTCAAGTACCAGTTGCTGAAAGAAACAGATTGTTTGCTGCAAATGTTTAGTTTGGGGCTTTCGTGGCAGTTGAACGAATAATTTTCTTAGTTTGAAGAAGCACTTCTATTTAAAGTTCTTTCAATTAGAACCGCATACAATTCTCATGAGACCCATAAAAACAATAAAAAGAGTACGAGTTAAAATTCATTTACATAGGGCTTGAATTTGAAAAGAATGCTTATATAGTCTAAAAAGAATAAGTTTTAAATTCCCCTCACTCTTCAATAGATGTATATTTGATGTTATAACTACAGAATAAATGAGAATGGTCGTTTGATTAGGCTCGACCAAAAACTTTAAAAATCAATTTTCCGAAAAAACATTCTAAAAGTTGTCTTGAATGCAGCTTTTTTCTATCAAATTTCATTGTATAAGAAATAATAGCCATTGAATGTCTATTATGAATTGCATAGAAGTGAAAGCGAACTTTGAATAATACAATCTGAATGGATTGTAAGAAATTTCTTTCCTGTTGCTAACAAAGGCAAGGGGCAATTGAGGTTGTTCGGATGATGTTTTTCGTTTCGTATCTTTTGACATGGGATCTCACTGCTTTGGTTCCTGTTTCCCATACATCAGAAAAAGTATAGCTCGAATTGAATAGACAATATCTATTCCAATGTAAGACACATCGGGTCGGGACATGTTCGTGTGCTTCTCATCCTGAGACTGTTCTTTGTCACATCCAAAAGTCACTATAGATATAAAGAAACTGCCATTTCGTTTTCGCGTTCGAACTGTTTGAGATTTTTCCTATTCAACCTGAGCTTGTTATCTTTTTAGAGATTTTAATTGAAACAAAATGAAATTATATGAGATACAAGTTGTCTGGCCGCTGAAACAATTGCAAATCTAAAATAGTATATTCGTTAGTTCCAAAAGAAAAAAAACTTTAGTTCATTACCTTACCATTATAGACGTTTTTTATAATGTGAAAATATCAAATTAGCTTAATATACAGTGAAAATTAGTACTGTTAACGGTTCGTACTAGCCTTGAAAAAGAAAATATTTTATTTTTTAATATGTGTTCCTTTCAACTGTATTTTTGCTATTAGTAAACACTGAAGAAGTAATATGGCTGTTTTTTAGCGAAACTTTCTCAACACCGAAAAAATGCAAAGACAAATGAGTAATTTCTGATCATTGCTTTCAAATGACAGCAGTGATTTTACATACTCCTGACGCATGAAAAATATAGTTGCACCAACATAACACGAATTGAATTTCAGTGTAACTATCATCTGTATGTTGCACATTGTCATTACATTTGGTAACGAGACAAACTTTTTCCTCTTACTTTATGTCTCTTTCTAATTTCAATGAGTATTTCCTAACGACTAATCAAATTTTTTAAAAAATTTAAATGATTATTCTTTTGAATAAAAATGAAAAAAATATCTTGGAAAGGTATGTATTTCTTAAAATATGACTTCTACGCATTTTTTAGCTTTATAACTTATTTATTTATTTCTCCCCTAATTAGTACTGTGGAAGAGATTTTTCAACCATTAAAGCATAATTTGTACTTATGTATCTCTATCATAATCAGTACTTATTAAAACATTATTTGTACTTAGCAAGTACACATCAGGGATGTTATTCACGTTAAAAGTTGCTCTTTTCAGATACTATCGAATAATATAAAATTCATTAGTTGAATAAAATCTTCTCGAAAAAATTATCAAATGGTCCTGTAAATCATTTCAAATGACCTTTTCATTACTATGCAACCATTCTCTGCACATCCCATCTCGGTTTTCGTTTGATATTTTTGATTTTTCAAATCTAGCACTTACATAGGTGACAAACCCTAACTTCCACAGTTGCCTTAACATAAAACGATTTTAATTAGAAGAGGAGATTTTAAGAAAAATAAACTGTCAAAAATCGATTCTAACGAAAAGAAGTGGACTCTAGTTGGTCCTTCCATCAGCCTCTTTTTCCCACGAGAATTAAGTACTTCTTCCTTCTCAATGACATGTTTGAAAAAAATTAAAAAACGCTTTCAAAAATCTGAAGCATGCAAGCCAAAAATTTATATTATTTTAATTGATTTTTATTACTACACAATAGAAGAGAGTTAATATAGCAAAGCTCAGTTGGCAACACAAAAGGTTTTTTTCCTTCGGGTAAGAAATCTTTCACAAAGTACTTTTCAAAAGAACAAATGATGGGCTTTTCCCCATAAAATTTGTAGGAATATCTTTACCATCACCCCTCGCTATTTAAAATGATCTAACTTTTATAGGAATTTTTCGTAGACAAATTTAATACAAATAATTCTATAATACAAATTTATGTAAAATTTTTCCTAAAAAAATGGGATGTATTTGTTTCAAGCCAAAGAAACTTTAATTAAACACCCATTAGTTGATTAACAATATCTCTATTAAAAACTAAAATCAGAATTTAATATATTTTGATATTATTATTTAAAATCAACTAATAAAGACACAGCAATATTTGTTTAATTTTACTTCCCGAAAGTAATCGGCAGATATTATATGTACACGTAGAAAAAGCAGGGGTTTCAAATCAATTGAATGTTTCATTCTGGTGATACCATCCATATGGGATTGTTGTCGACAATCAGCTTGGTATTCAATGTTTCGTAGAAATAGTGAATATGACTCTTCTCGCAGTGTCTTTAGTTGTTGAGTAAGATTGGCTGCTTAGATGCAACCCCATTCGTGCTTAATTGGGGTAGTATCTGACAGGCTATTTGAAAAGATGAAAGCTTCAAAAGTACGAAAATAAGTAGTAGAAAACGATGTGTGCATTCAAATCATCTGTTGTGATGTAAAGCGCGAAATTCAAAGATGTCAACCGGGGGAATGGAGATCCACCTATTAAACGTCTTAAATCATAATTTCTGTGTGGACCATTCCTGACAAATGTTTCTTCGAATGAACGCATTCCTCAAGTAGAAAGATAGACATTGAAACAACAATGTAATCAAATTAGGATTTTTATATCATTTTTGACTGAAATTGCTAACATTACATGGCTTCTAGAAATAAACTTGAAAAATGCTTTCTTTGAGGATTAAAAAAAAATTGCAAAGATTAATGTAAAAGACAAAAAAAAGATTATTTTGACTAAAAAGTTTGTTTTAACCCATTTTATCCCAATTTATTTATTTTATTCAAATTTGAGTAGAATTATATTTTATAAAGTTAGTTCAACCTAAATAAACAAAATATAACATAATTTGACAAATTTATTTATTTTATATAAGAAATCTGACTCGTCCTCTAAATAGGACACTGGGATAAAGGGGATAAAATTTGCACTTACAGATTTTAGTGTTCTCTTCGCGGATGAAAAGTTATTTCCGAGTACAAAATTTTACTTTATTTGAATAATACAATCTTGTTTACAAAATATTTCATTTTTCAGTAACATTTCACTCTAATTTTGGTGGAAAGTTCCAAAGAAAGCCTTAAAAAATTTTTGGTTTTCCTTAGCAGCCCTTTGTTTGACACAACGACGTTATTTATTTATTTATTTATTTATTTTTGCTATAGTAAAAAATGACCAAAATATCTTTACGAATATCTTATTTCCACTGAAAGGTACAGTCAAGATCCTGGGTCTACTTTTTGCTCTTGCCACAGGTTTTTTTATCAGCTCTTAGAATCTCCTTGAAGTTTAGGGCTTCATTTTTGTTGAGGATTTTGTGAATTACCAGTACCACTTTTTCCACGAATTTTTATGAAGTCCAGCCAACCATCCGTTGGGATCCACATTGCTCATATGCTTCTAATAAGAATTTATTAAATTCGGCATCTTCTCGTTGACTTTATCTTTGTGTCATCATACTCTCCTGCAAATTTTGATAAAATTTTTATTGAGCATGGTACATAAATGTTTTTACTTTGAAAGATAGATCCTGGACATGCTGACTTACACTTAGATTGTCCACAAAGTGTAAATAAGATTTCAACTTTTAGAAGCGGTTTTGTGGCATGGCATTGTTCACTAGGGTAATGACAAGGACCAATAATCACTTTTACGGGTATTTTAATGATAACCAGTGAGAAGCAAAATTCCTATAGAAACACTTATTTCGTCAGCAGTGGTCGTGTTCGTTTTTTACATCTGCTGCATATTGCATAGTTTCTTTTTCAATGGAATAAAACTACTCAAAAAGCTTTTATGGAGTTTTATCTTTCAATGCAATTTCTATCTGCTTGAGCAAGTAAGTTGTAGTTAAGTCAGTCTGTGTTTCCCCTTTTTATAATGCAGTGATGTATTTTTTGTCCAAAATAACTTGTCTCTTAGCTTTTTTCTGCTTTTTGATGTTGAAATACTAGAGCTTGTGTGGGCGGTTCATGCTGGAAACTATCTCCACTTCTAACCTCCAAAGACCCAGGAACATCTTTAACAATAATCTTATCTGTATTTACTTCATTCTGTTCCTTCATCTTTGTCAGTTAGTACACTGGCATTTGGTGGTGACACAGTAATTTCAATCTGAATCTAAACTATTTAATAGTTGTAATGCTTTCTCTGTTTTCAGAAACCTTTGAAATTACATAACTAAGCAAAGGTGAAACACTGAAAGTGAAATTATTCTTTTCTTACTCTTCGTCATAAGCAGAGAAAGAAGGCGTCTATTGCATGCATATCGTCCCACTGTCCTATTTAGAGAACAGTTAAAAAATAATATGCAAAAATTTACCTAAGAACAATATCACTCTAATTAACCACCGGGATCATAACGAAAGAGTACTACCATATAAGAAATGCCCAGCCAAATGTTCAAAGTCAACTGAAAAAGAATTCTGCAACTCCAAAAAAACGATATAAACTGTGCCCACAAATGCGATGAATAAGCAAGATATCCAAGGGAAGGGGGAGGAGGTGGGACACATAACTCTCGCTGGAAGATGCTGATGCACATCCCTATTTGTTTCAACTGTCAAAATATTCGTAACATACAAATAATGATTTCCACATGATATTTTTCAGCTGTCCTCTAAATAAGACAGTGTGATAAAATGGGTTAATCAATTTTGTAATAAGATAGAAAAACATTCCGAATTAGAATAGAAATTAATATAGCATAATTACGCTAATATTTTTTCTCTGTTTTAAAAAATTGGAATCCTACACTCATATCCAAAATTAAGCCCACAAACATGTGTTGGGGAGTAATTCTAAACTGTCTCCAGTAAAACTGATAGAATTTGTATGTTAAAGAAAATGGGTGGTCCAATATAAACCTTCCGTTTAGGAATAGAAGTTGTTTAGCGTTAGTTTTTGCAGAACAACTGGATTGAAATTGCTTAAGCATATGGGATTTTCACCTGCAGTTTTTTTGAATATTGCATTGAAGCCCTCCACGTACGGGTAACTTTTTATACTTTCCTGTCCTGAAATACGGGCGATTTTTTTTTATGTTTTCTTGATCTGCATATATTACAATTCACATTTTCATCAGTTGGGGAATCAAGCAAGTGAAAAGTAGTTCCTGAGTCTTCTAGCGCCATCTAGCAGTAAAAATAAGCATCAAATGATGGTTTTTAACGTACACGGGGAGAGAGCGGGATCAGTATTGAAAAAGGGAAAAAAATCCCGTGATTTTCGTAATCGGGGACGAAATTGACACCGAATGGTGGTAGGTTAAAACAAGCAAATCCTAATTGTTTGCAGAGAAAATCCTAATAGTTTTCCTTGAGATGGAGAACCGTTGGCAGGTGTGAAGCGGACTCGATGGGGCACCGAAAGACGGCTGTGGAATAAAAATCCAAGCAAATAGTATTGTCACCAGAAAGAAGAAGGCCTCAGAGAAACGGCATCTACACAATATCGGAACACGATGACATAAGCGGACTTCTCAGCTCGCTCGTGACCTTGCTGCTGTGAACAATTTCCAGGCAAAGACGTCTTGCAGATAGTGGTCTTTCTATGACAACAGGAAAGCCGGTTATTGTAGAGTTGAAAACATCAGTCATGGACACCACAAAAAGGGTTCTCTTCAATAAACCGAGATTCATCAGACAAAGTTTTCTCGTCGAGTCTTCCTCTGGAGATAAAATGAAGCATCCTATGTAACAAAAATCGACAAATTTGGTGTCTCCCTTGAGACAGTCTCTGGCCACGAGTCAGAGACCCTAACCACGGCCAACGGAATCTGTTTCCTCACTTGATTTCCTTTCCTACGACCTTTCTGTTTAGAATAGAAGAAACTTTTCCCGAGAATTTCATGAGTAGAGTTTAAAATGAGTGTCTGTCTTTGAAATATGTATTTCAAAAAATGTAGCAGCTAATATTTTTTTCATTCCAAACTTGCATCGACTTAAGAGTCTCATTTAACTCATTCCCTCGATTCTCTCTATTTTATAGTAACCACAGGAGCCTAGTGGTCAAGGTCACAGTCTCGTGGCTGGCATTTTATGCCTAGTATCGTTGAAGGCATTCCATGTAGAGGTGATGGATGCACGTGAAATCTGTCAAACGTCCTCACGTGGTGTGGAAGTTAAGAGAGTGTGGTGTCATCTCAGGTGCAACTTGCCAATGGTTTCAAGTGCCCATTGCCAATAGTTTTTGTGCAGCTTTCTATAGTGTGACAGAAATAGAACTCTCCCACAATCTGAATTTTAAAGTTCTCATCAGAAGTCACTGTCGGATTTCTAATATGCAAAATTATTTCTATAACTGCGAATCAAAAGGAACCCATAGAATTATAAAATAGTTTTTCTTTTCAGAATTCAAAGAATAGAATTTATTTGCTTAATATATCTCGCTTTTGCTTTTGTAATGCTAAAAAGTTGATGGGCAAAGCAATACGCTGTCTTAACTCATCCCACTCTAGAAATGGATTCCAACTCTTGTTGAATCCCTTTCCGAAGCACCAAATTATTTTCAATTGACTTCATAAATACAAGTTCAGCTATTTGAATTGGAGTCAACAAATTAATTTTGAAATAATTGGATTCAATGTTTTGGGGGATCATCACATCTTGAATCCTTACTTTGCTCAATCATTTTTTTCAATGAATTTTTTGCTTTATTTTTCTTGCTTAAAATCTTTCTAAAATATGCTGCCCAAAAAAATTATTAATTCACATTATTTGTAAACAATTCACACATTACCAGTTAACTATTTTGTTCAAATAAATAGTTTCTTATTGCAGTAACACATCTTTTCCTTTTATTTGTTACCTTGTACACTATTTGCCCTATTCTTACTTTCTGCACCATTTTTTTTGTTTGGAAAGGGACCAGGAACAGAAATTTGTATACGGCAAGTGAGCGTCGACCTTACTTAAAGCCTTAGAGGGAAAACTTAACGCATTATGTACATATGCATTCAGACATAGCAATGCGTGAATGTAAATTTCAAGAACTGATTCTAACTTTTAATGAATTATGTAACTTGTCTTTTTCCTTTCAAAATACAAATTCCATTCAAAATCCCCCAAAGTTAAAAATTTGTTTGCACTAGCCGAATGGAAATTTTTTTAAAAAAATCTTCCGAAAATCTGTTTAGAAGCCGAAAATTCTCGGCGTCTACATGTCAATTTCTAATGAGAAAAGATAATTTTTAACTGGCTTTTAAAAAAAATTAAAGATTGCTAATGAAAATAGATCAACGTTTTCTTCCCTAAAGTGAACTGTAATAGGTATTGATAAATAAAAAATTAAAAAATACTCCTACACTAAATTAAAAAAAAGTGTATCATTTATAAAATCGAGGTTTCTACCGTGTGAATCCTAAAGGCTCCTTTTCTTTGGTACATATTTCAACAAGTTTTTGTTCTCTGATCCCAAATGATTCTCGGAGTCTCTTTCGGTTCATCATTCATCAAGTGTGGGTGTTGCCAACTCGTTATATGAAAAAAACGAAGGGGAAAGAAACAGTGCCCGGATTCTTCTGAGTATATAAATAAAATTTTCCCCTTCCAAATCTCATCTGCATACTTTACATTCCTTAAGAAACCTAGGATTCATAAAGCAAGAGAAAACAAATGAAATCTCAGAGCTGGGATGAATATACAACTGAATTGTTGAATACGACCGAGTCAGTAGAAACTCCTAGTAGAAATTACTGGAAGGGCGCTGAGATAGATGTGGAGTTGAATTCAAAACATATTCTCGTTAAGAAAACAACATTGGCGTCATTAGCTATCTTGCTTCAAGTTTTGTTGAAATTTCAATCTCGCTTTAAGTATTTTTCTCTCCAAATTTGATCGTTCCAACTTGAGTCATCAGGATTCTACGGAGAATATGTGTCAATTTTATATATTTATGCCATTATTTCTATAAAGACAACAATCATTGGATGCAAAAAAAGTATTCTAAAAAGTAATACCAGCCAATTTGATGTATGTTATTACTACCCTGTAGGTCAAGTTTTTTCTGTTCCTGGTACTTGAAGAGAATTCTTCAAAAATGAAGCCTTATCTTCTACTACCCTTACCAGTTGTGAACTTAGTTATTGTGTGTGTGTGTGTGCATTGTATTTAAAAAAAGTTTCTTACATATGAAACAGTATAATTTACCACATTATTCGTCATAAAAAGTGATGAAATTCGTTCTCATTCATAACTCCTATTAAACTTATAAAATTTATTCTTTTTTGAAAAAAAAAATTCTAAATATTAAATTAAGCAAAATATATTTCGAATTTAATAACTACAATTACAATTTGCTGGAAACTATTGTTTTAGAGGGAGACAGAGAAATATAAAACTCTTACTTTAATTTCAAAAGTACATAATTTTATGTTTATTTTTTATGTTCCCGTATTTTAATGAAGTAGTCTAAAATTTTCCTTCATCCTATTGTATCAGTAGTATTTTAAAACGGAATCTAACATTCTATTCAGCGTTTCTCAAAGATTAATTGATTTCAATGGACAGATATATTAATAGTATATCCATGGACTACGAATGAAGAGCAATTATATAAAATATGAAAAGATATAATACGCAAAATTCGATGCCGAGTCAAAATCCATTCTATTCAACCAAAGCATTTGACTAATGATCAGAAATCAATCAGAATATATTCTGACCATTGAAATTAATCTGACATTTAAGAAAGATCTTTGAAAAGCAAAAAAAAGCTATTTTCTGCTTAAAAATTATTTTCTATATGATACGATAGCTTCAATGCTCTATTGGGAAGAATATCCATCTCTAATATGTGAAGGATGTTTTAAATTGTTAGATGTAACTTGAAAACTTCTGTAAAATAATGGAGCATAAAATTATTATAATATAGACAACGTTAATGTAGAAAAATAACAGATTGTCTAAATACCCCCCAAAGTTGTAGATTTCTCCTGTAAATAATTAGAAAAAAAATTCAACTCTGTGTGTTTTCAAATTTCTATCTACAACTAAAGAGGAGCAGAAGTGAAACGACCCCTAATAAATGCAATCAAAGGGTTCAGAAGTTGTAATTAACTCATTTATAAAGCATAAAAAAATTTGCGATGGATTGTGTCTGTGCATTTATTGTAAATATTATTTAAGATACAAAGCTTAATGGATGTTTTGTATATTATATTTCAATAGTGAGAAAACATGGTCATATTTAAAACTCGTTCGTAAACTATGATACATGAGACAGTGAATCCTAGAGTATAAGAAATAACACATAAAACTTTCCAAAACAAGTTACTATTTTAATAATAATTGAAAGTGTATATTTGATTTTCAGTGATATAAAATCTCAGAAATCATTTGGGAAGAGTAGTTCCATTATTTTTAGAACTGTAGCAATTTAGATTATGTGTTCCATAGATTACGTGCAAAATCAGTTGAAATATGATTGAATGCTAAGAGAAAAACAGTGGCTTATATAACGTAAAATTTGGATTATTTCTTCCATTTCGAATATGTGATTGCAATTTGCACACGTATGCAATCGGAAAGAAACATAGTTATCTGATACAGAGAGAAAAATAGCGTAATGAGGTCATTTGAAATGCTCCATATCTGCTCAATCCTTCCCCTTCTTTTACGACCTCACTGAATCAATTTCTAAACGTAAGCTCTTCTAATGATAGCAGAGAAAAATATATTAGCAACCCTAGGTCAAAGTAGTTGGGAGTTGTGTTTAGATACAGAGTTGTATAATTATACCGAGATTGGAATACGTTTCTTGCATTCAAAAAGTTTTCGAGAATTAGGTTTCAGGCCTGCTTTTTAGAAGAACTGTCAAAGGATGTGATGATCAATGGGTATTGCATTGTACTAAATAGAGGAAAGGATTTCACAACAGAAATGGTGGCTGTTATTGAAATGAATTATTTCGTGTTTTCTCCAACAAAAGAGTTCTTAAACGTGCTCAACGACATTTATAGAAAAATATGAACGGCTATGCATTTCTAAATCATTGTTCAGATTGAAATTTCGGTTAGCAGCATAGCTTTTCTCTATTGGCTTTCCTAACAAAACTCGGTTCTAATAATATTTGTAACACTCGTAAGAAGTGTTTTTGCTTCATTTATAATTACCCATAATGAAGATACACATTACGATTTCTTGCATGAAAATTCCCTTATTTTGTAATCAAACCCTTTTTTAACTTTTTATTCTTGTATTAATAATAAGCGAAGCATCTTGTAGTTACATAATGCTTGAATAACATCAACATATTAGAATTCTAGAAACGATTCTAAAAGTGCCAATCAGCCAAGTTTTGCAAATTGAGGCCATTTCAAAAATTTCAATCGAAAGTTTTATCAATTTTAAGAAATTTCTAGACTTTCCAACCTATATTCTATGAGCTTAGGTAACTGAAAGTAGTGGAAGATTCTTAACTAGCACTTTATTCCCCATTTCAGAAATAAGCTTATTA
Organism: Trichonephila clavipes; assembly: GCA_019973935.1. Taxonomy (NCBI): domain Eukaryota; kingdom Metazoa; phylum Arthropoda; class Arachnida; order Araneae; family Nephilidae; genus Trichonephila; species Trichonephila clavipes. The sequence goes on from BMAU01014784.1 coordinate 655,142, forward strand.
ATGGAAAAATCCAATTTTTTTTTCTACACAACTTTCTCTACATTACAATGTTGAATGAAGAGCTCCTTTCTAATAATAAAACGGAACGATTAAACCATCCAGATTCTTTGCTCACTCGAATGTTTGGTTTGAATTAGAATTGTCTTTTCAAAAACGAATACTTCCCGAAATGGATTGAAAAAAGGAATGGTTCCTTCATCTCACATAAATATTCCATTTCTTGGATTAGATTTGAGTAACAAATATCATGTTACAAGCATTATTTGCGTTCGAATACAATTCTCAGAAAAAAAAGGATGTAAAGAATGTCAATAGGAAAGCAAAAGGATGATCTTTCCTAATTATTTCTATTGGAAAAACCCTTATATTATCGCGCTTTTATGGAGCTTTCCAGTGGCAAAGCTACATTGAATGGCAAAGGCATGATCATTATCAGAAATAGCATGGATCATTTTAAAAGAAATAAAAAAATCAGCTTTTTCAAAGAGATTTCAATACCGCAAAATCCTTTTTACCTCGCGCCATCTATATTTCGAGTAATACATTGAAACCTCTATAACCAATGCATACTTCCACCGAAGCTTCCTTTTTTCCGCAACCTGTTTTCAATTCTGTGAATAACTGACAGATTCTAAAGATTCCACTGGCGAGATATCTCTAGGCGAGAAAATATTAGAGAGAGTTCTCGCAATAAATATATTTCTGGTTGACAAAATAGAATTCATTAAAAATTGCTATTTACCCTGGTTATCATAAGTTAAGGAAAAATCACAACAAGGATGGTAACCCAAAACGTTATGCATAGAATTTATATATATATAGAATATATATATATATATAGAATATATATATATATAGAATATATATATATAGAATATATATATATATAGAATATATATATATATATATAGAATATATATATATATAGAATATATATATATATAGAATATATATATATACAGAATATATATATATATATATATATATATATATATATATATATATATATATATATTGTAACGTCGTGTACAGCTAACCATCAATAAATTGTTACATATGAAATAAAAATATGAAAAATAAAAACATTGTTTATTTGCTAAATAATTTGTTAATGAAGCAATAGAAAACAGTTCCTATGCCAAGCTGGTGCAGTCAGTATATATTCTATTCTCAACGCCACCGGCGTTCATCATCTTTCCACTCCAATCTCGGACCAAGCCCTTTTCTTTAGCGCTCTTTTCCCGTCCGTTCCAACCAGGGCTCTCCTCTCATGCTTTCTCCATCTTGGGCAGGGCTTTTCCCTTTTCTCCATCCAAGGCCGGGCACCTCTCTCTCTCGTCTTTTTTTTTCATCTCCTCAAAAAGAACCCTTTTAAACACCAGGAGTGTGTTCACAACACGCCCCTCGTCCCTTCTTATTGGCAGGTCACAAAAGTCTCTCTCGGCCTCCCTCGTCCTATTTGCGCATAACACACCCGGGTCGTCTGGATCAAGGCGCCATAATTCCTTGTCCAACATCTGGACACACTTGTCCATCACGCCACCTGTTTTTATTATCCCCTTTTCTCAACATCAGAAAAGACGACATGATTCTTTTAAGGCAGGCTTCGCCTATTGTCAATGTGGCACCGGCTCTCCTTTACTATTAAGGCGACTCGTCTGGCTGTCGTTACTCTCCGAGTTCAGACAATAAGCGGGCTGCGGTAGCCCAGTGGTTAAGGTATCCAACCATGGCAGGCATGTCATGAGTTCGATCCAGGTACCACTAAAGACCCGCCGTGTAGGGCAGCGATGCACGTTAAATCTGTCGAGAGCTGAAACGTCCTCCCGTTGGTGTGGTGTGGTAGTTAGGAGAGGGGGGTGCCAGCTCAGGTGTCGTTCACGTCACTTGACCATGGTTCAAAATTACGTGGTCCGTCGCCAAAAGCCCTCGTGTAGCTGAACAGTGCGACGTTAATATTAACTCACTCACTCAGACAATAAGCAATGGCCCCATAGCCACGTGCATTGGTCATTTTACAGCTGGTGGATCTTAAAAATTCAGGGACAATCGATGGGTGTGAGTTCACAACAATCGAAGATGTCGTACTTGTCCCTTAACAGCTGGTGAAACTATAAAACTTATCGTGAATCGAAAGATGGGGATTCACAACAATGGACGATGTCACAATATATATATATATATATATATATATATATATATATATATATATATATATATATAATATATATAGCATATAAAATATATAAAATAGCATCAGAGGAAATCACTAGACAATTATGGTGTTATAGAAATCGGCATACGTATAGAATGAAAAAATCGGTTATGTCAGTTTGGCATAGGAAAAGCACCTTTAATATGGGATATGATCCCCCGAGAAGCAACATAGCACATACAGAAATGTGAGATTCTCTCAATTATGCGGTCTATTAATTCTGTAGGAAGTGATCTTCCAAAGCAGTTGAAAGATTGGATAGAGTCCCAGAAAGGGGATCGAGAGCGTCACAAGCATGCTCGATAGGGTTCAGGTCCGATGATCGAGCTGACCACTGCATACATTGAATTGTTCCCTGTTAGAGATAAGCATTCGCAATTAGAGCCCTTTGTGGTCTCGCCTTATCATCCTGTAGCACAAATGCATCACCTATTGTCCCAAGCATCCAGGATGTCATCTCTATAGGTGTGAGCGTTATCATTTCCACGGGAAAAGACTTCCACCCAAAGAAATCCCACCCTCAATACAGACACTTCCTGATGATGCTTTCACGGATGTGCCATGGAGGAAAACGAATTCCAGGTGATCTCCAAATGAAAACACGCCAACAATCGCTTTCCAGGCTAAACCTGGACTCATCCGTAAAGAGAACAGCTCTCGATTAATCACGCGTCCAGCGGACCTGTTGATGCGAGACGTAAATAGCTGGTCACCTCGCATAAAGGCCACGTTCGTCAAGATTTTGACTCACCTTTGACTTTTGAAGAACGAGATATCCTTTCGTTTTCGCCTAGAGATGGGGTAGAAAGGGAAGGATGGCTAGCCATACCCCAAAACAATCTGTTTATTGTTCACACAAATAGCAACGCAATTCAAGTAATTTCAAAGAGAAGAGATGTTCTCATATTAAGCAAAATGTGGATTAATAAACGAGATACGCAAACTATGACAAAACTTTAAATATTAATTCTAGATCGAATCTACCTTGCAATTTATCCGATCTCTAATTACACTGTAGTGACCAATCTTCACTTTAATTCCTTCACTTATCTGATATTTGAAGTACAAAACTGAATAATACCTGATCAGTAGCAATCTTTCCTATCTCCTCACTTTCTCTATTCCTTAGCTAGGAAACCTAGACTATATATAGCCGACCTAATTTAAATAATCAAGATTTCTTCTTCGGAGGGTAGGTTGTGAATCAACACGAATTGATTGACCAAAGATGATTAAAGAAAGGACGCGGATAGATCCGACACAAACTTTAATACCAATCTTCTGGAGCTTGTAGCGAGGGAAGACCTGAGTTCAGACAGTGTTGTGGTTGTACTCCTTCGTGCGCATAATGTCAAATATTGATCATCGTAACTCGTGATAGTGCGTAGCCGTCTTTGTCTGAACCTCCTGGATGCCGAATGATTGGTCAGAAAATGTTGCCAAAGTCAATGAAGCACAAACGATCTCAGAATCAGACATCTAGCCCCTTCTATTAATTTTGTGCTGCCTCTAGTATCCCAATAGCTCACCATCACAGTTCTTTGGTCAAATGATGCCTCTAGGTCACTGATACAATTTCGCCCTACATGATTTCTAATCTCAGACACGCAGATACGATTGTCACCTTGCTCTGAGACATGTATTTTTTCAGTCCTCACAGATTATGCATTTCGACTGCACCGCCACTATCTTGCATAACTTAATATCACTCAGCTCCTTATACATACCAACCTATTCAAATTTCATTGACTTACTTTTTGTCAAGTTATCACTATATTTTTTTTTTATTTTTCCTTAATTTATGATAACCAATGTAGTTTGAAAATGTGTATTTTAATGATTCATTCCCATCTTGAACTGATTCATTCCCATCGCGTTTTTGTTATATTCATCGAAATATTCTAAGGCCAAATCAGGAGCCGTCTATTTTACTTGACCACAGTTCCAAATTGCGATCCCAATTTACTTTTGAGCAGCTTCGGAATTGTAAAAATATTGAACCAAGTTCAGAAATAAATAAAACAAAATTTCTCCCTTATGAAGAGAACAATGTCAGTTTCTTAAAGGCAAGTGAAAATGTGCTTAATTTTTTTTTTTTTCTTGTGAACGTTCTGTTGATTGATTAAGTAGATTCATGGGGAATAATAGAGAAACTCCCCCCATTTTCAATTTCATACCTTAAGGAAATTAATGATCCCTAAAATGATTGAACTATCGTTTTATTCATTATTATTATTTAATCTTATTCTTTGCATCATTATATTTCGATTGATATATCTCTTGTGCATGTCGGAAGCACAAGGTGTCCTTGTGCATGTTAGAAGTTGAATAAAACGTCTTTTGAAAAATGTAAACCAACAAATAAGGCAATTTGACCACAACCCATTTTTAGAAAAAAGTGTTATGATTGGGTAAAAAGGGTATTACCGAGGCGTCACAATAACGTAATTTTTTTTTCTTTGTGAAACATGTGCATGTAAAGTTTTTGAATTAAGGCAGTGTTTCTCAAAAAGTGGAGTGCGCCCCAATGGGGGCGCGATAACCGTACAAGAGGGGCGCGACAATATAAAAAATTTAAAGATTTTTTTGAAAAAAAATAACTTTAAGGAGAAGTAAAACAAAATACTTTCTTACATAATAAAAAAATACACAACACTGATATAATTTATGTTTATTATCTGGCGTTTATCCGTCATCAAATAGCTAACTTTGATCCCAAAACCAAATAAAAGAAAAAAAACATTTTGTTTAATTTGCTGTACTTCCTCAATGAGAGATTTTATTACTACGTTTTAACTTAAAATATTACTCGTTAAAAGAAAAAACGAAACTCAGACCCTGAGAAAAATTCTAACATAAACAATTCATCACTGTTATTATTATTGAAATACTGTACGTTAGTTGTAGAAAAAGAAAAAGAAGACATGATTCACTTTTCAGCCTGGCAGCATAAATGATTTGCTGTTCATTTGATTGACCTTCGAACTTAATGGGGAGCTGCGGTAGCCCAGTGGTTAAGGTATCCAACCATGGCAGGCATGTCATGAGTTCGATCCCAGTACCACTAAAGACCCGCCGTGTAGGGCAGCGATGCACGTTAAATCTGACGAGAGCTGAAACGTCCTCCCGTTGGTGTGGTGTGGTAGTTAGGAGAGGGGGTGCTAGCTCAGGTGTCGTCCACGTCATGACCATGGTTCAAAATTACGTGGTCCGTCGCCAAAAGCCCTCGTGTAGCTGAACAGTGCGACGTTAATATTAACTCACTCACTCACTCGAACTTACTGGTATGGTTAGTTCTTCATTAGATGCATCCCATCTTTCATGCGTTTGTTTTTCGCTTAGGGAAATTGTAAATAATAAAGAGTTTTACGATATTTGTAAAATAATTGATTGATTTGAAGGATTATTTGGTCAATATTTATTTATATGAGTACTCTCAAACATTTAAAGCATAGAGAAAAACGTCATAATCCTTTTTAGAACATCTGTATTTTTTTCTGAATACATTTTTAAGCCAGAAGCGGTGGCGCGGGGCATCTGTGACCTCTATTAAAGGAAGTTGAAACTGATCAAGCAAAAGAAGAACCTGCTGAAAGAATGCATATTATTCATGATTGAGAAACGCGATGAACATGAAACGAAAGAAAAATTTTCAAATGCTTCCTAAAGAACTCCATCAACTAAAATATTAAGCCATAAGTGCACCACAAGGTTCAGTTTGCCTTGTCAAAAAGACACAAGAAAGAAAAAGTTCAACTTGCTATTTGTTGATCACCAAAGCTGTCACGAGTTTAACCCCAGTACCACTAAAGACCCAGCGTTTGGGGGCGAGAAGCGCATTAAATCTCTCGAGAGCTCAAATGTCCTCTTGTTGGAGTGTGTGGTAGATAAAAGAGACCAGCTCAAGCATCGTCCTCGTCACTTGACCATGGTTTAAAATTACGAGGTCCGTCTCCAAAGGCCCTCGTGTAGCTGAACAGTGCGACGTTAATATTCACTCACTCGATCATGAAAGCTCATTAAAACTACAATAACTTGAACAAAATATGACAGCTTTGGCAGCAAAAAATATTTCTGTAATATTAGTGAAAAGTGTCTCTGATTTACGTCCTCTATTAAGGTCTTGCACTTTTAAATCCTTCAGTTTTTTGGGGTTTTTTCTCAAATCATCAATAAAAATTGAATAGTCCTTGAAAGCGGGTAAGTATACTTTCTCTTAGTTAAATTATTCAATGGAATTCCGATTTCTATCGTGTACAGTAAAAATAATTATAAACAAATTATTGGAGTGACTGAGTTCCCCCGCACTACCATTAGCGTTAGTATCGAGTGCGCGCCTGCTCCCGGGTTAAAACATTTTGAAGTCTTCTCGCTTTAAATATTAAAAAGTAACACAATTCTTCTTCTTCGGAGTTTTAAATTTTTTTTCATTATTTAACACTAATTCTAAATGCTAATTATGCGAGGTTTAAAATTACAGTTCTTTTAAACAGTTATTTATGATTATAGCATTTATCTAAAAAATCATTTTACTTTTTTTGTATACAATGACGTACGCGCAGTTTTATTCTCCTTACAGTTCAGCTATTCTATCAAGAATAATGTTTTATTTTTTAAAATATGAACTCGTATGAAGAGAGCCGGTGTTTCAGCCAGTATACGTTTAATGAATCAGTACTGAAGAAGGTATTTTAATAATAATTTTTAATTCTAAATTAAGAACAAGTTTAATAATTATTAGGGACTTCCATGGGCTTGTCATGTAGAGCAAAGTTTTTCAAAGGAAGTTTTAATATCAGAAGTTGACACTCTGAGTTATTTTTCTATATTTAGCTGAGATCTGTATTTTGTCTTCAAAGCAGCCACCGCAGAAAATCCGGTTTAACAAAGGTAGGATGTTGAAAATGGTAATAGTATACGAAGTGCTTTTGTTTTCAGTGCAGAAAATTCAAAGAGCGATTTATTACAAAATGGCCTTTTAATTTTTTTACTGGATGTGAAAAGATTTCTTCTTCGGAAGTTGAGAGTCCTTCTGGAGTATATTGAAATAGATCCCTAATCCACTCGTAACTTGCTACCAAGTTGTCCTCATCCAGAAAATACTTTTTAAAATTCTTTGCCAACATGGCTAAATGAATTTACATGGTTATAAAAGCAACTTTCACATGTTGTTCTTCAAATTTGTAAGTTTAAACACATAACGAGCAGGGGCTTTTTCCCCATCATTTACTTCAGCAGTGGTAAATCCAAAATTTATGTATTTTTGAGAATATTGCCTTGATTTAATTTTCGGAACCATGCTCGTCTGTGTACTTGTTGACTAGACTACTTTTCTAATTACATTTGTACTAGTAGAAATGGATGCTGAAGGAAATAAATCTTTAATTAAATATATCATTTTGCGATCCGTTCCAATATAAAAATTAGAGAAAGAAAAATAACATAATAATAAGTAAGTTATATATATATTAAGTAATTTTCTTAAAATATATATTACTTAAAAGTTACACATACAAAATTTAATATACTTATCGTATTAATTTGTACGGTTTATAATTAAGATCGCATTGTAACTTTCGCGTCTCTCTTTTAAAGTGAATTTTTATTGCAGTAAATACATTGTTGTTGTACAAGGGGGGGGCGACAAAAGTTTTGATTGAAAATTGGGTCGACAGTATTGAAAGTTTGAGAAACACTGAATTAAGGAATTTTATATTGATAATTTCAGTTCTTATTCCTCATATGCTTTTCATACAAAGATAATACTTCAATATTAAATGAAGAAAAAACTAAAATTTCTGTCATGACAAAAAACAATTGTTTAGCACTTTACTTGAATTTTTTTGCGCAAATAATAGTCTCTAAAAATTGATCAATTATAAAAATGAATGGGTTGAAAAATATGAAAAAAACACTATTATTTTAAAGAAAAATATATAACTAATGTCTTAAAGTGGTACTTAAAGTTTGCTTAAACTTATTATAGTTATTTTTTTTAGAATTACAAACTTTAAAAAATGGTTTTTCTCAGTTAGTGTTTTTTGATACGTTAGTGCATTCAAAATGCTATTTCTTCCACAATTATTTACCAATCACTTCAATTTTTTCCTGTTTGTTATATATAAAGCATGTAACAAAATTAGCGATCCATTTTGCTGTAAACTGAATACTTTTTTAAAAAAAATTCAAATGTAGGATACATTGGCTTTTTCGTTTAATGAATTTTTGTATGCATATCAACATTTTATTTTTTTTCTCAAAAATGAATTAAGTTATTGTAAAATCAATCCCTAAAGTTCTTTAGAACATCCTTAAGAATATTACAAAAAATTTCAGGTAAAAAAAAAATTACTGAAGAAATAGAATTTTAAAACTTTCCAAATTTTCTTCAAAAAATTTTAATTTTTAAAATGATGAATAATATGTGAAAAATTTCATCTCGTATCATTTTTTTTAATAGAAACATTATATGAAATGCTAAAACATAATTTTTAAATACATAAATAAAAAAAATTGTAGAAAGGATACCAAGTCCACTTAATGACACGCTGGCATCAGAAAAAATTGTTGAACATAAAGTGAACAAAATTAATTTTTTACCACAATGATGCCAAAACCACTAGAATTATAAAAGAAGCGAACTGACGACGGAAAGCTCATAAAAAACCTACAGATAGATAGTCAGTTGAATTGGATTAGCACGCGATATGCTGCAGTTCAATAGAAAGTTTTTTTTTCATCGGAAATGTGTGCAAATCAGTTTTTCAATTCCTACTATTAGCTCACACTCTCTAAATATTTATTTATTTATTTATCTTGGCGGAATTTCCAATCGTTAACAAAATACATTTTAAAGCAGTCAATTGAGCTGAAATTTTATATACATGATTATTTACGATGACAATACAATAATTTAATTATAATTAATAAAATAAATTGATTAAAACTAATTATTTAAAGAATTACAAATACAGCCACGTTGGCATCATTTTGGGTGACTTGTGTCAAAACTTGAAAAGGTTTTTTCGTCACGTTTTAAAGCATTTAGTTGAACTTAAATTTTATATACACGATTATTTTGGATGACAATACGATACTTTATTGATAATTATTAAAAACTAATTACCTCTTAATGTTGTGATTCTGTCCTATGTATATACATATTTATATTAATTGTAACTATTTAACAAAAAGTAGCTAAAATAAAAATTTTCTTTGTTGATCTAAGTAGGAATTGACTCATTTTTTTTTATGATACTTGTTTTCCGAATAGGATTTATTTTTCGGTCGCCTTCATACTGTAAGTATTAGGAGCAAAGAATTGAGCAAGTAATAAATTATAAGTTTTAAAAATTATTGATTAATTGTTTAAACCTAATGTTTATTTGAATCTTGAGAGGAAATTGATATAAATAAAAACGAGGATTTTTTTAATTTAAATTAAGTTATGAAAGATTTTTGTGACAGTGAGACTAGGATATGAGCGAATAGTTCGCTTAGCTGGTCAATTATTTTCACGGATACGATGTTGATTTAAAAATAGGTGAAGAACTTTTTTTTGGAAATCATTCATAATCATTCATTCAAATACAACATCTGGAGCTGATATTTTTAATGTACTTATAGATGTTTTGAAGAAAAATAAATTATGCCGAAGGGAAAGTTGGTTTGCCTTGCATGGTGGTGTGCCTACCATGATCGATATTACTAAAGGAATTGTTGCAAGATTAAAAGAAACATGCAAACAACATGGCAATAATAATTTTGAGCATTTTCTTTGTCACCACCATCTTTCTTTTACACCATCAGGTACTGTGCTCCTAAGTTTTAAAGATATGACATGTTTTAAAAATAGTCACCAAATTTGTAAATTATATTCGAGAACATAGACTTAATCATTGTCAATTTGCTTCATTTCTCGAAGATATAGAGAATTAATTCTATGATCTACCATATTATATGAAAATTCAATGGCTTTTAAATCATTTAAGTGTTAAAATGAGTCTTCAAATTGCTGGACGAAATTATAATTTCCTTGGAAATAAAAATATTAGGAATGTGCAGAATTAAAAAATGGACAATGGATAGAGGACTTGGCTTTCTCGGTTGATATTACAAGCCATCTTAATCAACTTAATTTTAAGCTTTAAGGCACAAATCATGTTGTTACAAATCATTTTTATAATATTAAATATTATTACTTTGGCGAAAAAATAAATAGCAAAAAAATTTGTCTCACTTTGAAAGCTGTCAATTTATGTTGATTAAATTCCCTCAATTAAAGTTTACTGAATACGCTCATAAAATTAAATTTTTTGAAACAGAATATTATTAATTCTAATTTTAAGAGTGTGGGTTATAATTTCGTACTTTTATTTTATCTCTATCCATCGATATGGAAATTGTTGATGAAAGCTTACAAATAAATTAATTGAAATCCAATGTGATTCTTTGTTGAAACAAAAATCTATGGAAGTTGAAATTTTAGATTCTTATACACATTCTTGCATTTATCAGTAGATCTTTTTCCTAAAATGTATCGTTTCTTATGTGAATAATACTATGTTTGGAAGCTTTAATTTATGCGGACAATTATTTTCTTTAATGAAAAATAGCGAGAAATCAGAAAGATAAGATTAACCCCAATCAACTTTTGTCGTCTATTTTAAAAATTACATCATCTCAGTATTTTTAATCAAATCTTGATGTTATTTGTGAAAAAATTGATGTCAAATATCTTCTAAAAAGTAACGTTAAATTGAAATTATTAAAAAAATGTTTTTTATTAAAAACATAAAATACACTCTGTCGCAAAAAAATATATGCACCCAGAAGAAATTGAGCTACATTCACGAAATTTGGTATGCATGTAGTGTATATGAAAATAAACAAATGATTAAAAATTCAGAACAAAATATCATTTTATTAAGCGGTTACAGCTTGCAAAAGGTTAAAAATCAGTAAGTAGTAAAGCCACCTCTGGCAGCTATACAAGCCGAAATTCGGCGTGGCATCGATTCAATTAGATCACTTATGACCCCCTGTGGAAGATCCTGCCATAGTCTTTGCATCTGCGCAGTTAATTCTCCTGTATCTCGGGACGGCTGCAGTTGCCTTCCCAGCGCGTCCAGACATGCTCTATTGGCGAAAGATCTGGTGACCTGGCAGGCCATGGTAGGACGTCATATCCTTGAAGACATTGTTGGGAGAGTCGCGCAGTATGTGGACGAGCATTATCCTGTTGATAAATGGCACCTGGGCGACTTGATAGCATGGGTAGCACAATCGACGTTAAAATATCGTCCACGTATCTGCGAGCTGTCAAAGTGCCTTGAAGGACCACTAAAGATGATCGTGTGTCCCAAGAAATTGCTCCCCACACTGTCACACCTTGTGAAATTGCTGTATGCCGCTCGACAATAAATGCCGGATCGGACCGCTGGCCGGTGCGCCTCCAGACACGTGTGCGGTGGTCATCAGCACTGAGACTGAATCGGGATTCATCACTGAAGATGACACTTCTCCAGTCTGTCACACTCCAAGTTGCCCGAGGTCGGCAAAATCCAGTCGACACTGCCTATGATGTGGGGTCAGTGGTAAGCGTCTTAGCGGACGTCGGCTCCTCAAGCCAACTTCGATCAGTCGTCTCCTTATGGTTTCTCTTGATGGCACTGGATATCTGGAAGGAGGCAAGTGGCGTTGAATCGATGCTAGCGACGTTGTTGGTGTCGAAGTGGCCACTCTTCTGATTGCACGATCCTCGCGATCATTTGTGTTCCTGGGACGTCCTGACCCTCCGCGACGGTACACTCTACCTTCTGTGATCCACTGTTGCCAACACCGAGCAACTACCATATCGCTCCGACCGAGGTGGCGGCCGATACGTCTATTCGACCAACCTGCTTCTCTGAGGCCTATTATACGGCCCCTATCAAAGTCCGTCAGCTGCTCGTACTGCCGCCGGTTACGTCTTAGAGGCATCCTAAGTCTCAATATCGTCTATCAAAGTCATCAGATTCGTTTGGGGATAGCCGTACGGCGCTCGTACTCATGCTTTTAAACTCTCCCAGTTGCGCAACTAATATGCGCATAGCACACTTAGCCTTGTCTCATTGGCTTCGAAATTTTAATCATTTGCATATCTCTTACCAGACTACATTCTTGCCGAGTTTCGTGATTGTAGCTTGATTTCTTCTGGGTGCATATATTTTTTGCGACAGAGTGTATATATATTAAGTTTAAAAATAACATAAAATTTAAAAAATGACTACATGTGTATTATATACAATACATTGAGCTTTACATTAATAAATGTATAATACATTATAAAAATCGTATTTTCTTGATTTTTTGAAAACTGTAAACATGCGGCCCTAACTTATAATAAAATAGACCCTGTGGCCCGTAATATCATACGAGATTGATACTCCTGATTTAGAACGATTATTTTAGAACACTTCCTCGGAGTAATATCCATCTTTGAACAAGTAAACGTTACAAGGAACGCAGCTACATAACCACCAGCTAACGCACTGAAATCCATACAACTAAACTACTGATACATCAGAACCAGTCAAACAAGTAAATTATAGTCAAAGTCGATCTGTGTCATACTACCTCTAGACAGATACATCCGATTTGATGCGGTTCGAGACACATCACTGATAATCACATACCGACTCAGATAAGAAAAATATGACTGTCCCAATTAATTTGAACAGCATGGTATTTCACTACTGCAAAATGATTTCAAAGTGAAAATCACTCTAGATTATTCGCTTCTAGATTATATCTATTAAGATTTAGAACAAATTCGAATCTAAAGTTACAAATGCGTTTTGAAAATCATAGGGCAATTCGAATGATGTCAATATTTTTGTCTTTTAAATGGGGCTGCGAGTTCGTAGTTACCATTGCACACCTAGTACATTTCCTTGGAGCTGTAATCACTTTTTAGTGTGGCACTATATAGAAGTGCAGCAATTGCCACAATGTAATTTTGACGCCTATTTTCTTCCCCCAGAGGAAGGCATCTGAGCTCTGATGGTGCGCAATTGTACTAGGAATTTAATTTTGTCAAACAGGCACTCAAGGGATTTTTAACACACCACATAACTGTACGACATGGACGCTATCAATTATTTTTTGTATCATGAAATGCCACCGACTTAGGCCGTGGTCGAACCCGCAAGCTTGGGCATGCAAGAACAGCTCCTAACCAACTACACTCCCCAGCCGGTGTATCTGAATGGTATTCCACAAAATTTATGATTGATTTGTGGATAGATGCCTCGTCCTATAAAGTTCCCCCTACTCAGTAGAAGGGTACATAAACTCGATGCTAAATGTATGTATCCAAGAAACTGGATTTGTTTTTCGATTCCTTCTCAGATACTTTGAAAATTGCAATTTTGTTTCTTCTTCTATTCATATGCTTATTTTTGAATAAAAGAGGATGATATATATATATATATTCCCCTTCGAAAAGAAATTGTTGTTTTTTAAATGATTAAAAAATTTTGCATTTCTCTTTGAAATAAGTTAAGATATATATATATAAAGTATAAAAAAAAAGTTATACACACACCAATCAAATTTTCAAAATAATATTTACTCACCAAACATGCAGAAGATATAGAATATCCCTTTAATCATTGATAATAATTCGTCAGGTACATTGAAGGTATAATGGTTTCTAAGCATTTATAAGTTGTGTTGTCATTTTTCCTTTGCTTTTCAAGGAATCAATTTTTCTTGAAAAAACTTTGAAAAATTATTCATGAAATATTCAGTTGCGAATTGGCTTTGTTATGTGTCAAGGGTATTTAAACAAATATATCGCTTCAGTAAGTCAGAATAATGCTAGTAACGAGCACTGGTACTTTATTATTCTTCTCAAATAATACTCTAACTCAATGCTTCTCAAAGTTTCAATATTTGCGACCCAATATTCAATCATAATTTTCATCACGCCCCCTCCATGCAAAAACGATGTATTGAACTCAATAAGTACTATAGTACTTAGACATTAAAGCTACAATACAACTTTAACCTCCTAAGTGCCACTGGAGTAGAAAAAACGTCTCTCTCCACCAAAGCGTTAATTGCTGAGGACGTATATATACGTCTTTCCGAAGTACGATGTGCACTGCTATGCATAAAATTATTCAGAAGGAAAATGCAACACCGTGAAGGAATCCTCCGAACGAAATGAAATGTGCAGCTAATGTCAATTATAGAATGTTCTTCAGAGCATGAAGCACCGACTTCTAAACTGATACTAAAAGTGAACGTTTAGTGGGACCTAAGTAGGCATCTAGGACGAAATTTCAACGAGTTTAAGCGGAGGGGAGTAATCGTGAAAGGGAGGTTTTTCAATAGCTGCTAGTGTTCAGCGAAAGAGTTGCAAAGTGTGTAAGCAGTGGACCGACGAGCACTGGACAAACTGGGAGTAGACGACGGAAGGTGACATCAGTGCGTGAGGATGGACACCGTTCAGCATGGCGGTAAATCAGCGTATAGCTTCCTCCAGAACGTTGGTCCACTGCAGATATTCCTAAACTGTGAGACGTGCCCTCTCCCCCCTCTAGAGTGACGTGGAAACCCTATGTGGGGAGCGGGAGCATATCGAAAAATCGAAAGTAAAACATTAAACAAATTATTCCAATATTGAAAGGAAATAAAACAAAATACATTCTAACATAACAAAAAAATAAAATATACGCTGCATGTTCATTATAATCTGTGCCAATTTAAAAGTTAAAAAGGAAAAAAAAAGTAACATAATACTTTTATCCCCCGATATTTAAAAGTAACATACTTAAAATATACCAGGTGGTTATAACTATTAAACTTCCCCTATAAACGGCCTCCTACAGCGCAAACGAGTGTATGGAATGTAACGAAATTTTGTATATGGGCTATTCACGAGATGCGCTCATGGAATTTCGAAGGGAAAAAATTAGGAAATTTTCGAAAAAAAAAATCCTCTTTTGGGAAAAACAGGAAATTCAACGCAATAAACGACCCAAACGGAATACCGAAACAATATTAACAATCCAGAATAAAAATAAGGAGTAATAAAACTGAAAACTAGGAAGGGCTGTCAGTTATAGGAGAAAAATGTCGAGATTTGCATGCTTTGGAAGAAGAGGGAACTTTATACAAAAGAGGTTAATTTTTGTTAGCTTATTGAGACTTCCTCAAAGAAGAATAGCTCAAAAATGAATGTCACCGTGAATCCACACCAGACAGTGACATTTTGAGACTCTAGGGGAAACTCAGTGTGGCCAAAACGGCAATTCTATGTGTTGAGGTATTCGTCGCTCCACATGGCTTTTCCAAAGCCATGACAGATCTATAGTCACTACGTTGAGAAAACTGACCTCCAATGAAAGACGTGGGGATTTATCCCTATCAAGTAGCTCCTGGGTTTGGCGGATCATGTATGGTAAGTACCCGGCGGTTATAATTAAACTTCCCTTATAAACGGCATCCTACAGGGCTAACGAGTGAGAGGAATGCAGAGAAATTTTGTATAGAGGCTGCGCACGAAATGTGCTCAAGGAATTTCGAAAAAAAAACAATTTATTTCATAAATTTCCTTTAGAGGGCACCTTTTCATGAAAAAATAAAATCTAACACAATAAACGACTAAAACGGAATAAATAAACAATATTAAAAAAAAATTTTACTAGTTTCATATCACCTTATTATCAATTGATTGATTGAACATTAACGTCGCACTGTTCAGCTACACGAGGGCTTTTGGCAACGGACCACGTAATTTTGAACCATGGTCAAGTGACGTGGACGACACCTGAGCTGGCACCCCCCTCTCCTAACTACCACACCACACCAATGGGAGGACGTTTCAGCTCTCGACACATTTAACGTGCATCGCTGCCCTACACAGCGGGTCTTTAGTGGTACTGGGCCACCTTATTATCGAACCAACCACGTTAAGTAAAGGTAAGAGATAGTTTGCAGAAACAAGAACAGATTAGGGCGAAATTGCACCAGAGTTAATCATGTCCAGGATGATGCAGGGAAAAATGCTCAAAGTGACTACCCTCATCCATCTACAAAATTTCAAGGCGATGGACAGTGTGGTCAATAGCAGATCGTAACTGATCAGTTATGAGGCTCCGCACATGAAATGTTACGGAGTTTTTCAAGTCATTCAACGATGCAGCACCTCCAAGGTACAGCAAACTTTTTAAATAGCTCCATAACCAGAAATAGCACTGAGTTAGATCCGGTGAGCGTGGTGGCCACGAATTAGGAAAGGAGCGACATAATAATGTGTTCCTCTGTGAAGTGTTGGTGCAATAGTGCCTTCACGGACCCATGGATATGTGGGGCACAATCCTGCATGAAAAGGGTTCATGAAATGGTGATGAAAGGACTTGTCTTTGTTGTTGTTGTGGTGCAACAAACGTCTACATCATGTCATGATACCAACGGTCCGTAACGGAGGATATGACAGGCCCACGTTCACTGATTTCCTCAAAGAAGAATGGCCAAATGATGAATGTCGCCGTGAATCCGCACCAGACAGTGACCTTTGGAGATTGTAGAGGAATTTCCGCGAGAATCCGTGAATTTTCCTTAGCCCAAAAGGGGCACTTCTGTGTGTTGACAGTCCCATTGAAGTAGAAATGAGCCTCGTCACTCAACAGAATATTCAAAGGCCATGACAGATCAATACTCGTTCTGTTGAGAAAACTGACTGCGAATGAAGGACATTGACATTGTGGCTTGTCCTTTTAAGATGCTCCTGGGTATGGTTGATCGTGTATGGAAATTAGTGCATTATGTTTCTGAGTACTTTTTGGACAGTGCTGTGAGAATAGCCTGTCTATCAAGAAACTGCATGAGTGCTACTGTCCACAAACTCTAAAGTCTGGGACTGTACGTACAGCTGTCTTGACGCCATCAACAAGCACCGGAGTGATACGATTACGGCCTCTTCCAGGTTGAACTAATTTACCCGTCACTTTGAATCTCTTAATCATGGCCCGGATACCTTTAGTAGACATAAATCCAGGTAGTAGGTTCTTTCTAAGATGAACTTCACGAACTATAGTAGAAGCCCCTTGTTTTCGTAAAGCAGCTTCACCAATAATAAAAGACCATCATTATTACATGACAACGTCTACAAACGTTTTTAAACAACTCTGTATGCAAAATTAACCTGCCTTACATAAAGCTTCCTCTTCTTCCCAACTATACAAATCTCGATATTTTTCTCCTACAACTGACAGCTTTTCCCATTTTTGCGTTTTATTACTCGTCATTTTTATTCTGAAATGTTAATATTGTTTCTGTATTCCGTTTTGGTCATTAATTGAGTTAAATTTCCTGTTTTTCCCAAAAAGAGGGTCTTCTGAAGGACATTTTGGAACTAAAGTTTTTTTTTTCAAATTCCGTGAGTGCATCTCGTGCATATCCCATATACAAAATTTCGTTGCAGTCCGTTCATCCGTTTGCGCTGTAGGAGGCTGTTTATAAGGAAGTTTAATCATAACCACCTGGTATATTACATAAAGTATCATATACAAAATTTCATACTTATCTTGATAATTTTTATGGTTTATAATTAAGATCATGTTGTAGTCTTAGAGTCGAAGTACATTATTACTGCACTCAAAACATTATTACTTAGGGGGGGGCGCAATAAAAATTATGATTGAAAATTGGTTCGAAAATATTTAAAATTCGAGAAACATTGGTCTACTGCTACAGGTGTAGTAATGTCGGCTTCGTCAATTCGTGGATGTTTGCTGCACTATGGAAGGATCCCACTCATGGCAAACCATTGACGGCTGCGTCTGCAATAGACTCATGAACACAGAGCCTGGTGGGCTAGTGGGCAACAAGTTGTCGTTTTTGACGAATTTCTTTTTAATTTGTGGAACCATGATGGCCACTTTCGTGTTAGATGCTATTCAGGGGAACGTTGCCTTCCAGAGTGCATTATCGAACATCATAGTGACCGAAAACCCAGAGTGAAGGACCCTTTTTCATGGAACCAGCTGCTACGAATTGAGAGTAATATCAATTGCAGCAGGTTGTCCGTGAAGTGTGTGACGGGCTGACGCGTCTTTTCTTTATCATGCCCTTTGGGTTCTTTGGGGCCAGAATTAATGGCAACTCTTTTCCAACCAAATCCAAGAAGGGAAGCGTGAAGGAAAGATGCAAATTAAGAAGCTTTTAAATATCAGAAGTTAGAGTAAGTGGGGTGGCAATTTGAGGAATGTAAATATAATCCGTGATTCAAGAGTGAAGAGGTTTTGGAAAACATTAAGTGACAACTATCAGAAGTTACACGTGATTGCGTATTTGTTACATATTAGTCGTTGTATATGTTATTTTTTGGGAATGGGATGTGTTTTCTTTCAAATTTAAGATCCCCGCGCAATGACTACTTTTGTTCCAAAATATTTTCTTTGAACAGGTTATATATTACCCTGTGAAAGTGGTTTTGATTGCTGTGTTGTACGACTCATTATGATTTCTAAATGTAAATGAACAGAATATGAAATGTAAATGAATGAAATATAAAGAAAGAAATCAGCATCTGAGTGGTCTCTATCGGATGAAGTTGCAAGGAAAGAAAGTTCTGAAATAATGGTTATTAATTATCATAGCGAAAAAAATTTGAGAAAAGTGATGATGAAACCTTTGAGTTGAAAGGAAAGTTTTCAAATGCCATCTAAGAAACTCCATCAAGAAGTATATGAAGCCACAAATGTACCACAAGACACTGCACCCTGTCAAAAAGACACAAGGAAGAAAAATTTAGCATACTATTTGTCGACCATCAAAGGACAATAAAACTACAATAACTGGTACAAGGTATGAGATTTTCCTGCAGATATCATTCCTGTAATGTTAGCGCAAAGTGTCTGTGATTCGGGTTCGTTATTAAAGTCACGTACATTTGAAATATTTTTGTTCTGGTTGATTGGACTTTTTCTCAAATTTTCAAAGAAAAATTAAAAAGTCCTTAAAAATAGGTAAATATAGTTTCTCTTAGGTAAATTATTCACTGGAATTACGGTTTTTATTGCGTACATTTAAAATAATTGTAAGAAAAAGGGTAGGGTGACTCAGTGACTCCGCATGATTACTAACGCTAGGATCGAGTGCGCGCCTTTTCATAGGGTTAAATAAATATTAAAAAAATAATATATATAGGAGCTCAAAAAAATTTTAAAATTCTCTCTCTTTCATTACAGGGATAGTTCTAAAACTTATAATAGAAATGTCCAACCTCATTTAGGATGAATTAAAAATCTCGTTTCAGGAAGGATCCTTATCGAATAGAATGTGGATTCCTCAAAGTTTTCAACTCAATTTATTCAGACTTTATTGTGTAATAAGGATTATTACCAAGAGTTAATTGGTTCAAAGCTGGTTAGAGCGCCAGCCACTCGAGCGCTTGTAAACGAAACAAAGGGGGTAGAATAATTTTCTGGCTTAATAGAATTATTTTCTAGCATCGCCAAGGCACGAGGAATCGAGGTTTTAACAATCCTTGGTAAATGATTTTGAAAATGCTCGGTGAGCAAATACCGAGAACTTCAAGGTTTAGGTATGATTTGAAGGCGTAAAAATGCGGACTATGGGCAAGATGACGCAACAGCAGTTAAATTTATAAGTAGCTAGCACTTTTGTGTCTTTTTTAAGTGGAATCAATAAAATTGATAAGTGTGAAAAATTATTTCACCCTTTACTGGTGTTATAATTGTGATTAGTTTTAGTACTTTGATTACAATTTTTTCAAAAAATGATTAACACTTAACTAATTCATTCAACTGTTAAGAAAATGTTCTTTTAGCTTTTACATAGTCGACGGATAAAGTATAAGAAACATGTCTACTGTTATCCCACTAGATGGCCCATTTACAGATATTTTTATTTTGCGTGAACTATGTTTACCGGGAAAAAGAAAAGAAACTAAGAGAGAGGCTCTCTCTCTGTACAAGTGATGTTTATTTCTGTTGGATGGAGTCGAAGTCAGCATTCTAGTGAAGTCTCCTGCCTACGAGATAAGTTGATTTTATACAATATTTCTTCTAATTACAGATATTTGCAATTAATTAGGGCTTTATATGCAATCAAGCGTCTAGAACTCCTTTCAATGCAAAAACTGAATTATATTTGATTTTTATTATTTTGCTGCATAATTGTTTCTTTATTGTTTTGGGTTTGTTTTTCTCCTACATTTTCTATATGAATGAAAGAGAAAAAGTGCAAATGGCTCAAAATAGAACACTCAGAGGTCACTAAAAGCATTTTTGGAGAGGCTAGAAAGTGCTTTTGATAAGTTAAATGCAAGAAATCAATTCTTTTTTTTCCATTCATTTATCCAGGTTTGTTTATTTATTTAAGTAATTTGAACGATTTGATTCAGCTTTGAGTTTAGAAGATTCTTAACTAGGAAAATTCTCTCTCTCAAAGAAAGGTACTTTACATTGAAGGTGAAATAAGAAGATAGATTGCATGCAACATTTTGTAGCAAACTCCTCAATTGCTACAAAATCAAATGTTAAAAGTTTTAGTTTACCGAAACTGAGTAAATCTCAGTTTCGGTAGGATTAAGAACTCGGTTCATTTTAAGGACTTATTAGTATGTACTCTACATTCACAAGTTTCAATATCGAACAATAAAACAGACCAGTATTTAAAAGTGCTCCTTGCTATTGAGCCAGCATCATTAATTAAGCATATATCTAATGTTCCGTATGAAGAAATGGCCAAAATTAATTTTTATAGGTATGATAACAAAAAAAAAATATAAATAAATAAAACAGTCACTGATTAAAACATTTTAAGGCGAAAAGCCCATTTCCAAAGCTAACAATTTGAATCTGCGTAATTTATTGGACACAAGCGAAGAGAGCTTCAAGTGAGCAAAATTCCATGGTGAATTTATTTATTATTTCAAAAAATTGATCCAGACAATAAATGTTTATAGGTTTCCGAAAAAGAACTTCCAAATATGATAACTTTTCTTGATTTCTTAAACGAGAGCTATTCTTTAGAATTATTGTAAAATAATTCATCAGAATGTACAATTCTTATAACAAATAATTGTGGGAATTGTAATATTGAAAACAAGAAGGTTTTAAAATGTTAAGGAACACACCCAGTATACATATATGTATATATATGTGTGTGTGTGTGTGTGTGTGTGTGTGTGTGTGTGTGTGTGTGTGTGTGTGTGTGTGTGTGTGTGTGTGTGTGTGTGTGTGTGTGTGTGTGTGTGTGTGTGTGTGTGTGTGTGTGTGTGTGTGTGTGTGTGTGTGTGTGTGTGTGTGTGTGTGTGTGTGTGTGTGTGTGTGTGTGTGTGTGTGTGTGTGTGTGTGTGTGTGTGTGTGTCTGGGTGTGTGTGTGTGTGTGTGTGTGTGTGTGTGTGTGTGTGTGTGTGTGTGTGTGTGTGTGTAGGTTTATCCATTGGGGGCTTGGGTCGAACGCCCGGTTAAGCTGCACTTCACCAGATATTCTTATATCTGGTTTTCTGGTGGCAAGGGGGCCTGCAGATTTTCTGCCCCCGAAATAAGCTTAAACCAGCACTGAAAACACCCTTTAATTAAGTGCATGCAATTGAATAATATGGATGTTTGTGAAACTTTTTCATGATGCCTTCTAGATTTCAACCCTCCTAACTCTAAATCTTGTACCATAATAACCATTTAAAATTGTGTCTCTAACGGAAATATGCTTAAGGAATACGAAACCCCAAGGGGGAATATTAAGGTCGCCTTCTGCAGCTACACTAGGATGTCTTCTCCAATTCTCTGTCCTTCAAAGTAAGACAAGAGTGAGAGTTGGGTTATTTTAGAAGAGGACTTCAAGAGTTGGAGGCATTATTTGTAAAAATTCTGTCTTATAGATAGAGACAAAAGTAACACTTGATTTGAAATATTCATGAAAAATCTATATATCTTGCATGAAACTCATTATTAAAGAAAATAATACAATAGCGTTCTATATGTAAGAAGACCCCCATGAAAAAAAGCAGATCGCCAATGGGATATATATAACTGATTTCTGAGTGAAACAAAATTCAATGTTATTATTTTCAGTTGATTGTCTTGGAATGATTGCAAGGATTTTCTTTCGATTCTTGTTCTTCCTTTTTCATTTTATATATTATTCGACCGACTGTTCTGAGCTTCACTCTAAGGCTACACGAGGGCTATTGGTGATGGACGTCGTCATGTTGGTCACGTGACAACAACACCTGAGCTCTCTCCACATCCCCCTACAAGAGGAATAATAGAGAGCAGATTGAATGCTCTCTACAAGACGGGTCTTCTAATTCCTGTTTGAGTACGTGACCTTGAAGACCCCAAGGAGAACTAACGAGGCGAGTCAAAAACAAGGGATCAGCATATAGATTCTGGGGCTTCGGTGAGTTTTCTTTTCTCCCCGCAACAATTGTAAAAGTGGACTCTAATAATATCCGCATGGAATCATTTATCTGCCGAGCATTGATTCTGGTTTAAAAAAATGAAAACGCTGAGTAAAATCACAGATTTCGATCGAACGGATAAAAATGAACGCTTTCAACTATAATAAATTTACTTTCCAAATACTCTTGGAGTTTTTAGATGTAAAGAATTTGAAGTATTTGAAATCAATTCCTGTATCAGATGAGGATTTTAAGTGTCCTAAGGAGTGGGATGTTATTTTAGTATCTAGCTGCTTTTTTTAAAAAAATTATTCATAGTGGAAGAATAGTTAGCTCTAAAAATAAACCCATTGCTGAAAGATGAGTTGTAACAGGAAAGTTTATTACTAAAAATAAATGAGCACATCATGAATTATATTCTCACTTTTCGAGCGTTGCGAAGGAAATAAATATCGATTCACTTATTCACAGGTTTTGGGAAGTGGATGAATTATGCGCCAAAAAACAGTTTCTATCTGATGAGGAACAATTTTGTGAAACTTATTTTCAATCAACTTTTAAATGTAATAAACACCGTGAAACTACCAATATAAAAAGCCATCTGACGATTATTCTAAGGGAGTAACGATCTCTCGTTTGTGTGTGCTTGCAATGGAGAGAAAATTTCAAGTCTCCAAGGAAAAAAATGTCCAACATTTATGCCAGAATATGAAACATTAGAGTATAAGACACCTATGGTAGATCATTTGGAATCTACAGACTCAGAAGTTCTTCCTCATAATGCTGCAGTCAAAAGTCACAGTGTTTCAACGAAATTACGATTAGTATTTGAGGGCACTTGAGAACTTCCCGATGCAGTTCTCTGAACTCAGTTTCAGGAATCAGTTAAAATTTTACAGCTGGACCTCTTCATGATTTTAATGAGGTTTAGATCAAATCAAATTGCATTTTCAGCCGATATCCAACAAATTTACTGAAAAATACATTAATCAGGAAGATCGAGATGTATAGCGAATTAAGTGTAGGGAATCAGATCATTCTCTTCTAAGGGAATACATGTAACTTGCATTGTAACCTATGGTACAATTTTAATTACTCATTGTTTCTCTTATCAATAACTCTTTTTATATAGATTATCTAATTACAAGTTCCATTTCAAGTTAGAAGGCAATCGTTTCTTTAAAAACGCTTTTTGAAGAACTAAAAGCGAGAGGATTTCATTTAAGGAAGTGATGATTGAATTCACCAGATGTACTTTCTCGTATTTCTTCAACTTGTATTGGATATACCGCTAATTTAGAAATCCGTCCCGATAAATGTTGTAAGGCCCTAGTACTTTTTTGCAGATCTGTGAATGACACTTTTATTTATAGTTTGAATTTAAAATTTCAGTGCAAGGTCATTAAGCGCTCTTTCCATTCGCAATCAGCCAAACTGTTGGATCCTCTTGGTTTCTTGATTCCGTTTGCAGTCTCCATCAAGATTTACTATCGACAGTTTTGGCTGTTGAAACTAGACTGGGACAGTTCTCTTCAGGTATAACTTATAACAAACTGACATATATAACTTATAACAATTTAATATCTATTCTGCGCAGAAACAAACCAATGAAAACAAACAAACCTTCTAGGGGGAAATCCGAGGTATCACATGTGAAACATAACAATGCTCTTTTACTTACAAGACTTATAATGCAACTTGCAGTATCTTTTGATGCTCACTTTCATGCATGGACTGATTCCCAAATGGTGTTATATTTGCCGTCTCTTACCCAAGAAATTAAATGCTGTGTATAGCTAATAAAACCACAAAAATTTTGGTTCCAGTAGGCAGTTGGAATTCCATGCCCACTGAATTGAATCCAGCTGACATTGCATACAGATGCTTAACCCCTTAAAGAACTTCCTAAACATGTTTTGGGGTAGGCGGGCCCTCGATGGCTTTCCTGTGGGATTGACTCTTGGCCTAAACCAGAGCTTCTCAAAGTGTTTCACTATTCGCGACCCAATATATATATAATAATTTTCATCTCGCCCCCCTCATACAATAACAATGTATGGAATTCAATAATACTATACTTTGATGCTAAAACTATGATACTATTTTTACCTTATAAGTGTCACCGGCATATATAAACGTTTCGCTTAGTCAAAGGGTTATTTACCTTGACGTATATATACGTCTTACCGAAGTACGATCTTTTTTGTGTACTGCTAACCATAAAATTATCCCGAAGCCTTTGGAATGCAATTAAAGAACCTTGACAATGTTTACGAAGGATATTCTTACTTCAGATTATTTGTTTCTCTATCCCCTTCTCTCCTAATACATCCCATACGAAACCTACGTGGAAAACGGTTGCTCTAATCGAGTAAATTTTAATCTGCAGTTAAGGGATTAATTAGAAACCATACAAATGATCAAGACAAGTGCTAATGCTTTTATATAATTTTATATATGTCAATTATTCAACTTGTTCTTAATTTAGTAATCATCAAATCCAATGTGTAGCACTGATACATTTATAAGTGTAATATATTAGTGGAAATATGCATTTTGTTTTTTATTATGTCAGAATGCATTTTGTTTGTTTACTTTCAGTAAATTAATAATTTATTTAAAAAATAATCTTCTGCTTTCCACTTTTCAATATACTCGCGCCCCCCTCGTAGAGTTGTCCAGCCCCTCAAGGGGGCACGCCCCACACTTTGAAAAACGCTGGTCTAAACAACACAACATATATGACCAATTTAGTCTAGTGACAATGGAAAGAGATCTGAGCTATCTGTGTCTGTCAACTGTGATTCATTTTTGAAATTTTCATGATTAACTCAAATTAGCATCAAATTAGTAATTGAATTGTAAATTTGTTTCATATTTTTTACTAAGTGTATCACTACAGTGGTTACACATTTTCAGGACAGATAAAGTACACCTAGATGATTGGAAATTACATTGTAATGCATGGGCGGGAAAACTTCCGTTGCGTGGTAGTGACGACGCAAAACACAAGAGAACAGTAAATGTGAACAAGAGGAGAAAATACATTTATTATTCTTAGTACAGCAAAAATGCTTTTAAGTCTTTGACTAGAGTACCCGATAGAATGCACTACGTAAATCGAAGCATCAGATGAAGGCACATGCACACGCATGGTTTCTTCTCCCACTCTCGCTATGAAGCTTCATTTCGATTGTCAACAAAGTGGTAGTAGGATGGAACATTACACGAACGCTGTACTCACTGATATGCATCTTCATACGGCAGTGCTTCTCAGACTTTCTATACTTACGATCCAATTTTCAATTATAATTTTCACCACGCCCCCCCTCCATACAATAACAATGTATTGAATGAATTTATTGGTGAAATTGTTACATTTTAAAAAAGGGTATCATCCATTCAATTAGGAAAATTACCTTAAATTTCGGTGAATGGGAATGCTTCTCAATAACTTTCTGAAAGATATTGAGAAAACAACTACAAAAGAAACTCCGATGGTTTGAAATTCCCGTGATCAGTATTGTAAAAGAAAACCATAAAAAACCTAAAAAGTGAGGTGGAAGTGGATCGATGTCACGGATGAATAACTTTTAGAGCTAAAAAATGTTCAGAGGAGCGCTTTTCTGAAAAGATGTAAGGAACTTTTGAAAAAGAAGTGGATTTCAGAGACCTCTATCCTAGAAAATGGCTTCAATCACAAAATTACATCAAAGGTTGTTAGAAATATTTTACTTGAACAATATTTATGAATCATTGGGACACACGCGCTGTTTATTATGATTTCAGAAATGCACCTGTCAAAAAATATTTTGCATTAAAAATTGAAATATTTCATTTTATAAATGTAAGGATAATTATTGCACTCTGTTTTTTAATTTTTATTTTGTATTAGTATTTATCCCCACAGTGAAACGAGAAGAATGCCTCTAAAACAATTCCTTTTGAAAAACTGGAGGGGACTTCCCAAAGTTGTTTTGTAGTTGTTAGGGTCAATGATACAAAAAAGGAAAAGAGACCCATGATATATTTCAACAGTTTAACTAACCATTAATGAAATTTTTTCCATTTTTTTCCATTTTGCAAGATTTAAACTAAACATTTTTTCAAATAGTTTTTATCCATATTTTAATGTAGATACTCCTCAGACATTTTATTATAAATTTGTTGTAAAGTTTTAAGCTACATTGGTGAAATCTGTTAAATGGACAAATAGTTTAAGCCAATCAAACCAAACTTGGCCAAAATGTCCCCTATTAGATCAATGTATTGGAAAACAGAAATGGGCCTGACATTCACTGTAAATAAAGAAACTGGTCACATGGCCAGCACATCAGCTGGCCGACTTCCTTTCAGTCAGAGAAAACATGTCTAACAGGGTGTATGATCGCCTCTAACGACTACACAACTCTCGCGATCGGTGCACACTTTAGTTTTTGTTGGCACATATGACACAAGGTTCCTATCCTTTTGAAATCCAAACAACAATAACAATGAATTGGGGTCGAAATTTAGGAAAAATCAATGCGTTTTTTTCTAAAGTGTTCCAACAACTCTTTAGATTTCACACGAGTAACTGATCGGAAAAGATAGATTGATTTAATTAAACTCCATCCACCTTCACTCGCCTTTTCGACATCCCTCGTCATATCTGCGCCTTACTGTGTCTCAGGTTTTCTGTTTCCTAATCTTTTCATATAGGAAACATTCTGAGAAAACTATCTCGCAGATTTGTTTCGATCATTGGATAGAGTTGGGCAAGAACTATGCGAACCGACTCTCAATACCAAACACCTAGCATCTTATCCATCATGTATCTTCTGAATCAAATGTTTAGAATCTCATTTCAATTTGGATCCCCTAACATCTGCCTAGTGCTGGCCCTTTTGAGTTTGTCTTTAGAGAGCAGGAAGTATCTTGAAAAGTTGTCAATTAAGAGGATGGGATCTGAAATAAAAATAAACTCAATTATTGATTATTGAAAATTAAAACAAAACAATATCATTTAAAAAAATCCAGTGGTTACTCTCAAGTCATTTATTATTACTTAATAGCTAATTTGTTGTCTCAGAAAGTAATACAAAAGCTGACTTATATTAAATTACAACTTCAGACTTACTACATCATAATTTTTTTTATCTTTAATGCACAACTCTTTTTCAAAAATTAGAGTTTCAACGCATAGATAAAAGTTTGGATTGTCAAATTCTTATATCCTACAGAAGTATATGTAATTGTCAATAGAAAAGAAAAATATTTCCCCAACAGTTTTCTGTAACGTTTCGAAAACCATTTTTTTTAATGAGAAGTGACTATTTAGAAAAATGTGCTTCTGTTTTGGGACGGGACGGAGTGAAATCTGAAAGGGGTTGCACAATAGGATGTGGAGGGAAGTAATCACAATAATTCCTTCACGGCTCCTGCGTTATCACAAATCAGATTTTTCAAACGTGGGAGTTCTGTCGATTACGTTTAGAACTTTTTTTTTAGTAAGAGAATCCTCATTTGATTCAACAGTGCTGATTCACATTCTGCCGAGATTGGCATTTCTTTTACACAGGGTCAGCTCATTAATGAAAAAACTCCTGAATTTAGTTTTAGCCCCCGGAGACATAATAGAGTTTCTGTTCCATAAGACAGTGTTTTGCAATCCTAATCCCCCCTGTACAACAATAATGTATTGACTGCAATAAAAATGCACTTTGACACTACAGCTACAATGCGATCTCAATTATAAACTGTATAACTTTTTAAGTTATTTTTTTTCTAATTTTTAAATTGGAACAGATCGCAAAATGATATATTTAATTAAAGATTTATTTCATTCAGCATCCATTTCTCAACGTACAAATGTCATTAGAAAAATAGTCTAGTCTATATCGCTCTCTATCATATCCATCACGTCTAGCATTATCGGGTACGTTTGCGAGAGTCTGGGCAACCTATTGGACTTCTGCGCAAAACATGTAAAAATGCTTTTCCTCGTACAATTCCAGACAGTTTGGGTCGACTCGATATTTCTATAGCTACCGAATCTAGCTTGAATGTATATTTTTAAATTTTCACTTTAATTGTAATTCACGTTAATTAAGCATTTACGGCAGTAGATTAAAACAAAATCATACAAACATTTTTAAGTTGTAAGCCAACATTCGACGATAATAAATGATCAACAAGTACACAGACGAGCATGGTTCCGAAAATTAAATCATGGAAATAATCTCAAAAATACTTAAATTTTGTATTTACCACTACTGAAGTAAAAGATGGGGAAAAGGGCTCCAGCTCGTTATGTGTTAAAACTTACAAATCTGAAGAATAAGATGCGAAGGTTGTTTTTAAAACCATGTAAAATCATTTAGCCATGTTGGCAAACAATTTAATAAAGTATTTTCTGAATGAGGACAACTTGGTAGCAAGTTACGAGTGGATTAGGGATCTATTTCGAGATACTCCAAAAGGGTTCTCAACTTCCGAAGAAGAAATTTTCATACATTTCACATCCAGCGAAAAATTAAAAGGCCGCTTTGTAATAAATCGCTCTTTGAATTTTGGCTAGAGGTGGATCGTGAATTTTCTGCACTGAAAACAAAAGCACTTCGTATACTATTACCATTTTCAACATCCTACCTTTGTTAAACCTGCTTTGAAGACAAAATATAGATCTCAGCTAAATATAGAAAAATAACTCAGAGTGTCAGTTTCTGATATTAAACCTTCCTTTGAGAAACTTTGTTCTACAAGACAAGCCCATGAAAGTCACTAATAATTATTAAACTTGTTCTTAATTTAGTATTAAGAAATTATTTATCAAATAAATTCTTCAGTACTAATACGTTAAGCATATACTGGCTGGATCACCAGCTCTTCGCACCAGTGCAATTTTTTAAAAAAATAAAACATTATTCTCTTGATATAATAGCTGAACTGTAAGGAGATTAAAACTGCGTGCACGACATTGTATACAAAAATGTAAAATGATTTTTTTTAGATAAATGGTATAATTGTAAATAACTGTTTAAAAGAACTGTAATTTTAAACCTCACAGAATTCGCATTTAGAATTAATGTTAAATAATAAAAAAGAATATTAAATTCTTATGAAGAATAATTGTGTTACTTTTTGATATTTAAAGCGAGAAGATTTCAAAGTGTTTCAACCCGGGAGCAGGCGAGCACTCGATACTATCGCTAATGGTAGTGTGTGGGGGGGGGGACTCAGTAACCCCTAATCATTTGTTTATAATTATTTTTACTGTACACGATACAAATCGGAATTCCAGTGAATAATTTAATTAAGAGAGGACTATTCAATTTTCATTGATGATTTGAGAAAAAATCCAATAAAACTGAATGATTTAAAAGTGCAAGACCTTAATACAGGACGCAAATCAGAGACACTTTTCACTAATAATACAGAAATGTTATTTGCTGGCAAAGCTGTCATATTTTGTTCAAGTTATTGTAGTTTTAATGAGCTTTCATGATCGAGTGAGTGAATATTAACGTCACACTGTTCAGCTACACGAGGGCTTTTGGAGTCGGACCTCGTAATTTTAAACCATGGTCAAGTTACGAGGACGATACTTGAGCTGGTCTCTTTTATCTACCACACCACTCCAACAAGAGGATGATTGAGCTCTCGACAGATTTAACGAGCATCTCTCCCCTACATGGTGGGTCTTTAGTGGTACTGAGCTCGAACTCGTGACACCTTTGGTGATCAACAAATAGCAAGTTGAACTTTTTCCTTCTTGTGTCTTTTTAACAAGGCGAACTGAACCTTGTGGTGCACTTATGGCTTAATATTTTAGTTGATAGAGTTCTTTAGGAAGCATTGGAAATTTTCCTTTCGTTTCATGTTCGTTGCGTTTCTCAATCATGAATAATATGCATTCCTTCAGCAGGTTCTTCTTTTGCTTGATCAGTTTCAACTTCCTTTAATAGATATCACAGATGCCCCGCGTCACCGCTCCTGGCTTAAAAATGTATTCAGAAAAAAATACAGATGTTCTAAAAAGGATTATGACGTTTTTCTCTATGCTTTAATTGTTTGAGAGTACTCATATAAATAAATCTTGACCAAATAATCCTTCAAATCAATCAATTATTTTACAAATATCGTAAAACTCTATTATTTACAATTTCCCTAAGTTAAAAACAAACACATAAAAGATGGGACGGAACTAATATAAAACTAACCATACCAGTAAGTTTGAAGGTCAATCAAATGATCAGCAAATGCATTATGCTGCCTGGCTGAAAAGTGAATCATATCTTCCTTTTCTTTCTGCAACTAATGTACAGTATTTCAATAATAATTACATTGATGAATAGTTTATCTTAGAATTTTTCTCAGGGTCAGGGTTTTGCTTTTTCTTTTAACGAGTAATATTTTATGTTAAAACGTAATAAAAAAAATTTTTCATTGTGGAAATACAGCATATTAAACAATTTTTTTTTATTTGGTTTTGGGATCAAAGAATAGCTGTTTGATGACGGAAAAACGCCAGATGATAAACAAATTATATCAGTGTTGTGTTTTCTTATTATGGAAGAAAGTATTTTGTTTTACTTCTTTCCGGTTATTTTTTTAAATCTTAAATCTTCGCTATGCTCAGCTATGTGTAGGGCGCGCCCCACACTTTGAGAAACACTGCCATAAGAATTAGACTTGCATTAGATGTTCTGCGATGAGAAAATTGATAATGTTTCCCTTCTAAACACTTATTAATAATGACACGAGCTTTAAAGCTTCCTCGAGAAGACATCCCACCAAGGGAAACAGGTAATTCACATAAATAATCTGTAACTACAAGATTCAAAACCCATTGTGTGACGTCAATTCCAACTCACAAGAAATTTCG
The DNA here is from genome assembly GCA_019973935.1 of Trichonephila clavipes. NCBI lineage: Eukaryota > Metazoa > Arthropoda > Arachnida > Araneae > Nephilidae > Trichonephila > Trichonephila clavipes. Next base: position 686,648 of record BMAU01014784.1, read on the forward strand.
AGAAAATTGATACAAAGTGGATCTTTTTGAAAGATGATTTTGCTGAGTTTCATGTGAAAAATATTAATCGCACGTTTTTTTTATGGAATTCTAATGGAGATTCTCTTAAAAGTATCATCTAGAAAAAACTATTCTTTAAAAGTGAATTGTGAGCACATTATAAAATTATGCTAATGTAGCATGTACAATTGACGTACTATCAATGTTATCAGAAATTGTTTAATATACAGTAATACTCTGAACTTATACGCAATAGGTGGGACTGAGGAGTGATAACCGCGTAAGTTTGGGTATGATTTCGTATATATAAATACATATACATTATTTTTATTTAGGCCGGAAACGAATGAAAATAGTAATTTAGAAAAAATATTTAGTAAAATCTTCGATAACACCAATGCAAAATCGCAAACCAAAGTTCTTTTGATGTTTCATAAAATCAAACAAAGTCGTCTGCCGACTCAAAGGGGTTTTTTTCCATCAAAATTTCCTCATAGCTTGCTAATAATTTTTTTATTCCTTGCTTTGCTGAGAAAAACACAAAGTCTATATTTTCTAAAATTTGTAATAATTTTTAAATTCAACTGCGGCCTTCTATCAAATCATTCCATCTTCTAAATTCCACTGGCTCTCGAGCTCTTCAATGTCTTGTTCTTGCTCATGCATTTCTTTGAGCTTATCCATTACCAGCTCCTGATTGAACACCATCACTAGAACTTCTAAATTGATTTGCCTGCCAAAACCGACAACTTGTTCAATCGCATTACCAAATTTCACCAATTGAACCGATTTTTTTCTCAAACAAAAGATGAGTCAAATAGATTTGAAAATTGTGTAAGAGTCGAGGTATTACTGTATTTCTATTCCATTGATAACGATGATCTGAAACAAATTTATATTCATGAATTATTTTATCTGCATGGATGCCTTTCTGATGACCCTTAGTTCAAGAAGGGCTTAAAAGGAGTACAGTCCTTGCAAGAAAAAGAGCTAAGTTATTCATCTATAGACGCAATGATAATATCTTAGATAAGTTCATTCATAGTCCATCTCCTGTTAATCACAATTTGTTCGTTTCATATTTATAAGGAAATGGCATCATTCTCAAAGCTCATTTTTGCTAATGAAGTCAAAGAAGTTCATGTTTCTTTTTCTCTTTTAAAAATGCTCAGAAAAAAATGTTTTTATCTTAAAAGTAACATACAAGTGTTTCAAAATGCCGCTCTTAAAAAAACTGCGAAAAATGTTTTTTTGTTTCAGGTTCTGTGAATCAATCGTTACGAAACATTTTTCAGCATTTGGATTATTCTTCCGAAATGAAAAGAAAAAAAAACATAAAGAATGCAAATTAAAAAATACTTAAAAAATGCTACAGATGAGAAGAAATACGGGCGAATATTGTGGTGTAGGGCAAGAGATAAAGGGATGGGTAAGTAAAAGTAGACCTTCCTGTTGAAGATATCCAGAATTCGCTGATATCATTAGCTAAAAGTATATACAAAAGTTTATAATGTATGTATAAAGTATACATTTTAGACAAAAAAATGTAAGGGCGTGAAATTTTGTTTTAAAAATATTTAACATTATATTTAAAGATTTTAAAAAAAACAAGCTTGAGCATAAAATATTTGTTGCATTTTAACCATGGTTTTGTAAATCATTAAAATGCATTTTTAATAATTAAAAAATTAAATTAAAAATTAAAATTAATTAAATAATCCTTGTTTTCTTTAAGTTTTCCTGCAACAAACGGATAAAAAATTTCATTAAAAGTAAAGTATTAAAAAATGAATTTCAAGGGAATTTTATTAACTTTTTTTTTCTGCGTGAAACCTGTTGAACCCAAAGCTGTACGAGAAATATATAAAACACATCTTGTTCATCCTTAAATAAATTCGTTCTGTTTTAAAGTGTAAATTATTACTGAATTAAAACAGTACACAGATATAATTATTAATTGCATAGCAATAATTATGTAATTACAGTTTTAATTTCAAAAAATTAAAACTGAATTGAAAATATGAATCTGATAATCAACACAGGAAACCAACCTAAAAATGAGGAAGAATAACACCTCAAGTAATAGTGAAAAAATACGCTTTCTCATTGAATTTTGAAGCTATTTATCTTGTTAACATACAAAAATATTTTACAGGAAAATTTAATAAATACAGGGTATTGCCGAATTCCACCTACAAATTCAGAGGGGTGATAGTAGGCAGCATGGGGACGACAGAACACAAACCACGTTGAGTCAATGAAAATAACAATAACATCGTAAGGACAGACGAGGGAGTGGCCAAATGCAGTCATTGGATGAACCATGGCTGCATATCTCTCTCTTGTCCCGGAGTTTCTGCAGGGATTATTAACTCCTACGATGGATGCAGGGATTATTAACTCCTACGATGGATGCAGGGATTATTAACTCCTACGATGGATGCAGGGATTATCCTTCTACGATGGTGCCCTTTTTTCCATTGTAATCACCTCCATGCTACAGATCCCGGGAGGGAGGTTAGACGTGTTACTTGGCCTAACCACTCCCTGGACTGGAGTGACTTCTGCTTCTAGAGCCACCTGAAATCACTTGTGTTTAAGACATCAAAAGCTGCAGTGGAGGACTTCATGGCTCGTATTGCTATCGCTTCAGCTGAGATTGCCAGCACACCACTTTTGCTTCAACGCGTCCGACAATTCTTCCTCCATATGTGTTGACTGTGCTATGACTGTAACTCCTGACAATTCCTATGACAATCACTTGTCTCTACATTTCTGACATCGATCTGTAATACATTGTTCGTATTGTAAACATGTTTTATGATTCATAAATGTATTTCTTATCTATTTTTGTCCCATTTCATTCCACTCGACATCCTAACTGTTTTTGCGAATTCTTCCGACTCAACGTGGTTTGTGACCCCCGAGTTCTATGTTGATTTGTCGTCCCCACGCTGTCTTTTAACACCTCTATAAATTGGACGGACCGATTCGGCAACACCCTGTAGAATGCACCCAAGTACTTTGGGATTTTTAACACAGAATTTTAAGAAAAGTTTTTATTGTTATTGATACTCTTTTAATTACTAAACATGAGCAAAAGATTACTTTTTCTTCATAACACAAAATGTATATTTTATAATGACGCAACGTGACATTACATAGCTATCAATATCAACAATAACCAAATTCTCCCGAAGAAACTGAACGAGTAGAAATGATTCTAACAACCATCCGACTGAGTTTTAAAGGCACGCAAAGAAAGTGGGTTGAACAATGAGTCCTAAAACATAATAAAAAGCAATACAATTCATACTTTTCTGAAGTCAGTTATATTCTCTAGTGTTGACTAGAACAAATAAGACGTTCCAGTCTTTTTGTGTAAGTAAATATAATAACAAGTCCAAACATTCAATCGCAATGCATAGCACTTTGTTTAAATGCTTTTGAAATAAATCTGAATTCTATTGGAATATAGAAATAATTTCAAATGTTAAAAATATTATGAATTTCTTTGATTTCTCTGGTGGCTATTTTAATGATTCAGAAGAGAGTAACTCCTGATTTTGTTTACTTGAAAAGTTTTCAACTCCCACATTTCCTATGATTAATATGAGAAGAGAATCTCTTAAAACCAGATTCCTCCGTAGCCAGTTGCTTCTTCTCGCAGTTCTAATGGATTTCATTTTTTCAGAGGTCACGCATTCAACAGTTTTCTTTAAGAAAGAAACTCAAAAGGAAAAAAATTACTCCACGTTTCTAATTACCCAAATCATGCAGATAAAATGCGGCATGTGTTTTTAGTAATTCTACTCACGAAATGCGAAACAACCCCTCCAACACACACAGGGAGTAGAGGTAGACATTAATATATGAGCGGTGGGATCACATCGACTCTGTTTAGTATTCATGGCCATACTTGTAAAGGCGCGCAGGAGGTCTGCTAAATGCAGTCAACTCGCGCTCCAATGTTTTCAGCTGTGATTTCCATTTCAAAATGAGTTATAAATAATGCAATCGTGGGCCCTTCAATAGAGCCAAATCGTTTAGAAGCTACAAATTAGTCCTCGCTTCATGGAATTCAATCATTGGAAAATAAGAAGCATTCAACGAGTAACACTTGGAAACTGTTTTGATTAGAAAATAACATAGCTTTGCTTCATTTTAGAATTCTCTTACAGAATCAGCCCGTCATTATTTCTCATCTAAAGCCCCATTTAATAATCTTCGATTAGATCTGTATTTTACATATGACCTGCAGGCCAAAGGTTGCTGAAATGATCTACTTTAGGTAACTGAAATTGAAATGCATAGAAGTAATACAATTTATATATCTTTTCTTAATGTAATGGCAATAGAAACTATTTTATAGAGTGACAAAACATTTTTCTTTTACTTTATTTCCAAAATTCACAAATGTTTTTGTAACAGAGATATTATGAGAAAAATTTCATTTCTAATGCATAGGATGATGGGATAAGGATTCTTTTCATTCAAGGGCGGGCTGAGTAAATGCATTTTTTCACAATAGCCTTCATTGTGATTCGCTAATATTACTGAAATGGATAGTCGTAAATTATGTCGTGTATTGAAAGGGGTTCTCTCAGTGGCGTGTTTCTTCTCCTCTTCCAAGATTATTTGAAAAACGAAGAATTGATCTAAAGTCGATCATTAAGTCGATCGCAATCGACAAGTGGACCCACAAGATATTTTGGTTGGACCGCCATCCCTACTAAAAGAAACGTAATACCGAGGCTGGAGAACCAGCTTGTCATGATCCAAGCCACTCTGTGGAGATCTTATGAGACAGATTCAAAAAAAAAAGGGAATCTCGATCATTTCCATTCCTAAATTTGGTTACACAAAGAGATGTAGATATAAAACTTAGGATCGTAAAATTTTAAATGTATAATTTATTTATGTTGAAGACAAAAATTATAATTTAAATTTACATGCAAACTAATTATACCGTAACATAGGAGATTTAATATATTGGAATATTTTAATATAAAATTCCAAATAGTTTCAAATTATCAGATAGTGTCGAAAAATAAACAAAATCTCTACATTTATTCTGCATTCTTGCTTATTACCTTGCTTATACAAAGACAAGAAGACATAAGACTTTTCATCACAAAATTTTAAATACGTGATTTATTTAATAGGAAGTTAAAAAAATAGTTATTTTACTGTTACTGTTTAATGTGTGTGCAAATTTTTCATGCAAAGGAATACTTATATGTACTGTTAAAGACATTTTTAACTTATTAAGTATTGTCAAATTACATAAATAAATAAAATCTACATTTTTTTTCACATTCTAGTTTTCTTTTTTTTTAAATTTATTTTTAACTTTACCTTTCACATTTAATATCATTTTATTAAAGCTTTAATTTTTTTCTGCCGTCCATTGTGCAGATTTAACAATCTTTGAACAAATGAATCTCGGTCGCAATGCTTCATGGAAAAATCAACTCCTCTCTATTTGTCCTGCTCCCAATGATTCTCCTTGTTTTGAAACCAGTCAAATGTTGTCTTGTCCGTCTAAAGAGAATGAATGCCGGTAATTTTCGTCCGCGGGGCTTATACGGAAAATAATTCAATCGATGCCAGCCGTATATAAACGGCTTTTCCTCCACATATGCCAATTCAGGGGAAAATAAACGTTGATCAGATTTTCCCTCGATAACACGACATTGGCTAATGAAACATCACCCCTCAACTCCGCACTTTCGCGGGGTTGATTTTTGTGTTGGCATTGATTTTTGTTTCCCAAAAACAAGTGTTAAGGGAAAAAACAAACTTTTAATACAAAGTGGGAAAAACAGTTTTTTTTCCAATGATCAAAGCAAAATACGTCTGTTATATACATCACGTGGCACTTGCAAAAGAAAAGTGTGTGTGTCGACTCCGATGCACGACTGGAGTTAACTCCTTAAGTACGGTTGTCTTTGATTATATAGTAAACAAATAGAGTAAATAAATGCATCGCATGTAGTACTAAAAGCATGTATGTATTTACTCATAGTACATAAGTACATTGTTAAAAAGGTTGATTTACTTCACTATATTAATATCACTTTGACTATTAATTACATTAATACTCTCGCCATTATTTATTACTGTGACAAGAGGCTTGGGGAAACTAAAGTATGATACGTAGACGTCGGTAGATACTTGATTTATGAATCGTGAAAACACCGCATCAATGGTTGTACCATACCTAGTCGTCTCCTCAGTGTTCTACCACAAACAAAATCCAAATTAAGCTCTGATTTTAAAAGTTGGACTCATCTCAATCCTTCATCATTATCGAAATCAGTATTGAAATCGCCACCAAGAATGAGTGGAAGTACATGATACTGTTTATTCAGTAGTTTAGATTCACCTTTTGTATATTCTAATAATCCCGTTTGATATAATCTATTATGTCAGTAATATTCTGATTGACAAAAATATAAACCGTGACGATAATAATGGGTTTACCGCAGTGCTTCTCAAACTTTCACTTCTGGCGACCCAATTTTCTATCATAGTTTCATCGCACCCTCCCAAAAATAATAATGTATTTAATGCAATAATAATGCACTTTAAGTATTAAATTTTTATACGTTACTTTTAAGTAATATATATTTTAAGCAAATTACATTTAAGTAATAATTATAATGTTATGTTAGTTTTCCTTTCTCTAATTTTTTAAATTGGAACAGATTGCAAAATGATATTTAATTAAAGATTTATTTCCTCCGTCATCCATTTCTAAAAGTACAAATGTCATTAGAACAAGTGTGATATAAAAAACAAATTTTTAAGTCAATTCCTACTTAAGCCAACAAAGAAAAATTTATTTTAGTTACTTTTTATTAAATAGTTAAAATTAATACAAATATGTAATACATATGGCAGCATCACACTGTTAAGCGACAAAATAGAAAGCGAATTTCCTTGCAAGTTTTCCTTTTCCTTTCTATATATGGTATTGGACTATTCTTTTTTTGTTACTATTTATTCATTAATTAAATTTAATTAGTGTAAGAAAATAGTATATATAGTAAAAAAGAAATCAAACACATTCTCAGAAATTAGGCCATCTCAGATGGAATTCGAGCCACCGCCATTCAGATTAGAAGCGCAGCGCGCTATCCATTGCGTTGCAGGGAACAACACGAAAAATTTTCCTTTCTATAAATGCTGTTGGACTATAATTTTTGTTTGTTACTATTTATTCATTTTTTAATTTAATTAATGAATTAAAATTTGAAAGAACTGTGCTAACATGAAGTGTCACCCACTACAAGTTTTAAAAAATGTATTTGAACTTGAATGAACGAATAAAAAATATTCTATCAAAAATTGAAAATGTGAACAAGGTATATATATATATATATATATATATATATATATATATATATATGAGAGAGAGAATGAGCTTATAGTAGAAATTGAAAATAGTCTACTTTATGTTGCGCTCTATAATATCCATCACATCTGGCATTCTCGCGAGCGTCTGCGTGAGTCTGGCAAAACTATCGGACGTCTGCGCAAAACATGTAATAATGCTGTACCTCGTACAATTCCAGTTAGTCTTGGTCGATTAGATGCTTCTATAGCTACCAAATCTATCTTGAATGTACATTTTATAATTTGCGCGTAAGTTGTATAATTCAGGGTATTAAGTATTTACTGCAGAAGATTGAAACAAAATCATGGATAAATTTTTAAGTCGTACGTGAATATTCGACAATTATAAAGCATCAACAAGTGCACAGACGAGCATAGTTCCGAATATTAAATCAAGGAAATATTCTCAAGAATACTTGAATTTTGGATTTACCATTACTGAAGTAAATGGAGAAGAAAAGCCCCTGTATGTTATTTGCTCAAAAATATTGGCAGCAGACAGTATGAAACCTAATAAACTTAAAAGACATTTCGAAACGCTTCATGATGAGTACATTTACAAACCTCGGGAGTTCTTTGAATCAAAATTAAAATCATATGAAAAACAAAAAACATTTCTTAAAAAAAAACTTTGTTAGTGAATGAAAAAGCTTTACTTACTTTTTACAAAGTATCATATAAAATAGCCAGAAGTAAAAAGCTTCACACATTGAGATCGTAGAAGCTATGTTTGAAGACAATTTTGCCAAAGAGTTGCTGTCCATACCCCTATCAAATAACACTGTTTCCCGTCGAATTGCTGATATCGCTGAAGATGTAGAGCTACAGCTTTTCGGTAAGTTGCGTGATAAATTGTTTTCAATCCAGCTTGACGAGGCAACAGATAGCAATAAAGATGCTCATTTCATTGCGTATGCTCGATTTTGGGATGGTATGTCAGCAGTAGAACTACTTTTTTGCAAACCAATAAAACTTAAAGCAACAGCAATAGCATCACTTGATATTTTAAATAATTTTATAAACGAGGCAAATATAGAGTGGAAATATTGTGTTGGAATATGCACCGATGGTGCTCGTACAATGTCAGGAAGATTTAAAAGTATACAAGCACTTGTGAAACAAAAATCTCCACTGTGCATCTAGACACATTGCATGATCCATAGAGAAGCTCTGGCCTCCAAAGAAATGAATCCTGGTCTAAATATTGTGCTAACGACAGTTGTGACTGTAGTAAATTACATAAAAATGAGACCCCCCTAAAATCAATAATCTTTTCTGGACTTTGCAAAGACATGAGTTCAGTGCATTCATCGTTGTTATTTTATTGCGAAGCAAGATCGTTATCACTCGGGAAATTTTTGCAACGTGTTTATGAATAAGGAAATGAAATTACTATTTTTCTAGAAGAGGAAAACCTACCGGAAGTTGAGAAATTTCGAGATGGTTTATTTCTGATGAAGTTGAGCTAGTTAGTCAATACATTTGAGAACTTAAATATATTGAATCTTCAACTTCAAGGATCAAGAGTGATAAAATGAATGCTTTTTGTAGAAAATTAGAATTATGGAGCCGAAATTTAAAGCAAAAAAACCTAAAAATGTTTGAAAATGCGGATAAATGTGTAAAAACTTACAAAACTGAAGAACAACATGTGGAAGTTGTTTATAAAACTATTGAATATCATTTAGCTATGTTGGCAAAAAATTTTAAAAATATTTTTTTGCTGAGGACAACTTGATAGCAAGTTACGAATGGGTTAGAGGTCCATTTCAAAGTACCCCAGAAGGGCTCTAAACTACAGAAGAAATTTTCATAGATTTTTCATCCAGTGGCGAAATTAAAAGACAATTTTGTAATAAAACTCTCTTTCAATTTTGAGCAGAAGTAGATGATGAATTTTCTGCACTGAAACCGAAAGCATTTCGTATACTATTACCATTTTCAACATCGTACCTTTGTGAAACCGGATTTTCTGCGGTGGCTGCTTTGAAGACAAAATATAGATTTCAGCTAAATATAGAAAAAGAACTCAGAGTGTCAATTTCTAATATCAAGCCTTCATTTGAAAACCTTTGCTCTGCAAGACAAGCCATGGAAGTCACTAATAATAATTAAACTTGTTCTTAGATTAGTATTAATAAATTAGGTATAAAATACATTGTGCAGTACTGATACATTTATAAGTACACTGGCTGAAGTACTCCTTCTGCGATTATTTTTTTTAAAAAATAATACATTATTTTTGATATAATAGCTTAATTGTATGGAGAGTAAAACCAAGTGATCAACAATGCATACAAAAATGTAAAATAATTTTTTAAAATAAATGCTCCTATTATAAATAGTTTAAAACGAATAGTAATTCTACGCCTCACAGAATTAGCATTTAGAATTATAAGATTAAATAAGAAAAACGAATGTTAAATTCCAATGAAGAATAATTGTGTTATTTTTAATATTCAAAGCGAGAAACCTTCAAAATGTTTTAACCCGGGAGCAGGCGCCCACTCCACACTAACGTTAATGGTCGCACGGTGTGACTAAGTCTCACCCCAATCTTTTTTTTATAATTATTTTTACTATAAACGATAAAAATCACAATTCCAGTGAATAATTTAACTAAGAGAAAATATATTTACCTACTTTCAAGGACTTTCTAATTTTTCTTTGATGATTTGAGAAAAGAATCCAAAAAAGCACTAAAGAAACTATTCCAAATGTGTGCGTGACCTTAATAAAGAACATAAATCACAGACACTTTTCACTAACAATGCAAGAACGTTATTTGCCAGCAAAACTGTCATATTTTGCTCAGGTTATTGTGTTTTTGCTGTTCTTTGATGATTTACAAATAGCATGTTGAAACTTTTCTTGCTTATCTTTTTGACAAGGTGAAGTTTTACATTTATGGCTTCATAGTTTTCTTGATAGAGTTCTTAAAGCAGCATTTGAAAATTTCAATTCAACTCAAACGTTTCATGTCTATCGCTTTTTCTCATATTTACTTTCGCTATCACGATTAATATGCATTATTTCATCTGGGTCATCAATTGCTCGATCAGTTTCAACTTCCTTCAATAAAGATCACAAATGCCCATTTTTTTAATATTCTGCTCATTTATATTTATGAACCATAATAAGTCGTGCAATACAGCAATCAAAACCAGAAAGTTAATCATAGGGGAAAATATAGTATATTCATAGAAAATGTTTTGAACAAAAGGGGTCATGCAGGGAACTCGATCAAAACAAGTACCTTGATTGTAAAAAACCATTTGCCACTCTCAAAAAAGAGGCATACATGTGACAAATTCATTTTAGTTCCCATTAAGACTGTCTAATAGGAGGATACTGTCAAGGTCACTGTTAACGAATAAATAGTTTTACCAGAATTTGGAGTGATTCAGTGCCTCATGCAACTATTCGATACAAAAATATCGATGTCAGTTCTAAAAAAATAATTGTGTAAATTTTTTTTCATTATGCATTATATGTTTCAGAAAACGCATAAAAATACATCTTGGCCAAATAATCCTTCAAAGTACTCAATATGTTTATCCATATATCATAAAACTCATTCACATGGGGGAAAAAAGCAACAGAAAAATATTATTTACAGCTTTCCTAAAAGAAAAAGAGACGGAGTCAAACATATTAGTAAGTTTGAAGGTGAAGAAAGATGATAATCAAAAGTAGTATTTTAAGGGTTAAAAGAAGCGTAATAAAAAAAATCTCACATCGTGGGATTACAGCAAAGCAAACAAAATGTATTTTTTTTTTTTGTTTGGTTTAAGAATCAAAGATAGCTAATGTGTAAGCGTTTGAAGTGGAAAACTAGATAATATATATAAATTATATCAGTGTAAATGTGTATTTTTATTTTGCACAGAAAGCGTTTTACTTCATTCCAAAAAAATAATTTTTTAAACCTTTTATTTTCAATATGCTCGCGCCCCCTCACAGGGTTATCGTCCCCCCTCAGAGGGGCACGCCCCACAGTTTAAGGAACACTGGTTTATCGTAGGCAAAGTGCATCTCGTGGTACATATATCTCCTAAATTAGATTTAGTTTCATTAACGTACTGGGATCACATCTAAGCATCGTGATTTCCAAAAAAACTTATGTTGTGAATCGCCAACGTTTTGATAGATGCCGATGTCAACCCCGGTCTCACGATTAATGCTTGTTCGTATATACTGTGTTGCTGATTCCACTGTTAGTTTTATTGATACGATCAACAACGAACTAGGGGGCACATGAATATTCTTCAGTGATGAATTGGAAATCCATATTTGTGTCCCAACCACATTAAGTATAAAAGAATTAAAACAATTATGCCATTTTTTTGGAAGGTTGCCATTTTAAAAATACCCGAGATCGAGCTATCCCAGCTCGTAAATTTTTTATATAATCGTCATCCGATATTATGTAACTAGCTTGATAATATTCGTCTATGTCATTGTAACTATTATGTTCTAGATGTTTCCGTATATTTTTTATGTGTAACATCTTTCCTCTCGATTGCTAAATATTGTTGGGAGTGATTTCGCGAAAAGGGACTAATGTGTTTAACAGGATGTGACGTAAGCGCGCACTACTTGATTTGACCAATGAGAGTGCGTGGCTGTGTCTTTCGGCTCCCCTCGCATGGGGCATCAAGCACTCGAGCGCTTGACTCTAAATCCGTTAATCACGTTATCGGGGGACATAAGTGCGACAGAATGCTGATTTGAAAGTGGACTAGCAGTGATTTCGGCGGTCGTATACATTTCTTCGAATCAAACGGTTAAAAAAAACTGTGTGTGCTTATGACCAAACGATAGAAGTGATAACTTCAAATTTTGTAATGTTATTTCAGGGATTAGTTAGGTGAATAAAAAAAACAAGGGAATATTATATTAGTATTATCATATATAAAATTATTTATTCATATGTCTCTACACATAAAGTAATATGTTTTGCTAAATATACATATTTGTTAATTAATTGAATTCTAAAAAAGAAACAATAGGTTTAAAATAGGTTATAAATACTTTAGATTCAAAATTATTTAAATATCTAAAAAAAAACCCGTCAAGCGTTGTTCCGTACTTTGTCGTGCTTTCATTTGGATTATTGGTTTCAAAATGCTGGGGAAACTTATGCCCTGAGAAGAACAAGGCATGACAGGTTTTTGATGACGTTATGAAAGGAAGGAATACTGCACTACTCGCAGTCGCTGTTAATAATATAAAGCTTATGACATTTATTTCTTTTTAGGTCATAGATTAATATTTCCACATTTATATTAATTTTTTTTTGTAATTCTCACTCAAAATATTTTCAGATAAAAGTTATGTATTAATATTTTTGAAGGGATAACTAATGTTTTACCGGACAAAGGGATAAATATCACTCATGAAAAGCTCATAAGAATATAAGAAACATGTAAGAAAAAACTGACTCAATGTAAAATAATTTCAATCAGATAAAATAAAATAATTCCTGTTTACACTAATAATTAATCTTTATAAAACTGTTCTTGCATAGATAATAGTGTTTTTAGAAGATGTATTCAAGCGAAGAAATCCAGTATTGAGAGATGCATATTAATTTACATAAAAGTACTACAAAAGTGCATTGAAATATATATATAAATATAGACAAAAGTCTTAAAATTAGCTGATGTAAAACGGAAAATTTACAAAAAAAACTTTTTTTTTAAGTAGATTTCATTAAGCTGAACATTATTTTCACTGCCACCTTTTTAAAGGAAAGCAAATAATAAACCTATGTTTTGATTTTACCTTAATATGATAAAAATATTTGTACATTTTTTAAGTCTTAAGAGAAAATACAAAATAAATCAAAAGTAAAATCATAATTACAGTTTGCGGTTTTAAAAAAAAAAATTAAGAACAATTGAAAAAATTGTATGTGTGTGTTTGCTGATTTGAAATTGCGTCAACTATCTCTCTTCGAAAAAGAGTTTTTTCTGAAGGGTCATTTCAACCCTCCTTTTATTAGCCCTTGGGCAGGTCATAAAATAAAGAATGTGTTATGTTGGGGGGCTTTGCGGAGGGAACTCTTCCAGGGAACATTTTCCCACGGTGATATTTTTACCAATAAAATTAACTCCGCCTGCTTTAGGAATAATCCGAATATTTTCACTGATTTTCTAAAAACTTTGTTGATGAGAAACAATTTACTATACGAGTAATTGCCTTACGCCAGTCTAATGTTTAAATATATAAGTAAATACAGAGAAGTTTTTCAATACATATGTAGAAAAAAGGGGAAAAATATTTTTTTAGTAAAATTTTTAATTTTTAATGATACAAAGAGGGAGAAGACTGGAGAGCTACAAACGTCTCCTAAAACACAGAGTATAACGGCAAACCCGCACAAAATATTTAGAAGCTTGGATTTATGAATCTTATTGACACGATAATTTAATAATAAAAATAGTAAACTGAAGCAGGGCGTGCACATAATTTTTTATGGGGGGAGGAGAGAATTAAGTTTTTTTTTTCAAAGAGATACAATGGGCTGAGCCGCGCGTGCGTAATCTTTATGCTAAAGATTAAAAATCTGTTGGTGTATGAGGAGGGGGTGGAGAGAATTGTACCTTTGGCGTTCTTGTAAACAGATATGCTTAGAATCTAAAGGGATTCATGATACCAAAAAGAGTGTTGTAGATTGCGATAAAGCAGTGCTTCTCAAACTTTCAATATTTGCGACCCAATTTTCAGTCAGAATATTAATCACGCCCCCTACTTAAAGTAACATTGTGTTGAATGTAATTATAATGTATTTTAATGGTAAAACTACGATACAATACGACTTTAATTATATAAACCGTACTAATTATCCAGATACATACTAAGTTTTACATATAATTTTGTATATGAGAAGCCCAAGGGAATCACTAGTAATTACTAAACTTGTTTTTAATTGAATATTGATAAATTAACCATCAAATACTTTGTGCAGTACTGATTCCTTTATGTATTATATCAGTTTGAATGTGTATTTCATTTTTTATTACATAAGAGTGTATTCTATTTTGTAATTATTTGAAATTGCAATTTTTATTGTATTAAATTGCTAATTATTTTAAATATTTCATTTCCGATTTTTCACGATATGATCACGCCTCCCCACAAGTACGTTTATCGTGCCCTTCTAGGTGGGCGCACCCCACAGTTTAAGAAACGTTGCGATAAAGATTTTATTTCGAGTTTTGAGAACAATTTAATAACCGTATGCATGAAACAAAATATTATTTGGGAAGAAAAGCCAAGTGATTTACATAAAAATTTGGCCGATATCGAAAAGAAGTTTTGATAATTTAGATATAAAAAATGAAGGAAAATAATTGATTTTTTTAATAAACATTAAGCTGTTGTACGCGTTCTCTGTAATTTTAATTTTTTCACCCTCCAACTTTTTGCGCCTTAGGCATGCGCCAGCGTTCCTAAGAGGAAAAGAAGGCCTGCCTCTATCCAGAAGTCTCAAATATTTTGCCCTTTCAACATTTTTTGAATCGAAATTGATTTTTTATCTACAAGAAATCTATATTTGTAATCGTAGCATTCGAATTTTATATTAAAAACACAATAACCTGCTATTTACTTAAAAACTTGATACTCTTCTATTGAAATATCATCTGATTTATTTTTAAATTTCCTAGGAATTGTGTCTCTTTTGAAGTTTGAATCAACTGTTCATCTTTTGGGAAACAAAAAAACCAAAACGTAGGGTGGCCAAGTTTATAAGAGGACCAGTTGGACGCACAGCAATAACGATGCATTAGTATAAAATGCGTGCAGCTTTAGGTTAAGTAATTAATAGTATTTTTAAGTTAATTAAGATTTGTGTGTGTGACAGAATAAACAAAACACTAATTTCACATTTATAAACACTAATTTCTCATATAAAATAAAATATCTTAAATTTATACATAATTAGGGATGTTGGCATAGATGCATCAATTTAATATATCCTGCCCTCAAAACTAAAAAGAAGGAAATTCAATAATGACACAAGAATAAAGGGGAGAAAATACGAAGAATGGGTTGTCGGAGTACCTGTTTATGAGTGAGCATTGCTTCAGCTCGGGGGGGGTCATGGAATATAAACCCTGAGAGAACGTCCTCTCTTTTAGTTACGTGATTTTTTTTTTTAGCGATTGACCAATCTTGTCGGGGCATACTTTCGGAATACAAGCGAAAAAAGCCGAAGGAGCGTTACATTCCCGAGCGTGACGTTAATTCAAGTTCACTCTCTAGCAAATCGCGCCAATAGAAGTTATCACTTCAAAATTAAAGATTTCTATATTTTGTACTTTTACCATATAACGAAGGTGGTTCTGCACTTTTAAAAAAATTATCACTCGCTTCCGCTGATTTTGAGTCGTGATTTTAACTTTAACTTCAGTTTGCCAAAAGCTGAGCCGCTCATAGCTTTTATGAATGATTAACTCAAGCTCGAAATTAACACACAAATTAGACTGTTTCAACTGCTAACAGTGGTACGTTATTAACGCTGGTTTTTTTTCGGTTTTTAAATACTTTGAAATCACAAGTATATGTGTCATATTTTAGTTACCTTAATTTTATTGTCAAATTGAACAAGAATAATTATTTTGGATAAAATATTGCATTTTACTTCTTTTGTTAATTAAATACACTTTTCAATAAAGATATAATTATTCGATAGAAAGTTATTTCCAATCATACCCGATTCATATTTTTTTCTGGAAAAAAGTTAGTATTGCGTATTTACCACGATAACATGTCAGATATTACACATCATATGCGACTGCTGTAAGACTGGTTTCTTTTTTGTATCGTAATTTTAATGTACTCTTAGCGCAAATGACAAAAAAGAAGGAAGGGGGGAAGTAAGGAAGCCGGATTTGTCCTTTTGTTCATGCGCAATAAGGTCTCAAAATCTTGAACTCCTACAGGTTTACTACAATGAATTATTACTGTAATGTGGCAATTTTAGTGATTCTTTTCGTTGCACTTTTTAGGGCACCCAGAAACGAAAATGTACTTTTTTTAAAAAAAATAATAATATGAAAAAGACAGAAAAATTAAATTTTTAAAATTACAAAGCTCCATAACTATTTGAAAGGAATATTATTATATTTTCTGTTTCAACTTAAAAGTCAAGAGAGATAAGGAATCAAAGGTCATTTGTCTCGAAAACCAGTTTCCGACACCAATGGCGCCAGTAAACGTTTAAAGTTTATTTATTTATTTTTTGTGGGGGAGCTTAATTTCTAGCTATATACTTTCCCAATTTCGCATATCGATAATAAACAACGATATTTTTTACACAAAAAAGGTAAAAAAAAAAAAAAAAAGACTACATAAATGAAAAGAGAATTAGACGAAAAACAAAAACTTTTTTAAAATGTGAAATATTTATAAGCAACTTGTTTCAATCTTTGGACAAAACACGAATGATAACGCCTGACACATGGAAACAAAGTTTCGTGTGATTATTTTTATAAATGAAGAAGTTATTAAATATTTAATTAGAATTTGGGGAATTTTTTTGAAAAATCGTAAAAAAAATTTTTTCGGGATTTCATTTTTTAAGTCACTGATTTTAAAATAGTGCATGAACTTTTGTAGTACAGAATGTTGATTCATTACAATGATAAGAACTCCACACAGACCGAATAAAAAATTATTTTTATAAAAAAGTATCGATATTGACTCATGTTAGAAAAAATTGAAAAACTGCAAAACATAGTTATTTTGTACAACATAGTATTGCATCTTATCGTGGTGAAATAGACGATCTTTGATATTCTGTAATTATCTTTTGTCTGATTTTGGCAGGGAAAAAAAAGGATCGTAATTTAAGAACGACGACAAAGTAGAAACTCTCATGAAAAGGAGGGGGAAGAATATGATTGCCCAATTTGTCTTTCTGTGCATGCACCATAAGCATTCAAAATCTTGAATTTCGATGTGAAGTACACCGTTCGCACTTTGCACAAACATAGTTTGAGAATGTTTCATTTTTTTTTCTTAAGGCTTAATTTTTAAGTTAAAGTTTTCATATTTCACTCGTTGATAAAAAATAACATTAATTTTTAAACAAAAAATGTGTAAGAAAAATATTGCATAAATGATTTCTTGTAAAAAGGGTATTATACGAAAAACCCCAAAACTTCTTTTAAATCCGTAATTTTGAGGCATTTTTTTCAATCTTTGAACAGAACACAGATAGTAACATTTGACATTCGGAAAAAAGTTTGGTGTTAATTCTTTCTATAAATGACGAAGTTATTAAATATTTAATTAGAATTTTGAGTATTTTTCAAAAGAGTATAAAAAAAAGTTTTTAACATTTTATTTTTTAAACCACTGATTCTCAGAGAGCAAAGTATGAACTTTTTAGTACAGAATATCAGCTTATTAAAATGATCAGAAATCTATAAAGAACGATTGAGAAATCCTTTTCATAAAAACGCATCGATATTGACTCATTTTTAAAAGAATCGTAAGATATTTAAAATATCGTTATTTTGCAAAAACAATTATACCATATCGTGGCTAAATAAATGATATTTCCGATTCTGTAATTATTTTTTGTCTGGTTTTTAGAACAAAAAATTAGATTGCAAATTTAAAAATGTCAAAAATATTTCTTTTTATGGTTCTTCTTTCTGTTAAGTCAGAGGTGTAAAGGTATACGCATGCGCAGAAGAGAGCGTAGCTATTTTTTGTGTTAACACTTGTATAAGTTTCACTCCTCATAATATTTCCATACTGAGGCTTTAAATGAAAATCGATTTTTAAGGAATAAACTTCAAAAAAAAAAGGAAACGTTGAAAGCATTTCAAAAGTATACATAGGAGGTTTACACAGATTTTCTGTTAAAAAGCAAATTGCGTAAGCAAAAATTATTATTTATTATCGGATTTATTTTTTGATTCATTCAAGATCAAAAATGAAATTATTTCCGCAATTACAGGCATACTACTTTCGCATAGAAATGTCACGTGTCATGTAGAAGTAATGAATTCTGTTCTGGCTGATCAGCTGATCAAAGATATTACTATTTGCATTTGCTTTTCCTTGTAGTTTGACAAATCTGCGAACTGGTTGATACTTCTCAACTTGGAATGTTATAAGAATGGTTTTTTAAAGATATGAGTGCAAACGAAAAATTATTAATAATATTACTTCTAAAGAAGAAAACACGAGGTGAAAATGCTTACTGCACCTTCAAAAATAAAATAAAGGCGAAAAAAATCCAATTTGTAAAGTTGTACCGGTGGCAAATGCTGAGGCCCCACCAATGAATGGCACAACCAATGGATTTTTAGAACAAGAGACGATGCCTTACCGCATTTCCTTTCTTATTATTCCCCAGGAGTCCTTCTGTTGCAAAACTCTATATAGGCGTCATGTTATGGGCGTGAAAATTGTCAACTCAATTTAAGGAACTTGTCTTCAGAGAAGAATGTTTAGGGCCCAACTAGAAAAAACGAATCTGATTACGGGGAACTGTTTTAACACGCAGATGTTTATTGGTTAAGTAGGAGTACGGAGAAGGGAATTCAAGGGCCTACTAAAAGAAGTAAACAATTTTTTGAAATCAAAAATGAAGCTTACATTGAACGTAATGATGGAGTTTAGTTGATAGATTTACCTTTTGCTCTGTTGATATAACAAGTCATCTTCATGAATTGAACCTACAGTTACAAGGGAAAATTCAAACAATAGTAGAACTAATTGGATTTGTTAATGCTCTACAAAACATTTTAAATCTATTATCTTCTCAGTTGATGAAGAATGAACTAAAAATTTTCAAAAATATTTCTGACGAGTTGTTTAAAAACGGAAGTACATTGAACAAAAATGGCAATGTTCATGGGGAAGAAATTACTAAAACATTACATTATATATCTTTATCTCTTCAGGAAAATTAAGTTCTCCTTCCAAACGAAATCATTTTAAAAAGCAAGAGTAATCTAATGGTAAAGTAACCTAATTTTTTTTTAAAAAAAACATTTCATTTTCATTTAGCATCGTTCTTTGACCTCTTTTCTACCTACCTCTGGGAATCCGAATTGTTAACGATGAATCTAATTAAGGTGACATATCGTTCGCGTCTCGCAAACTGTCTCTTAGAACCCAATGCAAAAGGAGCAGTTATTAATTATACACCGATACATTCCAAATTAGCAAGCTGTATGCAGACTAAGTCATCTACGGAATAGAACTACAAGAATTAACATTAGATGAAAAGGATTGACTTATTAATGTATTTTGCATTGCTTGATAATAAAAGCATCATTTGATATTATTACATTTAGGGCTATTATTATTATATGTTGTATCTTATACGTCTTGCTTTAAACGTAGTTTTGAAAGGGTGAGATTTTTATTGCAGTTATGTAAATAAGTACATATATTCCGTATTTATTATTAAGTTATAATACATATTGTATACTTCTTTATTTCTGCTCACTACACTTACACCACTGGGTGAGCCGTAATACCTTGAAAATATTAGAAAATATCTCGTACCCTGAAAAAGTCTGCTCACATCTGATCTATAGGAACGAACGTCCCTAGAATATGAATTGAAAAAGAAATGATTAAATTTTTAAGTGAAATTAAGTATTTAATTAAAAGATACAGAGCTACATATAAAGAACCGATAAATAAAATCCACCTTTGGCCCTTATACGGTTGGGATTGGCTGTTTGTAATCTGCTAAATTTTTAACTCAACTTCTACCAATAGATTATGCTATCAACTGAGTTAGCACATCCCCGAAGCGTAGCATCTCATGATGTCCTAAAGATTTCCTTCTCTTATCATTGAAAATCTTTCTGGGGAATTGCTGGAAGTAATTCTATTCCAGGTGTGTACCGAAATTTCAACCCCGGGCGCTCATTGGCTGACGTCTGAAAAACAAATCGAGTCACTCTGCACTCCATTTATGCTCTTTAAAATAAATATAAAAAATTAACATTTGTGGCAATAAATAATTAATCTCAATTGGATCGTTATGTACTTCGAGATCACCTGTTAACAATCCAAAACAGTTAGGATTTATTCATTAAATGTGTTATTATCAAAATATAGTATTGCCAGCTTAATTTTTTTGGAAAAGGATGCTAAACCGTAGAACTAGTTATCATAAATTAAAGGAAAACCACAAAAATAGCGATAACTCGCCCCAAAAAGAGCCAATCTCAATGCAATTAGAATATATTGGTTAGTAGAAGGAGCACTGCAAACGTCATTTGCGAGGAGCATAAAAATGGACTGAGGCAATATTGTTGCTCAATGTCTGAAATTAGAAATATGGTACAGCAAAATTTTAACAATGACCTCCAAGTATCATGTGACCAAAAAATGGCGATGGTGAGCTATTAGAAGACTAGAGGCAGCGGAAAGTCAGATAGAAGTCGCTAGAGGGCTGAATGTGAATCCGTCTGTGATTCATACGTTTTGGTATCAATTTATAACTATGGATTTGGCATCCATCGATATCATTACGCGCACGAAGGAATAGAACCGCAACTCGAGATGAACTCAGATTCTTCCTCGCTACAAGCTCCGGAAGGTTGGCAAACGCACGTCGAAGACTTGACGAAAGTGATCTTCATGCGAGGCCACCAGCCATTTACGTCTCGAGCCAACGCTGGACGTGGGATCAATGTTCCCTTTACGGATGAGTCCAGGTTTCACCTCGAAAGCGATAATAGGCGCCTTTTCATTTGGAGATCAGCTGGAACTTCCATGACACATCCGTGAAGAGAACGGAACCTGCAGTGCTTGGGATTGTATCTCCTTGGGTGGACGCACGTGTCTTTTACCGTGGAAATGGTAATGCTCCCACCCTTAGATATGGCATCCTGAATGCCCGGACAATAGGCAATACCTTGGTGTTGCAGGATGATAAAGCGAGACCACGCAGGGCTCGCATTGCGGATGCTTACCTCTAACAGGGAACAATTCAATGTATGAAGTGGTCAGCTCGATCACCGGACCCTTTAGAGCATGCTTGGGATGCTCTAAGATGACGTGTGGCTGGTCTCCTTCCTTGGACCCTTGCGAAGCTTTCAACTGCCTTGGAAGAACGCAATTCCTTATGAACTGCAGAATTGAGAGGATCGCACATCCCTGCATGTGCTATGTTGCTTCTCGGGGATCATACCCCATATTAAAGGTACTTTTCCTGTACCAAACTGACGCATCCAATTCGTTCACTGTATA
Source organism: Trichonephila clavipes (assembly GCA_019973935.1). NCBI lineage: Eukaryota > Metazoa > Arthropoda > Arachnida > Araneae > Nephilidae > Trichonephila > Trichonephila clavipes. The sequence continues at coordinate 708,290 of BMAU01014784.1, forward strand.
CACATACCAATTTCTATAACACCATAATTGTCTGGCGATTTCTTTTATGCTGTTTTATGCCTTCGCATGTGTTATATCACGTGTAGAAGTTTTATTAAATTCTTTGCATAACTTTTTGAGTTCTCACTTTTGTTATTTTTCCTTAATTTATAACCAGTTTCTATTTTATCATTGTCTACATTTCATTAAATTCTACGCATAACTTTGAGCATTTCTACATTTTACTGTTGCTCAAGCTTTGAGATGAAACAGCAAGAAAATATTAAATGAATAAAGGCGAAATGTATAGTGACAACCAAAAAAAAAGCACTTGATGAGAAATACAAAACACATTTTTAAGCATTTTGATTGGTTTGACTTTTCGTAATGGTATCCAAATGTACGGCGGAGTCATTCTAATCGTGAACTTGAGGATGGCATTATTGTTATTCTATTGATTGATCCAGTGACGAGGGCGACATCTTAACCCACTCTCTTTAATTGTACACCATGCCAATGCGAGGATAGCAATTCGATGTCCCACTTTTCCAGAGGGATGACCCCCTCATCTTCATCGATCAATTGTTGCAGTCGCGTCACGTGGGTTGAATGGCTTTCAAACCATGACATGTGTCAAACGGAAATCAAAGGATAGAATTCAAAGCATAGACATTCCTATCCTATTCGAGAGATTTTATTCGTGTTGTGACCTTTTCGTGCCTCACGGATGCAAAAGCGGCTTCTCTTTTGAGTTCCCGTTCCTGTGCACCCCTAAATAATGCGTGGTCTTTTCATCTGACTCCACGCCGAAACCGATGGCCCAACGGCTGGACACGTGGAATTCGAGGCGACAGTGGAGAAGAAAGTTGGTTGGAGAAGATTCTCCTTCACAAATAACAATTGGTAGCATTGAAAGAATCAATAGTAGGAATAATTTCTATTCAATGTAAATACTGCGTGCAATTAATAGTTGAGATGTAAAACAATCAATTATATAATTTCCCGCTACCCATAAATTTCCCAAACGTCATAGTGTGGAAATTTGGCAAATGAGTTCTCTCAAGGGAGGTTTTCGTCACTTGACCTTCATTCAAAGGTCAACGCTAGAAACCTTCGCACTTTTTCCAACATCAATAAACAATGAATTTATGAAAAAAAATTTTTGTTGCTTTTCAGTTCATCTAACCAATGATGTACACTGAAGTTCATTTTAAAGTCAAATTGCAAGTAATTTTTTTCAAAATTTTACCCATTTTTCAAATTAATTGTTAATTCTTTTGATTCTTCAAAAATTAATTTCCGTTTACTTTTGCAAACATTCATTAGAGCAGTGCCTCTCAAATTATCAGTATTTGTGACCCAATTTTCAGTCATAATTTCCATCGCACCCGCCCCCAATACAATAAGAATACAATGAATGTAATAATAATGTGCTTTGTAAAACTACAACACATTCTATAATTATAAACTGTACAAATTATCAAGCTAAGTATTAAAATTTGTGTATGATAAGTCTATGGGTGTTGCTAGTAATTATTTAACTGAATTTAATTATTTAATCAAATACATTATGCAGTACTTATATATTTATAGCTATGTCAGTGCAAATGTGTATTTAATATTTACCTATGTCAGAATGTATTTTGTGTTTTGCTTCCTTTCAGTAAATTATTAATTATTTTAAATCTGTTATTTTTGACTTTTTGATGTGCTCGTGTCCCCGGTGTGGGGTTATCACGCCCCACTGTTTGAGAAACGCTGAATAAGAGGGAAAATTATCCGAAATTTTACGCGAAAAGAAAAGAAGAGACTTCAGATGCTGAGGAAGGTCAGGATTTCAAGTACAACTTTACAGCACCAACAAAATTCATAAAAGTATTACATTCTATCTACATAGTCAAAGATTCCTTAAACATTGAATATATCACTGCATGGGATGCAACTTCAAACCATTAACCCATCCGCTGTTATATTTTCAGGACACTCTCATCTGAACTGTAAATATTCCTTTCATTCAAGTCGGAAAAGATGACTTTTATCATGACTTTTTTTTTAGAAAAATTAAGGGTTTTGAAAACTTAAGCAAATTGCACTGCTAAAAATGATTTAAAATCAGATTTAAAAATTTACAACTAAAATAATTATTGCGCTGATTGAGATAAAACGTACAAGAAGTATATAAACATTATTTCTTACTGCTGAGAGGAATTACATTATTCTACGATCTCTCTCTCTCTCTCTCTCTCTCTATGTACTTTATATTAAAGTCTTCATATTATGTAAATGTTTAGCGCTTTTTTATCTCTATGAAAATCACCTGGGAGCGTCATGATTATCCTAAAATTTTCATTACATTTTCTTTCAAAATTCATACTTTAATATTTTACTAAGATTCCCCTTAAAATATTACTAAGATCATTGCAAAATATTTAGTTTTTAAAAACGTATTTTCTTGTGTTTTAGTCTAAAATAACAAATGAGGGAAAGCAGAAAATCATTCAAAGTTCAGATATTATAGAATGTATTTGAACTCTCAGGAAAGCATCGAGCATTTTATTATATTCTTACATCAAAATTTTTATTTCAATAATTAAAGGTTTACTTAAGATTTAGAAAATGAATAACATTACTTAATATTTTATAAAATGCATTTCCAGATCATGCTAAGTCTTTCCCACGGGCTTCAACAACATATTTGGTCCATAAATCGAAGTCCATCTCAGCACTCTGAAGCAATCTGATGTTATCCCAGCAGGTTTAGTGATCTTTCGAGTCGTGGGGTTCGAATCCATTAAAGATGCTGTCTCGACTCATTTAACGTGCTGATACACGTTCAATCAGTCAATGCCCTGTTCTGGAAGTTGCCACCACAGGTGACATCCTTACTACAAAATTACCAATTCCAACAGCATCCCGTGCTGTTTCATAATGTGGTATTTTTTAGTAAAAAAAATCAATTAATCAATGAATAAATAATCTGTTGATTTAAAACTATACAACAGACATGTTATGGCGTCTTAACCTATACCTAAATGATGATTATGTCTGTGAATATCTATGAACTGGATGTTTTATGGTATATAGTTTTAGTTCAAAAAAATAGTCCGAAATATTTCAGATCTTGACTATAATTTAGATTCAGCCACTTGTTTTTCTCTGTTTTAAATCACATAGAAAAAAAAACCCTGTTATCTCTAATTATCTGATCATGGGTACGGCGAGGGAATCATTGGAAAAGATACAAAAATAATTGTTCACTCTGTTCCGTCCCTAAATCTTTTTCAACTTCTCTATTGGTCAGATAAAGAAAAAGAAGAAATATATATATATATAGTTGACACTTTCTATTCACTCAAAAGGAAAGAAATGAGTAAAATATTGCGTATAAAATAGTTTTCGGAGCAGCAATCGCAAAAAAATGTCTCGGTTTTTCTTTAAAAAATCTTTTGTGTTCTTGACTTTTTCGACGTGTTAGGAAAGTAAAGTTTTTATTTACTGTGTTTCAACAAACAAGTAAGTTATGGAAAAAAATACGTTGAAAACATTATTTTTTCTCTCTGGTTTGATAGTAAAAAAGAATCTTTTTGACTTGTCCAATAGAGTTGGTTGAATTTTTTGGCAAAGACTATTTGAATTAGTTCAAGTCTTCTCGTTTTATATTTCAAGTATTTTGATCCATACGAAAGCATGAACAAAAAAAATTGTGGAATTAATTTCCGAGTGCTTTGAAGTGATAATAGCAATTGGACAGAAGGATTCTTTGTCACAGGAGAACTGGAAGAGGGAGGAGAGTATGAGTAATACAGAGCGAAATGGCCTATGAAGAAACTCTACCCTGGGGCCATCACTACTTCTCGGGGAATCATTCATTCTAAAAGGGCGAAACAGAGCTAACGACATCCCATCGCATAGGGTTCACCTGATAATAAAATAGGTCTACGATGCGAAGGCTTTCTATTCTAATGGGAATGTAATGATTCAATTACCTTGCGCTTTCAACACTAAACAAAAATATATCAGAAAAATGTTCAAGAGATTGGGAAGGCAATGCTCACTTTTCTCGATGCAAGTACTCTAGAAAGTGAAACATTTCATTCTGTTTTAAGGAATGCATTTGCTGTGTGGTGTTTGAACAAAAACATGATCCATATATGTTTTTCTTCCCCCTCCAAAGGTTCGATGTTTGTTGGCTTCTACAAATTCGTTCTACAGTGACGAGGCCTTATTCAGTGCTAAGATATTTTTAGAAAGGATGACAAATTTTTGATAAGAGAGAGTCAATGGCTTGTTACTTCATTTTTTAATGTTGTACTTCAAGTCACAAACTTGTTGGATTTATATTTTTGGAGACAAAATCAATACATTTTATTCTAATTTTATTATAATAGCAAATTTCAAGGAAATTTATGTTTGCAAATGTGTTTGTATTATAAAAAAGAATCATGTCTATTAAAAAGTCATACTCAGAAAAGTTACTGCGGCATCCCTAAAAGGGGTAAAATTTATTAGTGAAATAAATGGCAATAACAAATAGACCCTCGTTTTGAATTGGAAACATTTTGCTATTGCGAAAATATTTATTCTACTCTCATTTACTTTTCAATATAATATATAATATAACTGTATTTCTAAGGAAAAAAAACTTTGAAATTTTTTTTCTTGGTTCCTGGACAACTCCACAGCAACATGTCTCGAGATCTTTCCAGTTTAAAAATCAAGATTCGGAACTACTTTACGAATGTAGTGAGTGAATATTAACGTCACACTGTTCAGTTACACGAGGGCTTTTGACAATGGACCTCGTAATTTTGAACCATGGTCAAGTGACGAGGACGACACCTGAGCTAGCACCATCACTCCTAACTACCACACCACACCAACGGGAGGCCGTTTGAGCTCTCGACAGACTTAACGTGCATCACTCCCCTACACGGAGGGTCTTTAGGGGTACTGGGCTGGAACTCACATGACATGCCTGCCATGATCCGATACCATCACCACTGGGCTACCGCAGCCCGCACAGGGAAGAGATGAAATTGGGGATTGGATCCAAACCCTAAAAGGGATGCGATCAATTCACGGAAAATGTTAAAATAAGAACTCTCGTTGGGTTATTTCCCTGAAGAAAGTCAATCCCTCAACTGTTTCAGTGAAATGAGGAAATAACATTGCATAGATATAAACAGATTTTAAAGATATTTGTATAGTATATCATTAAATGTAGAGTAAGTAATGCAAGTCATTGATACACATAAATTATTTGTTCGAAGCTAATTAATAAAAGATGTATAAATACTTTGACAGATATTTTTTTAAATAAAGCATGTTTTTTTAATAAAGCTTTAAACATTTTTTTCATGAATATAATTAATTAATAATTCAAAAAGTGTTTATTTAATTTTATTAAAACACGTTGTTGATTTGTTGAATCGCGAGTTGCTTGCAAAAAACACGTTACTTTTTTTTACAAGCAAATCTATTTGATTTCTATTGTAATTTGGATTGTTCTCACAGGAACACTTCTTAAATCCTTGACCTCCAAATACGGATAACTTTCCTGAATCTCATGCAGACTAATTTTTTTAAATATTAATTAATTACATTCATTAAGAAAATTAAGTTCATTCATTAAGTTTTACTAAAAATATACTTTTTAAAAAATATCAGCTAAAAAGTATCTATTTATTATTCAGTTTCGAATAAATAATTTGTATGTCAATGACTATTGTATATATATATATATATTTCTTACTCTACATTTAATGTAAGACATGATTTACAAATTAAATCCTTTTCAATTCTTCTAAGAATATTATTTCCTCTTTTCACAAAACAGTTCAGGGATTTTATCAAAACACTGAGACTCTTCAGGGAAATGAACCCACGAGATATTATTTGAACATCTTAGGGATTAGATTCCTGCCCTATTTCATCATTTCCCTGTGACATACATATTTATTGAAGAACTCATACATTGTAACGAAAGTCCTTCGAGTGAAACCTTTATTGCAGTGCTTAATCCTAAATATTCAACAATTGGGTTACATTTTGAACCTTGCTCTCAATTAAGAATTGTGACATAATACACTCATGTCCATAAATTAATAATAATGAAGTTCAGGCAAAGAAAGAGACAGAAGCAAAACAAGTTTGACTTATTTGTTAAGTCTATTTATTAAAAAAAAGGAAAAGAGCAAAAACGATGCTATATGTTTGACATAATTAATAAAAATTGCGATTTTTACTCTCTGGAGCAAATTTCAAAAAAAAGCATTTCCAAAACCAATATAACATGGTTAGTATGATGGTTAATACGGAGTATATCTTGCGGACGATGCAACACAAGCCTTACAACGCCTAGGAATGCTGAGAATCAAATTATCAATCTGATCTTGGGGAATATTACACCACTCATCAAGCAATGCCCTCCGAAGTTCAGGTAGATAGGTGGGAGGGGGTTGACGGGCTGCAATTCGTCGGCCAAGCTCTATTGGATTGGATGCTCTATTGGATTAAGTCCAGCGAGTATGCTGACCAATCTATACTCGGGATATCCTCCGATTGAAGGCATTCGTCTACAATGTTTGCACGGTGAGGACGGGTGTTGTCATCCATAAACAGAAATTCAGCCCCCATGGCGCCCCGAAACAAGCGTACATTTTGTTCCAGAATGACATCCCGATAGATGTGGCCTGTCATCGTTACACTCTGAACATGCAGGTCAGTTCTGGAACCAAGAATAATTCCTCCCCAAACGAGCCATCCTGCACCACCGTAACGGTATCTTTCAATGGTGTTCTCTTGGTAGTAACGGGTACCTGGCGCTATGCGTATTAAAGTCCGGCGAGAATCAGACTGCAAACTAAACCTGGACTCGTCGGAAAACATCACACAAGACCACTGTTGTGGTGTCTACAATGCATGCTCTCTACTCCAGGTTAATCACAGGTGACAGTTAGTTGCGGTAAGTGGAACACATCTGACAGGCCTACGAGCATATAAACCAATGTGCCCTAAGTGTCTGTACACGGTCTGCCTTGAAACTGTCGTACCGGTAGCTGAAGAGAGCTGACGAGACAGGTCTGATGTTGTGCTCCGTCTGTTTCTTTTGGTAGTAACTTCCAAATATATCGGTCCTCATTCAGCGCTGTAACGCGGGGGCGACCTGTGATGTAACATCTACTCACATTACCATCATCTTGGAATCGTTTTCAAAGCCTGGAGATGACACTCTGGGCGATTCAAAGGTCCTCGGATAGTTCCAGCTGGGTACGTCCGCATTCCAGTCGTCCAATAATTCTACCACGTAAAAAATCATCCAAATGCTTCCTTTGTGCCATAAGTATGCTGTTATTGCACTGAAAGGCTTTTAAAGCGCTTGTGAACAATTTTACTTCTTTGCCACCATTCCTTATATACCTTTTTCTTACCTTCTCGTCATTGTGACGTACTATCCGCGCCATCTGGTGGTTTCCTGTAATTTGCATATTCTTCTTCAAGATGTGTGTGATAATTCTAGAGATAAAAGTTTTATTTTAGAATTCAATTTCTGTGAGATTCTGAATTACCTTTAAAATTTATGAACATGAGTGTACTTTTTCGGAACTAGTTAACTCTTTCCGAATTCAAAGAGAAATTACAGTCGGCTTTGTTCGTTGTTACTAAACTTGGTATTCATATTACCGTTCCCTATTAACACGAGCTTCAAATACAACAATGAGGTTTTTTAACGCAATGGACAAAACTGCTCCCTCTTTCCTTCTTTTGGATAGTTAAAAACTAATTTATATAATTTTTAAAGTGTATTTAATTTCAATTTTTAAAATACTACGCATTTTGCTTCAATGTGTATTCTTCCAATGCATTTTCACTACAGATGTGTGAATTTCGGTCTCACGACTCTTCTTTGATTTATTAATACTAATAGCCTAGAGTGAAGAAATAGTTTTGGAGTTGAATCACCAGATCGGTTGTCAAATTTATTGAGTGCCCATATAAAAAGGTACATAAAAAAGCTGAATTTAACATTAGCGGTTGAGGCGGTACCCATTATATGAAAATTATCGATGAACATCGAGAGCTTATTCAACGTATATTTTCAGTGATGGAATGTGCGGTGCACAAAAGTATTCAATTTTAAAAGAAAACGTATTATTTTTTCAACAATAATTATAAAAATAAAAACAACTATTCAAGTTGAAACACCGGTTCAATTGGGAACCTGTAAAATCCAAAATCAATTTTTTTCTCGAAACAGACTATTTTTGTACACTCTTGCTTTGTAGCTGGCTTAGCTGCTTTTTTTTATAAATATTTCAGTTTAACAACTTGTGTAATGCTTAAAATATTTCTTGTATCTAATTTCAGTTGATTCAAAGAATGTATAAATTCTTGTTTAAGAGACAAATGAAATTATTTTTACATTCATCTCTATAAATTTTGAAAAAACTCACATTTTATTTAAGAAGTCACAGGGGTGTTAATCTTGGATTTTTTCGAAGTTTCGAAAAAAATATATGTTGTTCCTCATTTTCTTTTGAACATTTTGATACCAACCACGTGATAGTACTACAAAAACTTCGAAAGTTATTCGAAAAATTCCAAACAACAATTTAGTAATAACAATGTTTAAATGGCTACATGCCACACCCACTTTTTCTTGATTTCCGCATACGTTTTATTTTTCTGTTTTTAAAAAGCCTCATGAAATATTTTAAACACTTGCTTAATTGAGAAGGAAGCTTGCAACTCAACACACGCTTTTTTAATGTGTTTTGATTCTGTTTTGGTAATGCTAGCACGTTGTTTACAATAACTTATCGAAATTCAAAACAGCGTTGTTTAAAACCGTTTATCAAAATTGAAAACAATTGAAAATTCTCGATTGAAATGGAAAATACTCATCGTAGACCTTCAGGTAAACGTCCTAAGAAAAGAAGGGTTCACTCCTAGGAGAGCCCCCACCCTTGGCGCGAATTACTTTGGTTGGCGATAATTGCGCCGTCATGGTAACCTTGCTTTTAAATACAACATATGGCAACCCTAACTTTTTCTAGAATTTTCGTCATTTGTGGGCTCGCATTTCAAATTTTATTTTGTTGTTGGGCACCGGGTTGAAAGTATGGCTGCGCTTGTAAGTGAATACACGTTAGAATTTTTTACGTTATTGAATGCTAGAGGCAAGAAAGAATTGATTGAATGGTGTATGAAAGAAGGATTAATTGCTTCAAGTTATGAATGTCCTAAATGTAATGAGCAAATGGGATTAAATGAACGAAAGAGTGTTGTTTTGGATGGATTTGAATGGAGATGTCGAAAAAAGGTGTGAATACGCATGATGTTTGCAGAAGTATAAGAAAGAATTCGTGGTTTTCCAATAGTAAGTTAATCGGCAATAAAACGTTTTCTCCATAATCACACCAGCCACGCAGAAGGCATGTTCGACCATTACCTCGCTGAGTATTTAAGGCGGCGCTCTCGCGATCACTCACTCAGCGACGAGACTTTCCAGAATTTTTTAAAAGCAGTTGTTACACTTTACCCTCCACTTGGGAAGGATCAACAATAAGAAAGTAAGTGCTGTTATATTTTTTATCTTAAATGTTAAATTTCTGTATTGTTTACATGTATTTTCATTGCGCATCCATCTTATACTGCTATATTTACTTGTCACCGTTGTCGGGTTTGCTTGGCGCCATTTCGTTTTCGCTTGGCGCTTTTTCCGGTTTGGCGCCAAGGGTGGGGGCTCTCCTAGGAGTTTACCAAAAAGAGAATTAGAGGGAATCAATTCATGAAGGTATGTTCTCATACATATGTTGCAGAAAGGAAAGATAAAAGTAAGTGTGCTTCCAGTAATAAAATCTCAGGAATTCAGACTTCATTAAAGTCAAATCTTGTTAAGGTAAGTGGAGCTTCAAAGGATATCGTATTTTTGATTTTATTTCAACATTTAGCTTTATTTTATCAGTATCATGTTGTTTAAAATGTCATAAACCATTAACAATTAATGAAAAGTCCACTCGTGGTTTATGTTCGAATTTTGAAATACGTTGTAAAAACTGCGGGAGTGTTTGTACTTTTTCAAGCAGTGAAAACACTGGGAATAAAAATAATGTTCCAGAAATTAACAGAAGATCTATTTTAGCAATGAGATGCATAGGCCAAGGTTTAGAGTCATTAAAAACATTTTGTGCTGTAATGAGTCTTCCTAATCCTGTTGAACAAAAATCATATGATGTTATTAATAATAAACTTTCACGTGTTATGAAGGAAGTCGCTGAAGAAAGCATGAAAAGGGCAGCTGTCGAAGAAAATTCTTCGTCACCTGATAACCTTTTAACGGTAAGTGGTGATGGTACCTGGAAAACAAGAGGACATTCATCGTTGATTGGAGTATGTACTGTAATAGGGGCCGAAACAGGTAAGGTTTTGGATAGGGAAGTGTTGTCCTCATTTTGCAAAGGATGCGACAGTTATAAAGGGGTAAAGTTTGGTATCAAGTACAATAAAAAATGGCAAAGAGCGCATAAGATTTCATGTAGAAAAAATTATTCTGGCTCTGCTGGTAAGATGGAGGTTGACGGGATGTTGAGGATTTTTAATCGATCAGAAAAGCTTCACAACCTGAAATATTCGAACTACATAGGAGTTGGCGACACAAAAACATTCAATGCCCTTTCTGAAAACAAGCCATACGGCGATGACCATCTTATTCAGAAAATAGAATGTGTAGGCCATGTGCAAAAGAGAATGGATACAAGACTTAGGAAGCTTAAATTAGTATATAGTAAAAAGAAATTATCTGATGGTAAAACTATTGGCGGTAAAGGTAGGTTAACTGATAGTTTAATTGATAAACTTGCGTATTACTATGGTAATGCTATTCGATGCAATTCTACTAGTGTAAAGGAAATGCGGAAAGCCATTTGGGCTGTTTGGGGTCATTCTTGCAGCACTGATGATGAACCGATGCACTGGTTTTGTCCTACAAATCCAAATACATGGTGTAAGTATATAATGCCGCAATTAATAATAATTTACAAAATTATAAACACAAACCCTCAGTTGCTAAAGCTGTTCGAGATGTAATTAAGCCTGTATTTGCAGACTTATCTCATCCGGCACTCCTGAAGAAATGTTTAGGAGGTAAAAGACACAGAATCCTAATGAAAGTTTAAATTCATTAATTTGGAAGTTTTGTCCTACGACGATTGGTTCTAGTCTTCAGATTGCAGAGATTGCTGCAAATCTAGCAACCAGTGTTTTTAATGATGGAAATCAAATACTAATTACTATTTTAGAGAAATTTGGCTTGAAAATTAACAGAAATGTTTGTGTGTCCCTGGCTGAACGTGACAATCGTCGAATCTTTACGTCAAGACAGAGGCGCTTAGAATCATCTTTTGAAGCTCGCAGAGCCAAGAAAATTAAAAAGAGTAAAGAAATTGAGCTGTTTCAGGAACAAGAAGGTATATCTTAGGATCCTGGAGCATTTTAGCATGCAAGTTTTTAGATTTATTTTCTCAAATTCAATTTTAAAACTTTAAAGCCCTTTTTCTCAGTTTGTGTTTTTTTTTTTCAATTACGCGCATTGCGTTTCAAAAACTATCATACTTTGATGTATAAAACTTTACAGAATTATAAATTCTATCATAATCTTCAAATCCTAGCTATTTATAGTATTATAAATTTTTAATTTTTTGAAATATTTCAACAAAAATTGAATTTTTAAAAAAAAATTTAAAAAATGTATTTTTTTATTTTTAAAAATATTATTTTTTATTTATTTTTTTTATTTATATAAGATAGGCTAGCATGTAATAAGGATATATTTAACTTTATAAATCAACTTATTGCTAGTAATTAGAATTATTATTGCAGAAAATATCATGCGCGTCGTAAAACTTACTATTTGTTTCTTACAAAAAAATTTCTTATTTTTATGTGCTTATTATTTTTAAAATTATGATTATATTTTAGATATTTTATGCTTTTTTGAAACTTTATTCCTTTATAAGAAATGTGTGAAAGAATCAAATTATTTCATTTTAATCTTAAAGAATTATTTCTAGTCGAAAATTGTTTGTATTTTGTGCTCTCGAAACATTTTTAACACCCCTGTAACCCCTTAAATTTATCAAAAAATTCTTTTCAGCTTAAGCTCTGTAGGAATACTATTATGAAAACAACCCGATTTTTCGATGATAGAAACGCGTCAGAATGTTTGAAAAGTTTACTTCAAAGTAAAAGTTATAATTCTAAAATATTTCCTGCTCAGAATAACCCTGTGAGTCTCTTCGTTTTGGTTTAAGAAAAGTAAACTATGTCTAGAATTCCTTTCTTTTGATAAGAATAATAAACATAGAATGTGTTTGGCAAGCAGTATTGCGCCAATAGTGAATATCTGAAGAGTTTTTGCAGCAGTTGAAATCAATTAATTGCTCCTCATGGCAGCCACTTGGAATATCGATGGACTGAAGCTCTCATCGAAAACCCTTTCAATAAAAAAAGGGAGTAGAATGGGGAGCAAAACAAAAAAGTGAAAATGGAAATAAATGCCTCGGTCATATCGTAAGAAATATTCCAAGAAAAGGAAAAGAACTGGAGAGGAGATTAAAAAAAGCTTTGATTTTATAAAACATTTATTTATTTGCTTATTGAAAAAGGCAAGAAATGCTATTTTTTACTGGCATGTCATCTTCATTCTAATGATTCTTGAAGCGCGCCTTCAACGAATTCAAAACCTCGAGGGATTCTTTAAAAATGCGGAAGGGAAAAGTAAAGGAGGGTGGAAAAGAATAGCATTGAAAATTCTCGTTCATCTTCAACAAAATTTTCCCGGGAATAGATAACAACATCGCTTAGGGATATTTTTACTGTGCCTTTCAGATCTTTAACAGGAAATCTGCCGTCTTTTTTCTTCAATCCAAGTCTTTCGGTAGATACTCTTCCAGGGCTTCATGTACTCAGTTAAAAGTGGACTTTTTTATGGGATCGAGAAAAAACAAAAGATAAAAACAAATAGCTTATTTTTCCTTAAAAACTGGCTGGAATCTCTTGAATTATCTAAGCATCTCCATTTATCTAAGTTATTTTAACGAAATCAATTCTGAAAAGCAAGACTTTGAATGGAACATAAGCTTTGTAAGGAAAGTGATGTCTTTGAAAGCAATGCTCTCCAACCTATAACAGACTATTTCGTTTGGTTTCTCCAAATCTAAAGGAGCACACACAATGTCATCCCTATCTGAATTTTTCAGTTCCAAATTATACGAATTGAAACTGAAAATTATATTTATTGTTTTATAAATTGAAAAGTATACAAATCAAGAACTGGCCAGAACTGTACAGTTGCTTAAGTTGTATCAAATGTTAATTACATTTTCATTCTTTACATTACTTATTCATTCAGGAAGGAGGAACTAAGTATTCATTGATATTGTAAGGAACTACTGCCTGCACCTGGCAACAGGTCGAACGAGACGAGATAAAGAGAAGGATCTGGCAAGGAGAGAGGAGAAAAGGTCGGAACGAGAGAGAGAGAGAGCGGTGGCGAAGAAAACCGGGGTTGTGAAAAGTAGAGACGGCTGAACGATGTATCGTAATCTTGTAACATCTCAATATATTCTTTATTTTAAGTAATGTCCCATAGAGAAGGTGTGGAATAAACAGTGGGACAAAACCCTGTCTGCAATTATTTTCAATTCACAATGCGAACACGATCAGAAAAGAACCCACAAGTTTACACTGGTGTCAGAAGTGCCATGCAATGGAGCAGAAGTTAAATGAATAAAATATTTCAAATTGATCGGTGTTCGTGCTACATAATTGTGAACAAGGTTCTAGTTGGACTTTCGGTTTGAAAGGAAATTTTTAACAAGGAAATAGAATCCTGCAGTGTATCTTCAAGTTGATGACCACGTGCATCCCGGGAATTGCCCTGCAGCAGTTTCAAGTAAAAAAAAAAAAACAAGACCTTCTTCATATGGAGTTTTACCATCACCTGCCGAGTTGGGCTATGAACGAACAGATGTCGTATTTTCTTCATTTTCTGATGAATGGAGCCGTGATCTGAAAACAACGAAGGAAATCCCAGTAGTGTTCAAGTACAGAAACAGCGTTCATGTCGAGGTAAGTGGCTATTGTTCCCCTAAGTTAAAATATTGTGTGAATATTTAAAAGAGTAATGGGATGCAGTCATATTTAATTTGTTTTTTAAAAATAAAATAGAAAAAGCAGATATATCTGAAAAAGAAAATTTCATTGGTTTATTGCAATATTCTATGTTGTTGGATTATTGTGTAGATGAAATAAGAAAATTGTGTACTTATTTTACCTGGAAATGATAGGGTATCATTTTAAATGTTGTAAAATATGATATTTAGAGTTCTAGTGTTAAACTATAATTTCTTTTTTATCATCATTCTTTACTGTTTTGAAGTTGTCTCAAAAATTAAAATCTGGGTATAGAAAGTGTTTTGCATAACAATTCAGTTTGCAGAATTTAAAAAGAAAAGAATTAGATTAATTTATCTTGAAATAATGGTTGCGAAAAATGTATGTTTGAGTGGGTGAAAAATATCCATTAAAAAAATGTGTATATGTATTTCAAGTAGACGGACTTCCTGTTAAAATGTTGTAAATAAGAGATTTTGTAGGTTATTTATGACTCAGAATATGGCATGTTTTTTTTAATATTATATGATAGTTTTTCATTTTAAGTAAAAGTGTTTCAATTTGTCAGTTAGTTTAATGCAATCTGAGGTTATTTCCTTTGCTCGTAATTTAGGATGTATATGTATATTGGTTTTTTGTTTCCTGCATAAGATTCTTCTTTTAATTAAAAAAAAAGAAACTAAGAGTAGATTTATGATTTGAGAAATAATTCTATGGTAATGTAGCTAAAGTATGTTGTTAATTGTTTTTTTTTTATTTTGAAAAAGGTTCTGCGTTCTGATTAGTAACAAATAACTGTGTCTCATATAAGTTTTATTGTAAACATATTTCGTATTGTGTTTCTGGAATTTGAGGACTCTTAGAAAAAACGAGTAGAATTTTTCTTGCTTGTTAAATATATAGTACTAGGTCATTTAAGTGTTTGTAGTTAAATTTGTCAGAAGGTAATTTGGCATTAGGTTTAGCTTGATTAAAAATGGCATTTCCCGTTAGAAGTAAGAAAATTGACTTAATTCAATTAGCGCGGGACTTAGATGGGTCACCTGATCCGTCTATGTCTAAAATTGTTTTAAGGAATTTAATAATCTCTAGTAAATATTACAAGGAGGAAGAGGCAAAAGAGTTATTGGAAGTTATTACAGCTGAAAGGTTAGAGACAGAACAGCAGCAAAAACTAGAACAAGAACAATTATCAATTGAAAAATTACGCTTGGAAATAGAATTATCTAGGAACGCTAATCAGAGTGCTACTCAAAATAATGGTCAAACCTCACGTGTAAAATCTTTAGATGAAATAGTTAAAATGGTTAGGCTCTTAACTGTAAAGGTACCCAATAAATCAGACGGGTGGGACTATTTCTTTTCTAGTCTTGAAAAGGCTTTCGCTAGTGAAATGGTTAGCGACGAGTTAAAACCGAAGGTTTTGTTATGCATGTTAGGAGACAAAGTGTCAAACTTATTAGTTAACCTAGGAGAAGAAGAATTAAAAGATTACGAGTCTTTAAAACAGGTTGTACTCAAGGAGTATGAACCCTCCCCCAAAAATATGTTTAGAAAATTTTAGAAAGGACAAACGTAACTCTGACGAAACTTTCTCTCAGTTCGCGTCCCGTTTAACATCGATGTGGTTATACTACTGTAAGTTAAGAGAAGCGAATGATTTTGAGTCAGTTAATCAACTGATCGTAGCAGATAAAATGTTTGAAATGTTGGATTCTGAGACGGCGACCCATATTGGTGTGCTCCAAGGGGAAGAATGGTACAAACCCAGGGACTTGGGCAAACAATGTGATATATTTTATGCTTCCAAAGGGAAATCCTACGATGAACCTGAGAGAGCTAAATGGAATGATAGTGAAAAGAGAAGTTTTAATGGTAGTTGGGGTAAACGGCCATTTGGGGAGAAAAAGTCAGATAATTTTTCTTCTAGGAAAAACTTTGATAAAGGTCAAGTAACTGAAATTAAAAATTCGCTTGTTTCACCTGCGGATCAGATAAACATTTTAAGCGGGATTGTCCGAAAAACAAAGAGGTAGATAATAAAAGACTTAATGTGAATAAGGTGTCAACAGAAGGGACGGAATTGGTGGATGGGACGGTAGCTGCTAGAGTTGATTTGCTAGGTAAAGTCATTCCTAGACGGGCTATTGAAGACAAATTAAGTAATTTAGTGAAAACATCTATCAGTGTAGATGGGAAGTTAGTCCATGCGTTATTAGATTCTGGTACGGAAATTACTGTTATCAAAAATGACTTAGTTCCTGGAATATCGGTTGAAAGAGCTTCCACGATTTATTTGAAAGGTATTTTCGGTCCAGCGGTTAAATGTCCTTTAGTATGTGTTCTAATTGGTCTTGCTACCGGTGGCCAGGTTAATGTGGTGCACCAGCAAGTGTTATGTGCTTTGGCAGAAGTTTTGGTAGAAGACGTGTTGCTTCCACCAGATGTTTTGGATATGTTGGGAGGAGCCCAGAGTGAAGAGAATTCACTGGCTCAAAGCTCTCAGGACCTGAGGGTTGACTCAGGAAATGTAGATGAAACCGAGGTTTCATCGGGTATTCTGCCAGAGAAAGCACAGGAGCACATTGAGGATTCTCAAAGGAATATTACTTCATGTCGGAATGAAGTGGGAACATTGGGTACTAAGGATGAGGAGATGACCGCTGAGATGGATAAAGGAATCATGGTGGCTGATAGTTTTCGTTCCGAACAGGAGGGTTATGCAAAGTTAGCACTGGTTTGGAAGTATGCTAAGGAAGGCAAAGGAAACTACTATGAAGTAGATGGGTATCTATTTCATAGAGATAAAATACTCGGGGAGAGTATTGGGCAACTGGTAATTCCGAAGTGCAGAAGAACGGAGGTGTTGAGACTAGCGCATACTTCCGTGTTCAGTAGTCACATGGGTCCAAAGAAGACGCTTGAACGAATCAAGTATTCTTTATTTTGGGAGGGTCTAAGTTCCAATGTGAAGAAATTTTGTGAATCATGTAAAGAGTGTCAGCTCACTCGATCGGTTCGGATTAAAGACCGATCACCCATTACACCTGTGGCAAGGTCTGAATTGCCATTTCAGGTGGTGAATATGGATCTGATAGGTCCAATTGATCCGCCAAGCTCAAAGGGACATACATATGTTTTATGTCTGGTTGATCAGCACACTAGGTGGGGCGAGGCTAGGCCGGTGACTAGTCTCAGTGCGAAGGTAACCCGTGAAGCTTTGTTAAAGATATTTTCGAGAACCGGGATTTATCTTTTGTTGAAAAGGGAAGGTTTTGTAGAAAAGAATAGCGCAGCATCGTGGGTCACGGTACTGGATTTGTGGAAGTGGTATTTTTGTCGTTCTCTCACGAAGAATTATGCCGCATGCGTTATGTTGTTTGGAATTTACATGACTAAAAAAGTGAGGTTTAAGATTGAATACACTTCTTATGGATGTAATTTAACGGCTCAGGTTTTAAGAATGTTAGAGCAGTTCGTTGTATCTCGAATAGTCGATATAGACATTCTGAAGCAAATTTGGAAAAATCGTGTAAAACAAATTAACTTTGTATTAGAATGGGTGAGATGGGTTGGGTCGGAAATCATACCGGCCAAAGGCAAATTAGAGCCGTAGGAAAGTTTTTACTGTGTACTTAATATGGATTTAGTGAACTCATTGAGCATTCACACATTCATGAGTTAATGAAATAAACATTGTCTTGATTAAGATAAAAACTGTAATGTATATATTTAGTGTGTGTTTTTTGTATAATGTGTTTTCTATGTTTCTGTTTGCAATCCCATTACAGTTTAGATCTTTCTGGGAACATAGTCACTTATTTCAATTGGGTGAACTATTAATATTATTTCATGTGTTTGTTTTAAGGAACTTGGACTAGAACAATCATCAAGACTTTTGAATGTTACAATTATTGTGTGTTCTGTTTGTGAATTTTCTGTTTCACGGTTTGTGATTTTCTGTTCCTGGTGTCTGAAATGGTAAAATCAGCCACAAGGGGCAAATTTTACTCTTAGGTGGGGCGTGTAAGGAACTACTGCCTGCACCTGGCAACAGGTCGAACGAGACGAGATAAAGAGAAGGATCTGGCAAGGAGAGAGGAGAAAAGGTCGGAACGAGAGAGAGAGAGAGAGCGGTGGCGAAGAAAACCGGGGTTGTGAAAAGTAGAGACGGCTGAACGATGTATCGTAATCTTGTAACATCTCAATATATTCTTTATTTTAAGAAATGTCCCATAGAAGGTGTGGAATAAACAGTAGGACAAAACCCTGTCTGCAATTATTTTCAATTCACAATGCGAACACGATCAGAAAAGAACCCACAAGTTTACAGATATCTCTGAAGAAATTTAATTCATACATCAGGACTTGGAACTTTTATAAATACAAAAGCATTTGAATTTCATTCATACCGCATAAAAATTCTTGTCAATATTTCTAAATAATTGTCTCTATTTATGTACAGATAGCTCCACTTAACTAAATTATTTCATATTTTTAAAGTGAATCCATTGATTTCATTCTGTAATTGTAATCCATTTGTTTCTTTTAAGATATAATGTTCAAACTGATTTCACATATTTTAATGATATGGAAAACGAAATTAAAAAAGAATAGAGAAAAAATGAGAATGTTTCAATCATTTTTATACAATAAGACTTACCAGTAGAACATTACTAACTCCAATTCTAAGGAAAATGTTTCTTGTTTTAATTCCTTCAGTCAAAGTTTATTTGCATTCGCATTTCTGTAAAAAATAGCTCTAAAGAAAAGTTGCATTAGCATTAATACAGAATTTCCCTTTATGTTTAGACCGCTTTGTAAAAAAATCATATAACGTCTTTTGGAATTGTGCTTTTGGTTTTCGAACAAATACTGGAATTATTACTGTTTTGATTATTAATAAATAATAAACCTCGAAAAAACCATAAAAAGTTCAAAGCTAAACCAAAGAATGTGTGTGTTACTTAAACAGAGCAATTGTGAAAGCAAGCCATCTCTACTCAATTGATACAGTTGGTGGCTTCAGCTTAGAATCCTTTTGCGGTGGCGATCGATTTCCGAGGAGCATCTCTCTGGTATAATATTCGGAGTTTCAAATAATAAACACCTTCAGTGTTGTTTCTAGAGAGAAATCCATGATCCAAGAGTGGATTCTTGGAAAGCAGTCATGGATATCACTACTTTGGGAGAGATTGAGAGAGAATATTTTTATACTCCCACTCATAAAAACGAAAGACATCTCTTTTTGTGCTCTGTACTGTAGGAGGAATTCAATGAGAAAGAAAAGAGTTTAAGGAGGATTTCTTTTTAAGGATATCTCAAGAATGGATATAGCTTTCTTGATAAAATGTGTCGTTTTAAAAACTGCCGTCTCCACACCAAATATCACATACAATACTAAAGCAAATCTTTACTGTTTATAGCTTTTTTACTTTACAAAATGAGTGTTTTGAAAGCCTGAAATGAAGAAAGTTGATAAAGATGAGAGTTAAAAGAAATCTTTTGGTTCAATTCCCATGCATTGTTTCATTGAAACAGTCAACTATTTGGCCTCCCAAGCTATTGGATTAGGTTTTTCAATTAGATCCTACACTTGACCCCTAAGGAATGAATATTTTTTCCGAGCATCAGTATCATATAATCAGCGGTTTTCTTTCAATTTTCAATCGTGGCCTGATACCCCTGAAGACTTACGCTTCCGATGCACGCTCAATCTATCGAGGCTTGTGCTAGCCTTAGGTATCGTCCTCGTCATTAGATCACGGTTCAAAGAATTATTACATTCAGAGTGCAATACCTTCAAGTTTTCAATGCGTTTGAGATAGATTGGGAAGCCTACTAATATTTTGCTTTCCAGGTATTAAATACAAAAAAAGAAAAAATTCACAAAATGATTTACATTTAAGATTATTAAATAACAAAATTACATCGTGTTTATACTCCCATAACAACTAAGAGATTGGCGTAATTTAGTGGTTTAGTATGGGGTCCATACACACAACTCAAAATATATAGCAACTTGATTTCAAGCAACTTCATGTTTTTTTTCTGTTGTTTGATCGAACAGTCTCATCCAACATCGCCAATACTTGAGGGAAAGCACCCTAAAAATCAACCTATGTACAACTTATTACAGCCTATATATATTTATCACAACCTTTTTGAGGGGGACCTTCTAAAAATCAATTTGTTAGACACCTTTTCAGAAATTAATGTAGAATATTAAGGACGTTTTAAAGGCATCCGTGACAAAAACTGACAATAATCACACTGTCAGCACTAAAAAATGTTAATGTCAAAAAGGATTTGTCCTTTCAAAACTGGAAACAAACAGATCTTTCATTCGTTTTAGTTTGGATTTTCTTCATTGGCTTTTTGTTTTATTAACATCCTTAATTAACAAGTTGTATGAGAATTACTGACGACGAACCTCTTAATTTTAAATCACTGTCAAGTGATGAAGACGATTTGACACTTGACTTTCCAGACTCTATCCCGATGTGGATTACATCATTGAATTTTCTTGGATGATATAGGATTATGTAACGTTATTACCGTCCAACAGATTGTGGATATATATATTCAGATGCTACTTCGTAATGTATTTACTGAACAAAATCACAAGAAAATACTTTTTCCAACAATGTAGCATTATTGCGTCTATTGCTGTTATGATTGCAGTGTAAAATTTAGTTACATAATTACCTTGACCCAGCTATCAGAAAAAAATATTTTGATATAAAGACTCAAAACTAAGAAGAATCTTTCAGTTGTGCAGTTTGGAAAAATTGACCAAAAAATATCAGGATCTTTAAAATAACAATTGATACTGATGTAAAATTAAACAACAGTGTTATTTAAGGATGGAATAGCTAATCACCTAGATATCATGAAACGTCTGGGTTTTAAATTACGGTATTTTTCCGTTTTTTCTGCTTTTCAGGCTGACAATGCGTGAATAAAAGGAGCAAAAGTTTAGTCGTTCAGTGCTCAAATCGATTAACTCCACTTTTTGAAAAATTTGCAAGAACTATTGGAGTGTTAAGCTGGTTCTTAAACTTTTAGACAAGCACGAACCCAAAAACGATAGGAAACAGATCTAGGACTCGTATTGACAAGTAAATTCCTCGTCAGATGACTTCGAACTAGAGTATTTGAGGAAAGGGGTAGGACATTTTCCTGGCCAATTAAAGTCTGGATACAGCTATTTGCTTAGTGACTCAGATTTTCCCGTTATTGAGCCCCATGTAAAAAAAGTTTAAAACATTCTTTCACCTGATGATTGGTACAATATAATCCCAACTTGTGAAAAGAAACCGCCATTTAATGTTATCCAAATAACCCACCGGGATTTTTTTTTACCTTTAGAAAAGGCAATCCTTAACAGAAAAGTAACCGTCACAGGGTTTCCAACCAATTAGCTCAAAATACGCTGATCAGTTAGAAACCCTACCTTATGCAATTCAAATAATGAAGATGCAGAATTGAATGTCATTAATACAAAGAAATCTGTAGCAGGTAGACTAAAAAGTTTTTAAAATGTACATCAGCCTTTGTTAGATCCTAAAGGTAGATCTGTGACAAGGGGGGAAAAAACCATACATGAGCACTTTTTACGAGAACGCAGGAATTGGATAATTTTTAATAGTAAAAAGTATATAAAAAAATTCATCTCAAAACTTGATTTTCACGCTTACCAATTAGATTAAAAAAAGTTTATGCTGCGAACTTCGATATTTTGTATGTGTATTGTACTTGTAGATCTCTATTTTGTTGACTTCAATTTTTGTCAATGGGATCGATAGATTTTATTTTGCACCATGATAAATGGAAAAAAATTAAGGTTTTTACATTTTTTAAATTATATTTTGTTTTAAGAATACTTAAATAAGACATAAATTTAAAATTTGAGGCGTACAGAATACAAGGGGTTCCTTAGCTTTAATTTGATTCAATAATGTAGAATATATTGTGTTTTTCATAAGTTAATTTGCGTGTAACAGAAAAAAAGTTAGTCATTTTTTATATCTGCGTGTTTCTAATTGGTTTTAAATAATATAATCATTCTATAGCAATAAATTGTTCTTTTATTTCAAATTTTGCATGAGATTTAAAAAAAAACTCCTATTCAAAATTGACCGATTTATGAAGCATTGTAAAAGTATGGCCCCTTGTTTCTTTCTTTAAAGACTTTTTCCCAGTGGATGACTTGACGTATTGGGGCAGCTATAAAATTGAATATTTGAAAAAAATAAAGTAAGTAGCATTTCCCAAAAATTGTTCGCACAGTGTAATAATTTCTCAACTTTAGAATATCATATTAAAATATTTTCATTTGCAAAACATTTGTTGAATAAAATGTATCTTTATAATATTATAAAAATACAATGATTTGGTGTTCATATACCGTGCTTGGAAGGACAATAGATTGATGTGAAAAGGAGTTTTTCAAAGAGAAAAATCTCCGTCAAGTGCTTGTTCTCTGCGTCAATATTTTATCGAACAAAAGGATATTGTGGGAATTCTACAATGGACTTGTACAGAGCAATCTTAGATATTAAATAAATAATACACTTAAGTACAATTGTAGTAATCAACCAATTCAAGGGATTGTCATTTTTTTCAGCATTCCTTACGAATATTTAAGAAAAAATTCTTTAAGAAGTAAAATTTCAAATAATTATGTATTGATGGGAGGCCGCCGGCCCCTGAGATACAGTTTTATTATTTGCATTTGCCCTGTTTACAGGAAATAGGGATTACACAGGAATGTGGGTGCGTCTAGGTTCAACGGACCTTATGGCCGGCAAGGTTATGTTCTTGCGCTCCAATCAGGGTGGTAGATTTGACGGTAATGAATCCGTAGCGGATTCTTTTCGAAGTGATCTGGTCAACTTTAAAAGCTCGTGCACGACAATTCTCGGGGCCTTTTACTCCTTCTTCGCTGCCAGAAAAAACCTCCACTTTCGGGAAGCTCACCTGCTACCCGAGGTCAATCCCATCCGTCGCTCTCTCCCTGTTTCAAAGCTAAGTAATATTCAGTTATGTGTCACTTAATTTTAATCTTATTGTTTAATAAATTAATTGTTACTTTAAGAACCGGCCTTTTAATCTAGTGTACTGTTTTATTTGTCATTAAAGATCTAATGTTTAAACTTAAGCTATAGTGTGACGCCAAATGATAAATTAGAACCTGGGTATTATAAAATGGATAATAAGAATAAATTAAATCAATTTAAGTTAACCAGGCGTTGCATTATAATGGTACCGTGACCAGGATTTTAAATTTTTTTTTCTTTGCACCATCATTTGGTGCCGGACCAGTCGTCGGAATTTTTTTTTTCTTTTACATCATCTGATGTCGTGAATTTTTTTCTTGATGGGTCACCGAATAATAGTCCTACTTAATCTGTTAAACATGTGAAAAAAAATTTTTTTTTTTTTATGTGTGCTATTCCAGTTGTGAAATTTTTTTTCTTGTAATTTTTTTTAATTATTATTTAGATACTTAGAGATGCTGTTAATGTATGTCTTTTTCTTATGCTCTTTGTTAGTATATGTATGTGTGTATTCTCATAATCTTAACTAATCTAGCTATGATGTGTTGATATGTTTGTATTGTGCATTTTAGTGTGTTTTAATTTTTTTTTCCGTTTAATTAATTCGAGTGTATATTGTCATATGGAGTACGTGTTTTGTTGCTAGTTAACAATGTTTTTTTTTTTTTGGCCCGAATGTTTGAAGTGGTTCAGTTAATTGATTATGCTTACTGTTCTGAGCGATTTAAGTGTTATGAAGATGATATTTCCGATAAAAATTCGTTAGATGTTGCGCTGCTTAAGTTAGAGAAATTAACTGTGTTAAATTTTGATAGTAATTGATTAGGTGTTTATGGCTGTAGTACTTGGAATTTGAGAGATTGAAGTGAAAAAAAAAGGTTAGTAGTTTTTGAGGAAAGAAAAATTGGTTAAATGTTCATTTGTGCAGTATTTGAATTTAGAGCTATTAAAGTGTAAGGAAAAGGTTAAGTTTTGACGGAAATAGTTATTAAGTGTTCATTATGTTTGCGTTTGGAATTGAGTTTTTCTTTTTTTTTTCTGAGATGTTAGGGTTTGTCAATTTTTTTTTTTTTTTTTTTGTTAATCTGCTGTTCTGGTTGAGATGAGAGTTTAATTGTTGGAGCGATGTTGTGTTTGGGGAGTGGGTATTGGTTATATCGATTTTTGTGGACATGTAGAGCATGTTAGGGCATTGGACTTCGTAAATGCGCTTGATTTGTTGTAATTTTTTCCCCTCTCCTTGTTTCTGTTAAAATTTGATTTGGAGGTGTTGTGTGGGGTTTGAGTCTTGGCGTTCTTGGCCGATGGGGGAGGACGTCCCATCTCTGCCCATGTCATGCCGGCGCACTCCTACTCGGAGCATTTTTGTTCACCCCACCCCACCTGCCGCGGTCCAGGGGTGGAACTGGATGTGGGTTCACTCCGGCGCTTTGCGAAATCAGATATTCAGCCTCTCTTTTTTCTCTATGGGGTCGCCATTCTCCCCTTTTTTTTGTTGTTTGTTGCTTTTCTCTCAGAGCTACTGGATATTGAAATTTTGGTTTTTCTCTTACATTTAATTCGCATACTTTCCGCTGGAATTTTTTTTTATAACTATGCAACTTGTGTCATGTCGTTTTCTGATGTTTAAGTGAGACATTGTTGTAATTGGTTATTTAATGAATTTTAGCTCAGAATTTTTTATGCACTTGTTTTATGTCATGTTTGATGTTTTAGCGAGATAAAATTTTGTACTTAGTTTTTTTTAATGAATTCTAGCTCAATTTTTTTTTTATGCAGTTTGTTTCATGTTTTGATTTGATGCTTAAAGGACATAATGTTGTATGTGGTTAATATCAACTTTAGCTCTAGATAAAATATTCTTTTGATGCTATGTGTTTTATGAAATATGTAAAATTTGTTGTTTGTAATAGGATTGTTATTTAATTTTGCTTTGCGATTCATGTATGCACGTCAATTTTAATTTTATAAATTTTAAGCTTTAAGCCATGTTTGTGACAAAGGTCAAATTTTGGGGTCCATGGACACCTGTCATGAAATTTGAATGTTGTTACTATACATACATATTTGACATTTTTTCATTTATTACATAATTTTGTGTTGTGATTAGTATCTAGTATTTAAAAAAAAAAAAATTTTATCATACAAAAGGTTCCTTTATTGAATAACTTAGTTTATGCTGATTTGATTGTGTATAACTGTACTTTCTAGTTAAATTTTGAGTTTGCATACAATGTTAATTTTTTTGGTAACGGTATTTTGTCAGAAGCAATTTTAGTGATAATTTGTGTTAGTGTATTAATTTTAAGTGGCTGTGTATTACTGAATAATGATATCATTGGAATTTATGCTTGTTAAGATATGGATAGAGATGGTTGTTTGAATATTTTCCTACGAAATTATGTTGAAACTTGATTTTTTTTTTTTTTCGCTCATGTTGTTTTGTTAGGTGAGACGATTGCTAACTTTGATTTAAAATTTTCTGGTTTTCGGTTAGGTGTTTCAATGCTCATTTAATTTTTGTGTTGTTTGTTTTGCTATAGATTTGGAATTTTTTTTTTTTTTACTCAGGGCTCTAGTTAAATTGTGGTTTGGTTAAATTAATATGCAGTCAATCATTCTGTCTCGGTTGTGTGCTAAACTGTACTAGGAATTGAATGTTTTGTTTGATGTCGATATAGTACTTCTGTTGGGTTAGATTAATTTTGGTTTGGTTAAATGAATGTGCAGTCAATCATTCTGTCTCGGTTGTGTGCTAAACTGTACTAGGAATTTAATGTTTTGGTTGATGTTGATATAGTATTTTTGTTGATTTAGGTTAACTTGTTTTTTGATTAATGGTAGCGCTCGGGTAGATTATTGAATTGAGTGTTGAGGTTGATTTGATTTTTTTTAGGGTTTTGGATTTTAATTGTAGTTTTGCATTGTTATTTGGAAATAAGTTTTTGGTCAGATGATGGTATTGTTAAATTTTATGTTTTGTGTATGCGTAGTTGTGTTAGCTTTGAGTTTGGTTTTGGCTAAGAGAATTTTGATTTAGTATTGTTTGTTTTAGATGTTGAGTTTGATAATTTTTTTTGGGTTTGAAAATGTTGAAGATGATTAGGTGTATTTTTTTTTTTTTTTTTTGTTTTATTAATTGTTAAAGGAGTTGGATAAGTTGAGTTCAGGATTTTGTGGAACATTTGAGAAAGTTATTTGAAGGAGATAGATAAAGTTTTTGCACTGATGAATTTGTTGAATAATTGGGAAAGTTTTTTTTTTTTTTTTTTTTTTATGGAGATAGTTGAGTTTGTGTTCAAAGTGTACGTTTATTCGATAGTTGTTTTTTTATGGAAATGGATAATTGAATTGAAAAGAAAGTCACATGGTTTATTTAATAAAACTGTTTGATGTACTGAAGGATATTTTGATTTAAGGATTTTGGGCAAAGGAAATTGAGTTGATATAATTATGCGGTATATTTGAGAAAGTTGTTTTGATGTGAGAAGGTAATTTGAGTTCCGGATTTTGTACGATTTCGAGTAATTAAATTGATGAACATAGATAAGTTGAATTAATGATTGTGTGGTATATTTAGGAAGGTTTTGAGATGCATTTAGGAAAGTTGAGGATTATGCGAGATTTTTGTAAATAAGTTGATGAGCAAAGACTGGTTTTGGTTATTGGTATTGCGGAGAAGTCGATTAATTAATTGAAAGTTGAAGATAAGTCTAGTTAAGTGTTATTGAGTATGTGAGATTTTGTGTAAATAAATTGATGAGCATAGATGGTTTTAGTTCATGGTATTGTGGAGCAGTCAATTGATTATTCGGTAGTTGCAGATGAGTTTAGTTAGTGTTGTTGAGGCATAAGATGTGAACGATCTGAGGTAAAGGCAATTTTGGATTATCGAGGAATCATTTTAAGGTTACTGAGAATTTTAGGTTGTTCTTATAGAATTGTACTTGAGTTATTAATTAGAGGATTTTCGATGAATTGAGTTAGCGGTATTGTTGTAAATCGAGGATCTTGTTTTTTTTTTTTTTTTTTTTCGTGTTTGTATATTTGTTGCGCGTATAGTGAAACAATTTTAGTTTTTTTTTTATATTATTTGGACTTGTGGATACATTGTATTACGAGGATTGTTAAAAAGTTATGTTGATTAGTTAAGCGATATTTTTTTTTATATTGGAAACTGTTTCATTCTGTGTAACACTTGCAATAATTTTCTTTTAGTTAAATTACTTTACTCTGTATGTATCGCCTCATATGACTTGGGTTGCATATCAATTTTATGTTTTTTTTTTTTTTCTGAAATTTTCAACTGCACTTGTGATTTCTGGAATTCATTTCTCAAATGGAAATTCGAATGTATTGAATGTGGAAGAAATTTTTTTTTCCTTAAAATTTATTTTAAACAATATTAATCGATATAGTTAATTTTTTTTACAATCGGATTTGCTATTTTTTTTTATTAGTCTTAATTCTGCACTCTGTTTCTTGTGTTGGCGGTTGCCGGCGATCGTCATATCGCAGGAAATGGGATGTTATGTTTTGTTTTGTTTTGCCTTTGTACACATTGGGGATGCATACCGATCACATGCGCACTCATAGTTTGCAATTCTAAATTTAATTACGTTTATTTTTTTTTCTTTATTTCAAATTGTAACCAATGCTCGTAGTGATTTTTTTAAATTCCTTAGGCTACTCAGCATTCATTGAGGTTATAATTTTTTTTCATCGTTTATACTACTCGTTAATTTCTAGAATTAAATTTGCAGATCTGAATTAATTACGTTAATTTTTTTTTTAAACTTTCATTTTTAACCAATGCTTGTAGTGAATTTTTTTAATTTCTTAGGCTATTAAGCATTCTCGGAGGTTATAGCATTTTTTTTCACCTATGCACACCCATTGTTTCAATTTCTAACTTTTCACTTTGAATTAATTTCTTTTTACGAAAGATTGTTATCGATGCTCTTGGTGAACCACTGCAATTTCTTATGCTTTGAGTACTGTTGAAGGTTAAAGTAGTTTTTTTGTTTGGATGGTCTGGGACTTGCACTTCACATTAATCGTGTCAGGATTTCGATGTTAAAAGATTATGAGGTGTCTGTTTCTGGGTGCCATGTTTGTATTGATTATATATGTTTTCACTAGTACTTACTTCTTATCACAAAGTATTTTGTTCGATGCGCATATGTGTGGTTATTGTGAGTAGCGAAGCTGTTATATATGCAATTTTTGATTTTACTATGCGTTACTCGTCTTTTTTTTTTTTATTATTTAGTGGCACATGTTTCTTTGTGATTGTTCGATTATTTCTATTTGTTATTTTATATATGTTGTCCTTGTGAATTGTTTGGTGACCCATATCCCATTCGGCAAATTTTTTTTCGTGCATGAATTTAATTGTAGTTGTTAGTAGTTAATTTGTTTTTCTCCACCTTTTCGCAACGTTTAAGGAATTAGGGTTAAAATGCAATTTTCTTGTTGGTCGTTGTTTTTTGTGTGTGCAAAGTAGAATTTTTTTAGACAATGCTTCTTGAAATTTTTTTTTATATTGAGTGATGGGAGGACGAGATGGGGACCTCGGGTATCCGAAAGCCCTGTGGAAGAGTGGGAAATTTTGTTCTACCTATTATATATACACTACTGATGCTAGCTCTCCTACGAGAGTGTTCGTGTTTTCTCTCTTTCAGGACATCAAGCCATGGATCTAGTTGTATCACGAGATTAACCCCGTCGAGAGTCAGATTTCTGGATGTACCCCTTGCACCATGAGAAGAACCCCTACAAAATTCAAACAGCACCAGGTTACTACTACAAGACCGAGGAACTGTTACGCTAAAGTTTTACCAAGATTAGGACGCTCCAGACATCATTTTTCTTGTTTTTCTTCCTTCGTGACGTGGACAGCCGTTCGTGACCAGGAGTCTGTGAGTGCCTGTTGAAAGGAAGAATGGTCTGTTGGAACTGCTGCTGCTATTGCATTTTTGATACGGACATTTTCCTCAATGAATTTTTCTTGTGTTGGAACTGCTGACGCTATTGCATTTTGTATTTACATTTACTACAATGAATTTTTTTGTGTTTTTTATTTCTAGTTTTGTTAATCTGAAAGAGGGGAGGAGTGATGGGAGGCCGCCGGCCCCTGAGATACAGTTTTTTTTTTTGCATTTGCCCTGTTTACAGGAAATAGGGATTACACAGGAATGTGGGTGCGTCTAGGTTCAACGGACCTTATGGCCGGCAAGGTTATGTTCTTGCGCTCCAATCAGGGTGGTAGATTTGACGGTAATGAATCCGTAGCGGATTCTTTTCGAAGTGATCTGGTCAACTTTAAAAGCTCGTGCACGACAATTCTCGGGGCCTTTTACTCCTTCTTCGTCTGCCAGAAAAACCCTCCACTTTCGGGAAGCTCACCTGCTACCCGAGGTCAATCCCATCCGTCGCTCTCTCCCTGTTTCAAAGCTAAGTAATATTCAGTTATGTGTCACTTAATTTTAATCTTATTGTTTAATAAATTAATTGTTACTTTAAGAACCGGCCTTTTTAATCTAGTGTACTGTTTTATTTGTCATTAAAGATCTAATGTTTAAACTTAAGCTATAGTGTGACGCCAAATGATAAATTAGAACCTGGGTATTATAAAATGGATAATAAGAATAAATTAAATCAATTTAAGTTAACCAGGCGTTGCATTAGTATGCAAGTGATAGTGAGTGTACACAACCAGGAGCCTCCTTAATGTAATGCAAGAACAAAATTTATAACATTGAAGCCTAATGAATGCTTTGGACACAATACTGTGTGTTGGAGAGAATAAAATGATTCTACTTTAACTGACTGGAAGGCTGTATTGAGGAACAGCAAAAACCAAACTTAATTGGGAGAAATCTTGTCTGGACGTCTTGTTTTCTGATCTTCCCAATTTGCACTGTTTCATTGAATCAGGAAAGCTCAGTATCTTCTTTAATACAAAATTAGGAAACTTGCTATAAATGAAATAAATATTGCATTCAAAATTAAAAGCATTTCATGTGTGTCACTCCATCAATTTTCCAGTCAATGAGTAATATAAAATACAAACTATCTGTGTGTGTGTTTACCCTGTATGGGAAAAGAAAATGTTAGTGCGTTTAGTAAAAAGTTATTGAATCCTTTTTCTGAATAACTTGAAACTTTGGGGTGAAACTATATTAAAAAAAATTGGTCATTTTTCTTCCCTTTAGCAATTTCTAATTCCAAATAAATATTATTTCTTGCTTTCCTCCACAGGTTTTCTATGAGAAAAGACCTACATCTCTTCCAAGATAGCTTCTTGTTTTTTCTAGTGGTTACCCCCTGCATGTAATAAAGCGGGGTTCGGGTGAGCTCAGTTCCACCAATAGACCTCGTGTCGCTTTAGAAAAGACACTGAACAATTTAAAACTAAAAGGGGTACCCGTATACTCTCCATTGATAGTTATCCATAGGAGCGTCCACTCTTAAATCATGCCGCAACAAGTCCAATGTTTTCCTCTTCCAAAAACTTTGCTTCGTTCAGTTCCAATACAAGACTGTTTACCCACTTCTGATTTATGACTAATTAAAAAGAGGGGTTATTTTTTTTAAAAAGTAAATTTAGCTATTATAGCAGGCATGATATTTTTATAGAGGATAAAACCGTTGCAAGAGAGTATATCCAAAAATGTAAACAAAATTTTAACGAGTATTCACATTATAAACAGTTTTAAATAGGACACTAAACTCTGTTTTTAAAGTATAGTTGTCACATTTAAAAACCGGTTTTTAAATTAAGAAAAAATGTTTAAATAATTCATATGGTTGATTTATACGGCATTATTTAAATGACTAAAGCTGAAGCCGAAATAAACGTTTTAAGTGAATATTCGAAAGATGAAGCCGAATATAACTATTATGTAGATTCTCCTTTATAACCGACAACATTCCATTCCTATTTTCTCTGACAATTACAAGCACAATAAGTTTCACAAATTACAAAAATTTCAAAGTTCCTTAGAAAATCTCCAGTAAAAAGTACCATTCTTCAAAATTGAATCAAAAAGAATAAGAAAAGGAATTGAATTTAATCCTTGACTGCAAAACAAAGTGGAATAGTATGGAGGTCGTGATTAGAAGATTTCTGGCAGAAAAAGAACGTGTTGTTTTAGAATTGAATGATATTGGTTCTTCTTATATGTAGAATGAGGCTCAATATCCTCAACGTTTAGAATTTCATAAAGTCTTGGGACTGATTCGACTGAAGGTATATAGTGACCAATTGATTAACAAGTGAAGGTAGATTTGAATTTCTGTTCAATTAAACACTGAAATAAGTTTCAAATCATTAGAAGCCAGAATATTTCTAAATTCTTATGTGGAAATCGATTTGGATGAAGAGCAAGTCCAAGAAAATACTCATCGCAGAAATGTTTTTTTAAGGTATCCGACTACGTTCGGAACCATGATTTTGCAAAAAGGTATAAATGGATAATATTTATGATATTTAGGGTCACTTAGATTAGAAAATGTATATAAATTGTTTTAAGAATATTATTACAATAAAAATTATGTAAGTACAATATTTTGACAAAATTGAACAAAGAATGATCTATTTTCAAAATACTCTCCTTTTGTGAGAAATGCTTATATTTTAATAATATTTTACCTGTATATAGCTCAGACCTCTGTACAGAGGCTGAACTAGAATTTTTGAAATATATAACTTAGAAGTGGGTTTATCTATGTTTTACGACAACAAAGGGGAGAACTTTTAAGAAAAAAACGCCGATAATTATTTTAATTGGATGTAACTCTGAAAATAATGTGAATTTTTCAAAAAAATAGTTCAGGCTCTCTGGAGAAGTCTTTACTTTACATAAGCAGAATATTATTATTTTAGAAACAGTTCTTATAAAAGGAGAACCTTTTGAAAAAAAGGTTATTCTAAGTTAATTTTTGCCAAAAAATTGCATTTAAATATATTTTTTTTGTCAAAATATCCTTAAAACCACTTTATACATATATTCTAATCAAAATGACACTAAATATCACGAAAATTATTGCGCTTTTTTAAAATCACGGTTCCGAATGTAGTCGGATACCTTAAAAGAATCTATGGAAAAATCACAATTCAGAAGTTTCTTGAAGACCACACACACGAAGGAAAGCATGCAAATCCAAAGACACTGAAATCTGAATTTTCACTTTTAGAGGCAACGAATAAAAGAACAAAAAACTTCGATTTGTTATTTGATGCCCCGAAAACTATAAAACGAAGCTGAGTAGCTAGGAAATGAATATTTTCAATTTCAGGCATATTGTTTCTAAAATAAGAACAAGACTTAGCCACCGTTGAGTAGTTATTTTATGTGTTTTAAAAGCCTATTTTCTTACGAGAAATTAAAATTAGTGAAAATAACATAAATATTGTTTGAATTTTTTGTTTGAGATACCGTTATTTTGTATAAATAATATGTATATGTAATTCTTAATTTTTAAAAAAAATATTTTGTACATTAACTTAAAGTTTTTTTTGTTTGTTATTTTACGTAATTTAAATAAAATATTTTTTCCTATTATGTACCGGTTTTTTGGAAATATTAAATTAGAAAACCAGTTTTTCTCAAAAAGTTGGTTTTTGTATAAACCCTAGTCTTAAACAAGCTGCATTTTGGACTCACACTTAAGAAGGATTTAACAAAAACTGTATTGACTCGAATCTGAGCCGCACTATTTTTGTGATAAGGCTACCTAAAAGCGAGTTCTGCTTAGAATCGAATATGCGGAAATTGAATTTCAAAAGGAAAAAGGGGGTCATCTGTTTATTCTGTGACTGCTGGCCTCGATGGCTTATTTCATCCCATTTTACATTAACTCCAGTATTTCTTCTATCCTAAACATCGTTGTCTGCTCGTGTTTAGGAAATTTTTTGTATGCGCTCTTTCTTTTGATCACCGAAACATCAAATATTTCAATAATAGCATCAAGACGAGTTCACTCTGACGCAAGCATGGAAAGGGAGGCAGAAAAAAACGGAAACAGAGCAGCGGCCACTGAAAATTTGACGCAATTTTTTTGCTTGTAAGTGTTTAACAGTCTAGTAGTGTCTGGCTGCTGTAGGCGGTAGATTATGAAATGTTGGCGCTAATCTGCGCGTTTTCGGCGATGGTTTTTTAGGGAGAAGATAGTTGACCTCCAAGCAAGACGGTGAGGAGACTCCCTTGTTTTGAGAAGCGTTGGGCTCTTTGAACTGAGTGGGGGGTGGGGGAGGAAATTTCTTTGTAATGTAGATTGACGCATAGCACGTGTTCTGCTGTACCAGAAATAGAGTTTCTTGGAAGATCTTTTAACACGAAGGACTGTGTTTAATTGATTGTATTTAGATGCGAGAGTTGTGTGGCTGTTAACGCGAAGGACAGTTTTGAGAACGTTTTTAGAAAGAAATTGAGAGTTATTGAAGTGATAATTTCTATTGGGGGGGGCGCGATTTGCGTGAGAGTGAACTTGAATGAACGTCACGCATGGGAATGTAACGCTGATTCGGCTTTTTCGTCTTCAGTCGGGCATACCCCTAAAACGGAAAGGAGGAATGTTTTCCCCAGCCACTCTGAAACCTGTAGTTTGTAACCCCACCAATAAACGTAAAAGTAAAGTTCCTAGCTTCGATCTAAGTGGGGCTCCCCCCTCCCCTCTTTCTAGGGCAGGGGTAGCCAACCCAATGACCTCGAGGGCTACTTCGGAAAAACTTTACAATCCCACGGGACGCTTATAAAAATATATTTTATAAAAGATTTCGATCCATTATAAACGTTTTTTGGAGTGAAAATTTAAAACAGATATATTATTATTGTTTTTCATGTATACAAACATAGATAGAAAAATAATAATAATGCAATGGTCAAATAATGTTTAATTTATTTAACCCTCTGAATGGTTACCTTCCTCCTGAAAAGTTATTCTGAAAGCGTTTACTCTTGCGTTGAAGTTGGCTTTAAAAGTGCAAGACTTCTTTCCTTTCCCCCTTTTAAAACTTGGGAGGTTGAACGGAAACAATTTTATGACCTAGTTCGGTTTCTTTGTCAAGTAAGAACAAAGAGATCGATCGTTTACAGCTGGCTGTTAAGTTGCCTTGGGCAATCTTGTATGAAAGCTGTAGTGGAATTCGGTGTTTCTTTCTCCTATAT
Source organism: Trichonephila clavipes (assembly GCA_019973935.1). Classification (NCBI taxonomy): domain Eukaryota; kingdom Metazoa; phylum Arthropoda; class Arachnida; order Araneae; family Nephilidae; genus Trichonephila; species Trichonephila clavipes. The sequence continues at coordinate 742,680 of BMAU01014784.1, forward strand.
GTTCAGTCACAGTAAAATTAAAACAAAATGAAGGGTAAAAAAAAGGGGGAAATGAAATAAATAAGATGTTAGAAGTTGAAAAATAATTATATTTTCTTCAAACAAAATTTATTTTTCTGTCTTTTAAAAATTAAAAAAGAAAATTTTTTTTTGGTATTGCGATTTGAACCAGAAAAAAGCATCCTGTATTCATTTTAGAATATGAGAGTAAGAAAACGCGCTCACTTTCCGGTTTTTTAAAAAAGTAATGAGGTAAAAAGTGCAAAGGCCCTATCTCATTTTTTAAACAATAACACAATAAAATGTGCATACGGTGATATACATACGATGATTATATATTTATGAAATAAAACCGATCTTCCTCTATTCAGTTATATTTTTAATTTAAAATAGCATAAAAAAGGATTTCAATACTTTTAATTTATTTTAATTAAAATCATATAAAAGATATTTTTATGTTAACTGAATATTTTTCGGAAAAAATCTAAATTTTCCTTCCTAGTGTTCTCCTTTTCGAACTTCTTGTATTAAATAAAAATTCCTTTTCTACATCGGCATTTGTGATGGACATAACACACATTCAGTCAATAATTTTTAATTTTAATGGGGGGTATACTTCTTCAAATGCGCATGACAGTACTTCTAACCATTTTCTACTCAAGTTAAATTTCTTATCTTTCTGTTTCTTTTATTACAAGGAAAAATGTCACATATCGATAACTACATTTTCACACAATTCAGTAATTACAAATTCTATTGTGAGAAAAGTTCTCCCTAATTAATTTTGTCTTTCAAAACAGTACACTTAAAACAATTTTTTTCAGTGAAGTTAACCGACAGTTCCAGAATGTATTCATACCAAATTTTAAAAACAAATTTAACACTTGGAAATGTATCCTGTATTAAATTTTTCAGTATACACAAATATTTCCTGCCGTAGGGAAGATATAGTATGAGATGTGGTGTGTGGTTGTGAAAAAATGTTTTCGCACGTGTAGACTATTTTTGAAAATTTAAATATCACTGAAGCTGATCATATAACTGCAAATGAGCCTTATTTTAATGTGTGCTGGTATCAAAGTAAAACACTTTACAATATTAAACAGCCTATGGGTTTATACTCAATATCAAACTATTCGCAAAATGGCTTACAACTTCTATTCAAATTGTAAAGAAACTGAAATATAAATATATCTTACTGCAGTCAAAAATATTCATAACATGTAAGGATCCTATTCCTCCACTTATTTCAGTACATTTTAAAAACTGTAAATGAATGCAATTATTTATATTTATAAACGAGGCATAAAAGCTCACACAGTCATAAAAATGACTTTATCATTTTTAAATATACTACTATAAAACGTATATGGATTGTAAGATCAGTTGTAAAATCCTAAAAGATTTTAGAGGAGCTAAAAACATGTAATTTTGGATTGTTCAAATTTTTAATATAATACACAAATATGCATGTTATTAAGCAAATACATTTGAAAAATCAAACTTCCTTCTGAAATAAACGTAATTGAAAGAAAAATGTTTAATTGCAAATGAGTGGAAATACATGTTTATCTAAAGGGTATCCCCAAAGTGAGGTAATCCTCAAACTTAAGACTCAAACTCAGTGGCACAACAATCCACGAGGGCCAGGAACTACTGTGCCCATCATAATACACGTGACCATTGGACGCTGAGGTGCATGAACAGATGTCCCTATTTGGTGGTTTGTCTGAAGAGAGACCTTCTGTGTTTAAGACCCCAAGCAAGCTTGGTACTCATTTATCGACCCAATGTAGCGGGGATGAAAGGCAGAGTCGACCTTGTCCAGCCCGTTAATAGAACCCCAGACATGTGGTGTGGAAGCACTATACACTACCACTCGATCCTATTCGGTGAAAAATAAAATTTAATTTTAGAATCTTATATAAATCCCTAATGATTGAGGGAGTCCAAACTTTTTTTTCATGTAAACTGTTTAGACGGAAATGGTTAATTATGAACATTTCACAAGTTGCATAAATTAAAATTAACCGTTATAGTTCACATACATTTTTAAAGGTGCAAAAGTTGTATTTCGGCTGCACGAATTAATTTTAAAAGGAATACGGTTACGAAAAACTAGTACAAATCTATCTAAAGTACCTTACATATTGTCAAACACAACAATGTATTGGAAGCCAATTCCACAATTCGTTGTTATAAAAATGTATGTAAAATTACAAGATTTGTTTTTGCATTTGTAATTTATATATATATATATAATTTTCTTGACATTCGCATCAATGACCATGATAATTTTTATTAGTATATGAATGTGTCATCAAACGATTACATGACTATTATTAACATATTATTTTAACCATTTAATTAATATTAAGTATAACATAACGCACACAAATTTTCTGAACTTTAAAATAAATATTTCGAAAACTACTTTAGATATACTCAAAATTTTTCATTCCTACGCTTTAGCTTCTCAGTTTTGCTTCTATGTAAGAATTTATTTTAATAGTATATTCATCAATTTTTTTAGTATACTTTTTGCTCTTAGCATGCAGTTTTCAACTGAATTGTATGAAATCTTTGAAATATATTAAAAGATACCAAAGAAGCTATATAATAAAATTTGAAATTTTTATTATACTCAAACAATTGCTAAAACTTATGGTAAATAATTTTTAACTGCGTGATGCATTTTTTTTTGAACTTTCAAATGGAATTTCTAACATAAAATTTCTAGCTTTATACGGTCGAGATTTCAAAAAATATCCAGATTTTAATTACTTATTCAGTTAGCCATTAAAAAAGATCAATGTTGAGGTATTTTGTATAAATAGATATTTTTGAACAATAATTCGAATGTTTTTGAATAGCTCGAATTTAAAATTGATTTTTATGTTTATTTATATGCATAAATGTCTACTGTAAATTTTTCCGTATATGTTTGATCACCATTTATTCAAACATTCAAGTTATAAAAAAATGTGTGAAAATCTTCATTCATGTTGTCTTTGATGTAAACTGAAGTTAAAGCACTTAAAATTCAAATATAATTCGGTGTATTTTAACAATATATAACTAGGCACTGTACTTAAACTTCCCTGAACACTTGGGCTTTGAAATCTAAAAAAAATAATAAATCTTAATTAGTTGTTTTTTTTTTGTTATTATTTTTATCAAAGTGTAAGAAAATGTTTCAAATGATTTGATGAAGTTTAAATTTATTCATTTTTAGTGGTTGGAAAATTGAAAAGTTTTCAAATTTTAAAGAGTTTTGTGTTTTATTAATTTTTTCGGTATCTTATAATAAAATAATCATGTTTCAAAAACTGAAAGCTTTGATTAAAATAAGAAAAATGAAGCGAAAGAATATACTTAAAAAAAGATAATTTGTCTAACTATATAAAATAGCAGATTGCACTGACACGCCCCAACTTGTTACAGTTTCAAATTCATATGAAACCAAAAGGGAATTGTAACATATTTTACTTATGCGTTGGGACTTTTCAAAACTTTTAAAATACGAGGTAACAAACAAACACTTCCTGGGGTCTAAAGAAATCCCCCCCGAGTTTTGACGTTTGCCCCAGGGTCAAAACACGGGGTTTCCTGCGAGCCATAAAACTTCCTATCAGTGTCCTGCAGTGTTGCTTCCACCGTCTCTAATTATATTTCAAGATGTTAAACCTTTAAAAGGGGGAAAGGATTTTGAAAAGTGCGGCTAATCCGCTTTTGAAAACGTTACTTTAAGGCAGAAAAACCCGTACAGTGCATTTTCGAAGCATCTTTACACTGACGGAATTTTCTTTGCTATCTGCTTAGAGGGTTAATCAGTGAGATATGTGTTTCTCAACTCTTTCACTTAGTTTTTGCAAGTCGATCTCAATGCATGTGTATTTGCGTATCGTATTTGATGTTGCAGATTTTCACGCGTTAAGTTTGAGCCCGATTTATGTTTGATAAATTTCAATTTAGAAGAAAAAAAGAGATTCGCAGTAACAGAAGCAGCGTGATAAAATAATAACAATTATGGGATTTATGTTTTGCAAAAAAATAAATAAAACCTTTTTTAAACAAAAAATATTGTACAAAATAGTCGAATTTTGTAAAGTTGTAAAGAACCTCGCGAGCCGCAAAATTATTCAAGGCTGGCTACATCCGGCCCCCGGGCCGCGGGACGAACACCCTAGTTCTAGGGTAATGTGAAAGCGGGATTCTTTCTAATTCTAGTTGAAGCATGAAAATAAAACGTAATATTTTTTAAAAAAATAGGCTTAGAGAGAAAAAGAAATCCTACGCTAAAATTAAACATAAAATGTAGAAAAAGGACAACTTTTTATAGAACTAAGTAAATAGTATTATTATCATTAGGAATATTGCAGTGATCTTAAGAATAAAAATCTATTTTTGTAAGCGAATAGGAATAGTAATGAACAAATAGTTCTATTAATCACATTACTTAAATATACTTTTTGAGTCTAAAAAGAAAATTAAAACAATTAAAAATTTAAAATAACTAAATTAAATATATAGGTATTAAGAAAAAGTTACATTAAATAATTTAAATACAAGAAAATAAAATATAATTAAGAAGACTTTCCTTGCAGCGGCACCGGATATAGTTGTACAAAACTCCCAAACAATGACAAAAAAAGAGCTCTTTTAAGCCAGAGATTAGGTGATATAAATCTTCTGATTAAATCCCTTTTTAAAGGTTTTGACCTAGATTCCTCTCTTCCCAATTAACTATCAGTCTTACTATTCATTTTCTTAAATTAATTAATGCATAGAATTGAATATTGTTAAATTACGACCAATATTCACAAAGCCGGATCGGGTCTTCTGAACAAATTACATATGATTTTAAGTCGGAATTTTAAAGTAGAGTTTTCAAAAGACAAATCAAAACTTTTAGTTGATTTTTTAAAATCAAAATTCAATTTAATTATGTCAAATGATGCAAATGAAGCACGAAGAAGTACGGAACAACGTTTGACGGAGTTTTTTATAGATATTTAAATAAAATTTTGAATCTAAAGGATTTATATCCTATTTCAGCTACCATAAACCAATTGTTTCCTTCTAAGATACAATTAATTCCCAAATATGATTGTATATTTCGCACAAAAATATTACTTATGAGTGCAGACATATGAATAAATAATTTTGTAGGACAATACTAACATCTTGTTTTTTATTAATAGCTAAACCCTGAAATAACAATACAAAATGTGAAGTTATCACGTTTAGCACTTTTTTATAAATCTTAAATGATTTTTTACATTCTTCTATAATACATTATATTTAAAAAATGTTGCATAACAAATGCATTGAATGGAGCGAAAGACGGCACCGTGTGGGATAATGGCGACACTGGCATCCATTCTGGAGTCAGCGGGGACGAATCATATCTGAAACATGATCTCAACGGTTTCAATCAGTATAGGTTCATGTATGTGTTAGAGAGTTTTTAAAACTGGCAAAACTAATTTTATAATCATTAACTTCTTGTTATTTCTCATTAAAAGGCTGACTCTTTTAAAAATTCCTGAAGCATAAGGTATATATATATATTGATGAACCACATTTACACATTTTAAAAAATTTTTTTTTCTCATAAACGTGTAGAGAATTGAGGCTGCGGCTTCGATTCGAGTAAATACGGTATTTGAATCGAAGAAAGAAAATTAACTTGCTTAAAATATTAACAGAACTGAACGAATAAAAATATAAATTGAAAACAATATATTATTGAAAATAGAACACAAGCAATGGTAAGTTTCTGCTATGGGAACATGGGGAAAATCAGCTGAAATAGATAAACAGAAAGAAAAAAAATTCCCCTAATTAGGAGATAAGGCCTTACCTAAAATACTTTAATAAATAACATAGTTTAGAAATATTTTAACTGGATAAAAACTAAATTAATATGAATAAAAAAACTATCTAAAACAAATAAGGTAGTCCAACGCTCAAATAAATTTTCATCAATAGCGCTGAAAAAAACCAAAACAAACCATGTTTCCAAAAAATTAATTTCTTAAACAATGCCTTTTTGTAACATTCAATAAAAAATCGTTGTAATTCTGTTACAAAGAGCAAACAAATGAATAAATAAAGTGATAAATAAAAGATATGTGTTATACGTGTATAGTATGATATGTATAAAATATATATGTATGATCGTCATGAAACTACATGAAGAACAAATTATCAAAAGCAAAATTAAATCGTGACGCCATGTAACGAAAAATCCCATCAACAAAGAATGTTAAAGAAATCCAGAGGAAAACATGGAAAATAGTTTCAAGGTATATTTCGTCATTAATAATTTTAGCGACTCTTGAGGTATACAATGTTAATTGATCTTCCATTTAAAGATGAACAAGACATGAGACAATAAAGTCAGAGATGGTAACATGTAAAAAAGACTGGTTTCCACTGCAGGTGATATAAATAGGGGGCATTATGTTCACAATATTTGGTAATCTGTTAATAACTATTCATTTGAATTGTCATTTTCTTTCTGTTATATTTGGCTAGATTTTTTTTCTATTTTGCTACAATGATAAAAACACAATGTCAGCCATGCAGGCAGAAAATCAATAAGTTTTTTTCAAAGGAAGGGAATGTTTTAGCTACACCTTTTATTGACCCAATGCTCAAGCTGAAGTGTACTGATACTTATGTGATGAGAGTTAGCTCTTTTAAGCTGTATTCACTAGTGGGCCGACAAATTTCTGTGCCGTAATATCATCATCCGATGGGAAAACACCACAGATTGATAATATCACCAATGTTCAGCTGAGTGACAACTCCATCACAAATATTGTAAACGCTGGTGACTCTTAAAATATCAACATTCAATTAATCAAAAACGAGAGAGAAGCTGGTTTCTCAGATACAGCCCAAAGATTTGAAGAGAGGAGCTTTGTTCAGCCTCATAACAATGCAAGACGAATCAAAAAATTTTTCAACTGAAATAGAACATTGGATCACATAATAGGAAACTTCGGGATGAAAATATTTTGGAAAATGGCCAGAGAGAGAGAGAGAGAGAGTAGTAGCCTTTTACTAACATTAGACCTTGTAAAATGGGTAGTTGTTCAATTACACAATCAATAGATGCATTATTCCAAATCATAAAAATGTATAAGAAATAATTACAAACCAAAATTTAAAAAATACACATATTTAGTGTAGTTCATAAATTAATTATAAACATTAAAATATAAATGGATCTTGTTGAAAATGAAATTTCATTATTAATTTAAATGAGTTATTTTCAAACAGATAAAATATTCTTAGATTGAATGAAAATGTACCACGAATCGCTTCGAACATAATATATATATATATATATATATATATATATATATATATATATATATATATATATATATATATATATATATATATATATATATGTATATATATATGTATATATATATATGTATATATATGTATATATATATATAAATATTAATGTATATATATATAATTATTAATATACATATATAAGTGTTGCGACGGGACTTGACGTGATTTTCTATCAATTCTCTTGGGGAATCTTTTTGGGGCCAGCAATTGAATTATTTCCTAGCCATTCCTCTCAAGAAGAAACCTTGTAGTATATATATAGTGGAAGTTTAGTATTTGAGGGAGGAAGATAAGAAGCTGAGTTACGGAAATCAGTGCTGTTACGGTAAGGATCGGAAGTTAGACGCGTGATTATTGGACGAGCTTTAGTTATTAAAATAAATTAAGGGAATTAGGATTCTTAAGATAACTTTGAGTAGAGCTAAGCTATTAGGATTTCGTGCGCTTATTCACATAGGGTTTTGAGTTATTATTATATCACTCTAGATTTTCCCTCTATAGTTTGCTTGTGTTAGATCAGTGATGCTCAACCACTGTGCCGCGGCACTTTTGTGTGCCGCCAAATTTCAAAGATGTGCCGCCAAATTTTGCAAATATATAATAATGTTAATATTATTAAATTATATCATTTAAAAAGAAAAATATTTTTAACATGAATATATATTTAATTCCACAAAAAAAAATTATTTTATTATTTGCTTTGCAACGCGTTTTTTCTTAGTGCCAAATTATGATGAAGCGGCGTGCATAGCAATAGGAATATGTCTCAAGTCGGCGCACACTTGCCACTTCTGCGTACAAAACGTGTTGTTTTAGTGATAGTTGGGATTCACAAGGTGTTGTATAGTAGTTACTGCACCTTTTCTTTCGTTAAAATTGGCAAATGTATGTGATTCGGTTTAATATTAATTTATTTGCATGTAGTAATATTTTGCATTAATTTATTTGCATTAATTTATTTGCAGATCCTTCTGCAAATGGATAAATGGTTAAAAAGAAGAAAGTTTAATGATGATAATAGTGATAATGATAACGTTAGGGACCAAGTTAATGAGCCAACCCCCGGCACAAGTAAAAATACTTCTTGCTCAAAAAATACGTTGTCCATCGGAAATATAAGGATGATTTTTGAAATTTGATTTACCTCTACAATGGAAAATGACATAGTTGTTCCCGAGTGTGTGATATGTGGTTTTAAATTATCAAATAGTGCTATGGTTCCTTGCAAACTCCAACGTCACTTGGTGACTAATCATCCTTCGCTTTCAACAAAAGATAAAAGCTACTTTGAAAGGTCTTTATCATCAAAAATTAAGCAAGTAAAAGTTTTTGAAAACAAGTATGTGTGTCTGAAAAGGCTCAAGTAGCTTCTTACGAAATAGCTGAATTGATTGCTGTTAACTTAAAACCTCACAATTTGGCTGAAGAAATTATATTACCTGCTTGTCGCAAAATTGTAAAAACAATGATTGGTGGATCAGCTGATATTGATATTTGCAAAATACCACTTTCAAATGATACAATCCATCGCAGAATTAAAGATATGTCAGAAAATATTGAGCAAAATACTGCAAAAACTCTTGCAAATTCGGACGAAACAACAGATATTACAGGAAATGCTCAATTAATTGCATTCGTTAGATTTATTCACGAAAATGATATAATTAATCTAAGACTTAGATTATTAAATTTGGTAATAATAAATTGGATTTCTCATGGCTAACTTGGGTCATCGATCTTTACCTCCTACAGATTTAAGTCGAATAGATGAAGAGATGGTTTCCCCAGGTGGGAGGTCATTACAGTGTTTGTGTGTGTGTTTAAAAGGTTTTAAGCACAATTATATGCAAGAAAAGGACACAGCTCCAAAAATAAATTAATACCAAGTAAACCCTTACTCGTAAAAAAGAAATTATAATATTAGCATTAAAGAAAATTAAAAACTTTCTGTAAAGTCACTTTAGCTTCGAATTCATTTAAAAGGATAAGATACGTTTAAGAAAGACACATCGTTTACGCTGGAAGACATCGAAATGCCGCTGTAAACAAATCCATGTTGCCCCAAACCTAAAATAAATCTTTTGAATAAATATTTGTTACGGTGTTGTTTATTAGAAAAGCAATACCAAACCACACAAAGAACAAATAAATGAATAAGTACAACTATAAATAAATGTATTTTTTAGTAAAAATATGTAATAGTAAAATGTATGTTTAGTAAAAACTGCACGAAGCATACATTTTTACAGAGTTACACGTTACATTATACAGTAAAACCTGTTTTTGTGCGGTAAATAATGAGAAATCTCACAAAGAAATAATAAAAGAAATCTCACAAAAAAATATTCGAAAATATTTCATAAATACTTACATATAACAAACAATTCTGTCGACATACTATAAAAGACTTTTTTCATGCGGTAGAGAGGGACCGCATAAGAAAAGTCGCACTTAAAAAATATGTCAATTATTTACGAAATTTATGAGAAAGCACTACCAAACAAAATAAATAATTAAATTCCACATGGAAACAGTTTTAAAACATTTAATTTCTCGTTGTATACATGGAGAAATTTTCAAAATGCTCATACATAATTCACTGCTACTCCTCCTAATCCAAAGCACGCATTTTCCTGTTATGAATTAGTTCAAAATCGCTTTCGTCACTTGAAGATACAATTTCAATTGATTTATTTTCTGGCACCATAAAGTAAGAGATAAGTTTTTGGGACGACGGTCGGTTGGTCGAATGCTTGTGAACCCCACGATAAGCAGACATGCATGGTCTTTTTAGAATTTCAAACTCCTTTCGGAATTGGTACCTGTTTTAAGAAAATACTATTCCGATTTGTTGGAAAGCTGGATCCCAGCATTTATTGTATCCACTCCCAAAGAATCCGGTTCTTCATGTGTGTCCGTCTTCATAATCTATTAAATTATTCATTATGTCACTATCATTGAAACTTTCGTCTTCAAACAAGTGTGTGCTGCTAGAGCGTTGCAGTGGAACGTGCATTGTCAAGAGTCTGTTTATAACCAATTAACAGAGCATCTTGAAGTGTATGTATGTACCTTGATAGAAAACATTACAGTGCCGCCCAAACCGTTAAATTTTATACACAGCAATATATATATATATATATATATATATATATATATATATATATATATATATATCGCACAAGAAAATCGTACACAAATAAAATCGCATAAAAAAGGACCGCACAAAAGCAGGTTCTACTATATAACGCCATATTGCCGATTTGTTGGAAAATCGCTTGAAAATGGAATTTTAAAAAATCTAAAGCGAAATCCGAAAAAGTCTGTTCGAGGTAGAAATCTTCGTGACCTCGAAATTTAGCGTTTCTCACGTCTGAGTTGCTTAGCACATCCAAAATGCGCACAAACTTTCTTTTATTAGACTACATAGGTCATTTTAACATCTGTGAGAGGCTCGGACATACATCTCTCTCGGGTACCTAGATGTGTGTGTGGGGGGGGGGTAAGGAAGAAAAACACTCGACATGATCCAATTAATCTATTTATTTACCACACAAAGAACTGACACAATTTCAACTAATAATAGAAGGAGAATGTCTCAATGTTAACCGTGAAAGTGGAACAATGATGGTAAATTGCGAATGAATTGGAGACTATCAAACTTGATCCTTACCTTACAAAAGGATCTAATCTATGATTCGATTTAATCAAATACCAATTCAATCTTAGTGAACAATCGTCACTTTAAAATTTCCTCTTAATAAGTCTCAAATCACAATAATTCTAATTCCTTCAGTAGCAATCTCACCTGACCCGATTATATCTTCTCTCCTACTCTCTCTCAAGCTAGAAAATCTCAATGATATATAGTAAGTTAATTTAAATATCCCGATTCTCTTTTTCCGAAGTGTTGGTTGTGAATAACGCGAATTGATAGCCCAAAGATTTCCCAAGAGGATTAATTGAAAAAACGCGTATAAATCCGTCACATATCTGTGTTGTCTTAAGAGTAAGCTAACATTTTCTCCTTGAAAATTTTTTAAAAAGAGCCAGCTCATACCTTTTTGGGGATAAGAATGACTAAGAATTTTTTAACATTTAGCTCTTCTGATTCAAAAACTTCACGGCGTATTTTACTACTAACCCAAAGAATCCAATTCATTTAACCATTTTTACCTCATTCCATATGGATTAGGGTATGAATCTTCTCGAAACTTAAATCAAAATCCATTGTTGGAAAATAAAGGGAAAGTGGTCTGAACTTTAAGTAACACCGAATCCGAAAACTCATTTGGCACGAAAAAGATATTCGATTTGTTTTCTTTTTGCAAAGTTAATATTTTTTTCAATATCACAGAATTTCTTTTTTATTTTCAACATCCTCTTTAAAACTAATCTTGTCTTTGTCGAGGAAGGGCTGTAATTTTTTTTTCGCTAAGGAGAATTTACAGGGTATTCCAAAACTCAACGTCAAACGGGCACGGAGTGAAAGAGAAAATCATACCAGTTCTGGGGGACAAAATCCTTGCCACTTGCTTAAGTCATGACAAGCATATTTTTAAAAATGTGGGAAATTGAGCCCCTCCATCCTATTAGGTACTGTGACCCTAAATTTCGCAATGTCAAAGGGATTTTTTCACTGACATGATCTTACATAGCCATGTTATTAATCACAATTACAAGTGGAGCAATAAACTTTGCTAGTTTAGTTAAAATTAACGTAGTTTGTTTGAATCAGATATTGAGAAAATGATGTCGCCTCTAACTTTTACTCTACATGAAAAAAATAATAAAAAGCATAAAACCCGAGGCAAGTTTTTGAAAAGATGGGTTATTTATTATTCATTGTGTATTATTTATTTTATTAAGAGATATACTTCAAATATGACATATGTTTCCGTTAAACATATATGCACAAATATGTTTCGCGTGATAGTAAATTCCTTTGTAAGAAACTTCGTATGCAGAAAAAAATGCTGACATGTACTTAAAGCAAATGCTTTAAGAAGAAAATATTTCATAATTTTCGATGTCCTAATAGTTGGTTAAATCAACAACTATATTATCGCATTCTATCCTTATTGATTAAAAGATGAACTACCACCCAAAGTTATGATGAGAATGGAAATGTCATTCTCAAATTTTTATCTTGGTTTTGGTTGCTCATTCATTCCCAAGGACGATTAGGAATCTCTGCCCCATTCCATATCAACATGTCTTAGTTTTAAATTTTAATGGTGTCAAATTTAAAAATATTTTTGATGAGGAAGTTTCTGGTGTAACGACCACAAATTTGAATTACACAGAATGCAATTGTATTTTTGCTTATTAAATATGTGAAGGAAGGGAAAGAAGAAACTGTACAATATCCAAGGTAATCAAAACACTACGAAAGTGTACATTGCACGTTACGCTGATTGTACTTTTCAAAATTTTGAATTTATTTTTGTTATAAAGAACTAAACCCCAGCTGAGGTTTGAAGCCTTAGACTTCTTAATGTATTTGTAGAAAAATTATCCTTCACTTTCTTTTATATTCGATTTTGAAACTCATTTCAAAACCACTTTCTTGGAATATAGAAACATGTGAACAAATTAATACATATACTCACAAAATTTTAGCAACCTTTCCCCTAACAATAGCTCAAAGTTAAAACTTCTAGAATAATATCCAGTGAAATCTAAGAACAAAAAGAAAATTATTTTTTTCACTTGCCGTTCAAATTGTTTCAAAAATATAATTCGAATTAAATCTTTCTCCACTTGTATCGATGCCAAAAGAAAGGGTTTCAACGTATGAAGGTCATTGGGATGTCTTAAGAGAATCCAATGGCATCCTAAGATTTCCTCCAACATTACTTAATAGTGGTTTCACACAATTTTCAGGTAATACAAAACATTGAAGAATTGTTTGAAGTATGTGCTTAGTCTTAGACTTTTCAAATGAGCCTTCCTTCCAGTTAGTCTCGAGGAATGGCTGAAAGAGAATCCTAACCTCCAGGCATAGAAAGCAACAACATTTCCATACCATAGGGGGATGGGAAGGGAGCGAAACCAAAAAAAGCGCACCCTCAAGCTGTCGTTGTTACTGCGTTAATAATGCGTCAGCTGTGCGGTGGAAGTAATTAATGAAGTTTCCATTCGAAGGCACTTGAGTGAGAAAGCACAATTAAAATTTCAGGAGAAGAAGGAAAAAATGAAGGGAAAAAAGATCCCATCGAAGCAATTGGTTGCTTGTTGGAACGGAAATAAAACTTTTCTTTCGTTAGAAAAGAGAAAATGCAAAATTTTGCATGCAACCAAACCAATTCGAGTTTACTGCCTAAGATTAGAGAAGGATCCGCGCGCATTCCGCTTCACAAAAAAGGAAAATTTTTCAGCTGCATTTTTAGATGGGAGTTTTTGTACTACTTTGTTTTGCTTTCGAATTCATTAGTGATTGCACTTTGCTTTTTTTTTCTACCAAAAATCATTTGGAAAGCATTCAGTGCAAAAATATTCAAATATGGTTTGACCCAGGAAACCTCCATTGTAGCCAAACTTATTTTAGTTAGAATTAAACCAAGTAAGATATGTTTAAAAATTTCCACATACCACTTTTACAACTTTTCATTTTAAAATTACAATTGCTCTTAAATATAAAAAGAAAGTAGCGTTTCCTATTAGAAAAGTTCCGTTGGAATTTTTAACAATCTTCTTCAATTTAGGACTCCAATATATAATAGGATTAATAAATAGTGCTACGTGAAAATGTATAGACATTTCATATAAAGTTGACTTCCAATCCACAATGTATGGTTTCATATTTCTACCGCTCCTTTTTTTCCCCAGGATGTTAGAACCTATCCAAAAATGTTCCAAAGATGTATTTAAAAGGTTTCCATTGATGTATTTATTTTTTTTTGTTCAAGAAACACTGAAATGATCAAGTCATTGTTTCGGTCTTTCTCAATGGAATTTGAAATTAGGTCGTTTTTCTACAACCAATTTAAAAATATTTACCGAGTTTTTATTTTTAATCAATGATGTAATCACCCTCGTCATCAACAATCTTTTTGTCATGTAGTGTGTAAAGTTTCAATTCCAGGTCGATAAAAATCAATCGTATTTTGAGCAAAAATATCTAGGGATGGTATTTTGGACATCATCCGAATTTTAAAACTTTTTGAAATTTAGAAAATGTTCTAACCGTCAGAATAAATAGAAATTCAACGGAGCAATATTAGGTGAGTAGGTTGGGTGAGGCAATACCTTCCATCTGAATTCGTTAATGTTTTCCAGAATTCGTCTTGTGTAGTGCAGTCTTGCCTTTTAGTGTTGTTGAGTAACTCCTTTTTTTGTTGACAATTGCTGGGCACGTTTCCATTAAGATAAATTTACTCTCGACCCAATAGTTCAAAGCAAAGGTCTGCATTATAGCAGTTCTCAGGGTTTCAGCACTTCAAAATAAACTTCCCGCGAATACTCCACTAAAAACACAAAAACGCGTTTTGTGGCCTTTTACGTTTTGAATTATCATAGAAGATCCATTTTTCAACTCCAGTGATCAAGCTATCAGAAAATGCTTCTGTATCGTGCCGTTGAAGCAATTATTTGCTTTGATTGGATTTGGTAGCTTTGTTTTCTTCGGACAGAGTAGGGGTGACCGAAACTTTTGCTTTGCTTACTGTACCAATCTCCTGCAAATGTTCTTGAAAGGTCGATCAAGGTCGGCTAGGAGCGTTTGACAGTTCCTCGATTGAATGATACGGATTTGTTTCCATTTCCGCCCTTAACAAGTCGTTGTGTATTTATTAATGGTTTTCCAGATCAGTATGAGTAGGAAAAATCAAACGAATGTGCTCGTACTTTAACATTTATGGACGTCTAATACGTTTGGCTAAACATCTCAATTCTTTTTAGTAGCAACCGTTGCATTACTACCCTTGTTGTCTTATTCTTCCCTTCGGAAAGGAAGAAAAGTTGCCAGAGCATGATACAGGTTGGACTTCTAGATGTACACCTGTCGTTGTCCTTAGCCTTGAGCACCGTACAGTGATAGTACAATTTAGCTCAGTTCCACCCCAGTTTTGAGGGAGAACACCATCAAGAGTCTCCCGCCTCTCTTTTCCTTCCACCAACCTCTCGAGATGACTTGCGGCTTGGCGGCTAAGTAAAGTACCACCATGCTGCAAAGGCACTATACATTTACAAACATCCATGTTTCAGCCAAGATTCAAACCCAGACCCTCTCAAAAAGCAAAAATGTCGAATGCGTTCCTCTTCTGGTATTTAGCTCTGGCCATTTTACCATAAACTTCCAAACAAAAAAATTAAGATTCAATTCTTCACGAGTTAACAAGTCATACTAACCTTAAAATGTCTTTGGCACGGCTTCGTACAACACATTGAGCTGATAAATGACTAATGAATATAGTCATGCTCAAAAACGACATTACTTTCTGTTTACCCTAAAATTTGGAAGAGTTCCATTCTTTTTCGTTCCTAACTTTTTGTGTAGAAAAATATTAATCTGAAAAGCATTACCTAGAGTAATATGTTTATTTATATATACAGGGTGATTCTAAAATTATGGGACAAAATTTGAGGGGTAGTAGAGCTCACTAAAACAAACAATTTTTGTATAAGAATATGCCGCGTTGAGGCACAAACAGAAAAAATATCGCATTAACGTAAACGTTGATTGTACATTACTTTACGAAGGATTCCATAAATAAAATATTAAAACAGAGAGAAATTGCACCCACCATGCAAACTTGGCGAAATTTATGACTTGATTGGCTGACAAGATTCGCCAGCAAAGCAGTGTGACATTGCACCACCCAAATCGGCATTTGCGATAGTGATTTTGGTCGTTATTTGACTAATATCAAAAAGGCATTTAAAGTATTGTGCTGCTTGGGGTAGCGGCAGAGCGCGAAAGTTGTCCAAGTAGACGCACGCCGAAGCGCAAAATGTTTCAGCCCTGGGAATGTAGTTTATTTATCACCAGTACTAAGAGATCGAGAACTGTATGACAAACTCACCTGGAAGAAGATATCTAGAACCATGAGAACGAAACACCCAGCACAAGTACAAGGGATGTAGCATATCATCAGCCAACCGTTTGGAGAGTTGAAATGTTGCAGAGTGTTCATGCATGTAATATCTAAAATCTTTTAACATTTTCTGTGCGGAGCCACTGGTTAAGTAGGCTGTTAATGAACGTTTTATGTTTCCGTTAGATTTTTCTGTTTGTTCCATACCCTCCCCCATATACATGAACAAAAATTGTTTGTTTAATTGAGTTCTACCATACCACAAAGTTTGTCCCATGATTTTAGAATCCCCCTGTATATTTATATAATATAGTTATATATATATACTGCTCAAAATAATTAAAGGATATTGTGGTTTTAGGTGGATCTTGTGGCTCGAAAACTTTTTAGCTGATTGATACATGGTCGACAGACGTAGTAGGTTATATGAGAATAAATTACACATGCTTGGCAGAAAAAAAATGCATTTTATTGCGCATTTGTGTACAAAAGGAAAAAAAACACAATTTGTGCATATGAGAAAAAAAGAATAAGAAAGGGTGTTTTCTTCAAAGGAAATCATTTTCAGTAGGGGGTATGGTTTCCACGGATGGGCAGCAACGTTGAGTACCTATGAGGCATTGAGTCAATGAGGCTATTAATCACGAGTTGTGGTATTCTGTCCCACTCTTCCAGAAGAGCTTTTTCCAGTTCTTGGAGAGTTTGTGGGGGTGGTTGGCGGCCAGCAACTCGTCTTCCTAGAGCGTCCCAAACGAGTTCTATTGCATTCATGTCTGGAGAACACGCTAGCCATTCCATTCGTACGATTCCTTCCTCGAAAAGGAAATCCTCCACAAGGTTAGCACGATGTGGCCTGCTGTTATCGTCCATTAAAATGAAGTCATCTCCGATTGCTGCAGCGTAAGGGACTACAATAGGTCTGAGGATCTCATCCCTATATCGGTGAGCAGTCAGAGGTCCATCTCGAATGATGTAGAGGTCTGTGCGCCCGTCAATGGAGATGCCACCTTACACCAACATTCCTCCACCGCCAAATCTGACACTTTCGTGCACGAACGCAGGATTATTCCTACCGCCATGGTCGCTCCAGATGAAAATACGCCTATTATCCGGATGAACAGGAAAACGGGACTCGTCTGAAAAAAGAACATTGCTCCATTCATTTCTCCTCCAGTTCACATGCTCTTTTGCCCACTCCCTGTGGTCACGACGATGCCTTGATGTTAGTCTAACACATACTGTCGGTCGGCGAGCATACACACCTACATCATGGACCTGGTTTCGGACAGTCTGAGTTGAAACCGTGGTGCCAGTAGCCGAGTGAATGTGGAGAAGAGTAGCCTATTGTAGTGGAGAAGAGTAGCGTTCATATTTCGGTGTCTGCGAGCCGTTAACACTAAATAACGATCTTCATTGGGCGTTGTTGCCCGTCTACGACCTTGTCCTGGTCTTCGGCCTGCACTTCCAGTCTCCAAAAAACGGTTCCAGATCATGGAAATCACACTTTGTGACACTCCAATGGCTTGCGCTACTTCGGCTTGAGTTTGGCTCCCTTCTAACCTACCAACAACTCTCCAAGCTTCTGAATCGGTTAAATGACTTCGCTGAGACATTGTACTCATCGAAACAAAGCAGTCACTGAATGCCGATCATCCTTGTCTTCATTTCAATTGAAAGTCAAATTTCATTCGCTGCCGCTGAAGCGACGTTTTTGACGCCGAACTTAAAATTAGCATACTCCACAGTTTGAAAATCAAAAAAATTTGCATTTGTGGTTCTCTTCTTCCATTTTCGGCAAAAAAAATTTCGCTTATATCTTTATTTTATATAAAACTTACAATATCCTATAATTGTTTTGAGCAGTATATATATATATATATATATATATATATATATATATATATATATATATATATATATATATATATATATATATATATATATATATATATATATATATATATATATATATATATATATATATATAGATATATATATATATATATATATATCTATATATATATATATATATATATATATATCATGTATTGGAGTAATTCTTAAAGATTGACAGGAGAAATGTAACGTGCAGCCGTTTATCATATATTTTATTCCGATGTTCAGCAAAACTGTTTGTCCTCCAAGCCATGGCAAGACGATTCCTATTTCAGCGTCAATCAGCAGGACGTGAGTCGTTCGTCCACGTGTGTTCATTAAGTCGTCCGAAGTAGTAGTCAAAGTCCTTATATGGGAGGAGGGTTTAGCTGTCCTGATAGGAAGTTTACCCCAACTGACACTTAAAAGTGTGGGGATTCATCATATATATATACAGAAAGAGAGCGCTGTGAGCCACAATCATCAGCCAACTAAAAAGAGGAGAGTGGAGACTGGATGCGAAGGGACCGGGTTTCCGTTGCAAGAGTAAAAGAGGGAGTAATATGTATAGGTCACTCATTACTTGACATGATTGTGTGTTATTGTGAAACTATCTTTGGCAATCAGAAGGGCTCTATCAGAAAGGAATCCAAGTCGTCTTTATCTTTTCATTTATGATGCCAGATGTTGCCCAAAGTTATTGCCAGATTGTAAACTCAAATGCAATTCAAAGCATGAAATTGACTGAAATGTAGCAGTTAACAAAAGCATGAAGTTAACAGAACTAAAGTAATTAAACAGCATGTGTAAATGCTACCGTTACTTGAGGATCACTAGGATTATATTGGTATTAGAGTATAAAAAATTATTATGGCTAAAATAAAACTAAGGGAATAAGTAATTTTTAGTATAATTTGTATATGTGAATATGTAGGTAACTATGAATATATCTAATTAAGGATAAAAAAATAAATTTACAATAATAATAATAATAAACTATTAATATTATAAAGAATGTAATCCTTACTCTGTAGAACTTCTTTGTACACATAACTATTAATAAAATTCATTGAATATTTTTGAATTAAACAGTATTTAATGAAATGTTTATAATTTTTTTATGTATTCTGATTTTATCGAAACAAGAAATTTGTTACGTTGTATGTAATCATTAATAATATTTCTGAATGTTGAAACATGTACTTTACTTTCCCAATGAGTTACTTTTATAATGTTGAATTTAAATTCATCTCGGTTGTCCTAAATTCATCTCGTTTGTTGTCTTTTTTTAATTTAATTTCTATTTCAAGAAAATTTGCTTCATAGTTGTTACTACTTGTTTGTTAAGGCATTCAGGATAAAAACTAGTGATAGATTTAAAACTGTCCTGGGCTTGCCACAAATGATATATTATTCAGAATTATCAATAAAGCTATTTTCAAAATAATGTAAACATAAATTGACTACACAGTTGCTAACAGTGTCATCTTGTGGCAAACCTTTATTCTGTTGATATATTATATTATATATAATTCTTTTTAGTACAAAGCTACAGAGAGAACTAAATCTATCTCATAATTAATATTTTAAATAATATTTTAAAGATCTCAAACTATACACAGAAGAAATCTTTTTTTTCTTTAATTTGTTCAATAAGTTATTTACAATTTATAAGTATGACTGTGGATTTAAGATTATTTATTGTATTTTGTAATATTTCTCTCTCTCATGAAGAATTTTACCTGATTTGCTGATATATGTATTACAATCATTAGAGCAATTCTTCTAAACTTGACTGGGTTTGTATGAAATTCATTAATAAGAAATATATGTGGAAATTTAAACTTATTATTAATTTTTGTGTTAAAATTAAAATAAAAATTCCAAAATGAAAATATTTATTTCTCTATCAGAAATTGATGACCCTAGTAAAAGCTGTATTATTATCAAAATATTTGTTGATCATTAAACTACCATAGTATATATAGGTATGAAAGTAAAATTTCCTGGCACTTTATCTACATAAAATGTAGCAAAATTATTTAGCAATTTTTCAATCTGATTTTTAATAACTTTATAAGAGATATTATTATCTTTAGGGATCTATTAAGTTTTATTTGTTAAGCTGTTGTGTAGCATTATATTTGAATTCTGTGAATGCCTCTAAAGGCATACTATACTCATGGACAAAAACATTAGCGCACCAAGAAATAATTGCGGGATCGTAACAAAACTTGGCATGAAGGTAGATGTCGAGGAGATATGCAAATGATTAGAAATGCAGTGTGATTGCGCATTACGTATAGCCTGAAAAGGACGCTTAATGTCGTACTCAGTGGTGTATAAAACAGATAACCAAAGCTTGTTTAATTATGCTGAATCATTTACCAAGAAAGAGCTGAGGTAGGCATGCAAATACGCCATTTTCGAAGACAATATGAGCAGCTATCGCAGTTTGAGAGGGGGAGAATCATCGACATGATGGAAGCTGGGTGTTCAGATAAGCCCAGGCGATTAGCTCGTCAATTAGGCCGCTCTGATTGTGTTGTGAAGAGGTGTTGGGACCAGTGGATCCGAGAGATGTCATTTACACCAAGACAAGACTCAGGAAGCCCTCGACATACCAGTCGTCGAGAAGACCGCCACATCGTAAGGAATGTACGCGTACAGCCAACTGCTTCATCAGTCGCCATCCAGACACAGGCAGTACTTTCACTCAAAGCCTATGTCGAACCGCACGAAGGAGCCTGGCTGAAGAGCACCCATTACGTGTGCTGCCCTTGACGCCCTCCCCATCCACGCCTCCGTTTGGAGTGGTGCCGCACACGAGGAAACTGGACTGCAGCGGAATGGAGCCAAGTCGTCTTTAGCGACAAATCCAGATACAATCTCAGCAGTTGTGAATGTCTCCTTGGACCTCACTTTGAGAACGAGAATAAATAGGACTCATGTAAGAACCAGAAGCCATTTTTATAAACAACTTTCTTTATTTGGTTATCTTATCCAAATAGAATCAAATACTTATTAACAAATATATCTAACTAGTATTATGAGGTTTTAAAGGTAATATCCTTTAATTTAACTTAATGAATTAATGATCCAATTAATTAACAATTAAATAAAGATCACGCAGAGATTACCACGATAAGAGATCCCAGAATTATATTTAATAATGTTTCTATTGAACATTTAACTTTAATCTCACTCTTAAAACTTTAAGAGACTTTAATTATAAATCAATAATTACCAACAGAATCTCAACTCTTCTTGAGGTTAAATTATCTCCAACAAGAAATCTTCAATTTAACTTCACTATAACTTTCTGCTTCAATCTCTATCTCCTACTGCTCTAACTTTACTATTCCGTTTGACTTAAATAGTTTATCTAATCTGCATATATAACAAGGAATCCTGTCCGCTTTTTTTTTTGGAGTCGATTGGAAATAGGTAGGGAATTAAATTTCCCTAAAAAGGTCGACTCAGAAGGTTAGTGATAAAGTTCCGTATAGATTTGTCACACAGTGATGACAATCGTGTTCGCGTGTGGAGAACACGTGGTGAACGCCTCAATCCTTCCTTTGCTTTACAGCGACACTCCGCTCCCACAGCTGGTGGGATGGTATGGGGTGTGACCTCTTATCGTTAATTTACGAAACATTAATATACATGTATGTACAATGAGTATATAATGAATATAATAGAGTGTTCGTGAGTTTTATAAAAGGGATATATATATATATATACACTGGCCTCAAAAAGTTAAGGTACAACATGTTTTTCGAAGCTCACCATAAAAAAAATGGCAGTAACAATAAAATGCATAGTTTACATGAATGATAATAACGAACTTTAAAAACATTAATGCAAAAACGATTGCTACAACTTTTATTTTATAGAAAAGAACGTATATTTATGAGTGAGAGAAAAATATGCAAATATCAAGCTTTCGTACTTTTGTGTGTAAGTTGTGTTGATTTTCAACAGCTGTTGGCAGTTTCGGTGACAATAGTCAATAGAGTTTAGAAAATGTCTCAGAGACGTCGTTTACCCAATTCGTTAAGGTGGCGGGCAGTTGGATGAATGGAAATGGGATTGTCGCAGGCTGATGCTGCTAGACGTCTCAATGTGTTCAGCGACTTTGGGATCAATTCCAATCCGAAGATTCTGTGTCCAGAAGACCTGTTCCAGGCCGACCACGAGCTACAACACCTGCAGAAGACCGTTTTCTAGCTCTTTCGGCACGAAGGAGAAGAACCACTACTGTGCCGCAGCTCGTTGCAGACCACTTTCAAGCATCAGGAAGAAGAATCTCCGCTACTACGGTGCGAAATCGTCTTCACAATGCAGGTCTGTATGCAAGAAGACCAGTTGTGTGCGTTCCCCTCAACGGACGACAGCGAAGGAACCGCTTATGCTGGGAAAGAGAACATGTTTCTTGGACGCAGCAACAATGGGCTTCTGTGCTGTTCACAGACGAGTCCAGATTTACAATGGAGAGTGATTCAGGGCGTCTACTGATCTGGAGGAAACAGCGCACTAGATACCATCAATCCAACACTGTTGAAAGGCACAGTTATAGAGGTGGTGGAATCCTGGTTTGGGCAGGGATCTCGCTCGGTGGCCACACTGACCTGCATGTGTTCCATGGAGGAACCGTAACTGGTCTTAGATATCGGGATGAGACCCTTGATCCATTTGTCCGCCCATATGCTGCTGCTATTGGTAACGACTTCATTCTGATGGATGATAATGCACGACCTCACCGAGCTCGGATTGTTGAGGAGTATCTGGAGGATCACGGTTTGGAACAAATGGAATGGCCAGCTCGATCTCCAGACCTGAATCCGATAGAACATCTTTGGTACTATCTTGGCAGAGAGGTTGCTGCTTTAAATCCTCCTCCAAGGTCGTTACATGAGCTGAAACAAGGCTTACTCTGTGTCTGGTCTTCGCTTCCTATTCCGGTGTCCGACAACTTAATAAACAGCATGGGAAATCGATGCCGCCAATGCATTCAAGTTAGGGGTGGACACATTCCTTATTAGAACCCATTTTTTGTATTGTTTTTATGCCATTTTACCACATAACACTGTGATGTGCTGTTTTTCTCCAAGAATGGACTTTTCCGCAGAGATTGCTTTTTTGTTATAAATCGTTTTTGCAATACACTTATACAAATTTCTATGACGCATTCAATAAAAAACTATTTAATGCACATATCCTCCAAATTTTTTGTTTCTATATTCATTCATTTGCAAATTAGACACAAAAACCCGGTTGTACCTTAACTTTTTGAGGCCAGTGTATATATATATATATATATATATATATACCACTCCCTCGTTTTGTCATTTATTGTAAAATGTATTTATTTGCTGGTTAAAATGCATAACACAATTATATTTCCTTTATTCTTCAAGTTAAATTTTCACAAAATCTACTTTCTTTTCCATTATTTTCTTACTAAATTTACTCTTTTCTTTGAGGTTGCGAATTTCAAAATTCATGTAAGTTTTTCATCATCTGCAAACATAGTTTTCAAAAAAAGAAATTGTTGATCATAAAATGCAATGAAAAAACGGAAAAAGAAAATAATTTGTTTACCAAATTCTTACTTTTCACTTGATGTAAAAAATACATACAATTAGCAATCGTACATCTTTTTTTCGAGCTTAATGTGCAAGTTTTCAGTTCTACTTATATATGAAGTACGTGTTTTTTTTAAAATTAATATATTATACGCGTGTGTGTGTGTGCTTTCTACAAAAAAATCTTCTGAAGTTCTATTTCTCTTTTTCCCCACAAACCTTGTGTGTTCTAATAGTTTTACGAATCCGTAATATCTAAAAGATACGTACAACTTGGAGAAATGTTTTAAGAAATGTGAAAAAAAATGTCTCAAATTTATCAGCTAGGCATAAAATCGAACGAAAAATAATGCTACAGTTAATTTGTCATTTGTGCTCATACACTCGAACGTTATGGAAAGAGGGGAACAATTTCCAATTCTACTCGAAGCAAAAATCTTGATGTAATGCATTGAGGGAATAAAATACGACAATGTTTTTCCCGTTTGAAAATGTAAAGAACGCAGAATTAATTTCACTTGAATCTATGGGATCGAAAATTTGATTTCCAACTTGACGTCAGTCCAACTTTTCTTCTTGTGGAAGCTGTCGAGTCAACGTCTCTTTGCCATTCATAATTTATGACTCCTTGGTCGCTTCTTCCCGCTTTGGCTATCACTTCACTTGACTGGCTGCTCTTTCTGGCAAAGAGGAAAAACACACCTCACCTTACAAGAAAGAAAGAAAAAATTCGATTAAGGAAAGAATTTACTTTCGCTCCTCTTCGTATAAACAAGAAGAGTTTGGGGACATGTGGAAAATGAAGTGGTTTCACTAGAACATGAATCGATGAATCGTTCCATTATCATTCCAAGTTGTTTTGATGGTAAAACATCATCCAAAGGCTTCAAGTGCATGAAATAAGCATTTTTGCAATGAATTTACAGAAAATTGCTTGCTTTTACATGTTTGGAATCTTGGATAAGTCCCTCATCGTAAAGAATTATTATTTTTTAAATATCTGTCATTTGAAATCAATAAAACAATCAAAAGTGAACAAACTCAAATACATCTGTCTAATAAGGCTGCTTCACATATATATATATATATATATATATATATATATATATATACATACATATATATATATGTATATTATACAAAACTTCATCAATAAGCAATATAATAAAGCTATAATTAAAAATAATAAAGATATGTATATTTTTTTAAAAATAAAAATATTTATTCACTTCATAGTTTTGATTTTGAAGATATTTTTAATTTCATTGATATCAATTAATCTTATTATTAATTTCCGTAAATTTTAAAATCTCATAGATTTAGCCTTAAAAGAAAATTACATTAACTTTAATGGTTCAATGTGTAAACAAACTAAATGTTTTCTCAAGGTGGCCCTGCTAGCAATAGTTTGATTAATTTATATTTACACTTTTATGAATAGAAATATATCATTAATAATGATTATTACATTTTTAGATATATAGATGATTTAATTGTTTTTGGTAAAAATAATAATTTTAACCCCAATATTAACTTTTATCCTGATTACTTAAACCTAGTTAAAATTAATAGTAATTCAGTTAAAACCAATTACTTGGATGTATCATTGTATATTAAGGATTATAAATTACATATTAATATTTATGATAAAAGAGATGCTTTTAATTTTAGCATTCTTAAAGTGCCAAATTGTAATTCTAATATATCAATTTCTATACATAGAAATATTATTTTTAACCACATTTATCGTAATAATGCATTAGTTAGCGATAAATCTAATATATATTTAAATTTTAATAACTTTATTAACCATTGTATTGAACATGGATAACCTGCTAAATTTCTTTACAATTATATTCCTGATAGCTCTTAGTTAAATGACAATATGTAATAATAACAGCATTTTTTAAAATTAGTTATACAGTTAATTAAAAGATATTTCATAAGTATAAATAATATTATGTTTTATTTAAATATTCTGTACGTTAGAAAGTTTTTTTATTTTCTATAAATTTTACATCAACATTTAAGGTTTTTAAATGTATACATATAATATTATTTTATAATAATTTTCTAAATTTCAATTTCATGCGGTACTACTCTACACCTTTGCTTATGGCGGGAAACATAATTTGTTGCTACACTCATGAAGTAAGTCTTTTATAGTTTTATTGCATCGATTTTAACTCTATACTTGTAAATACTGTAATTTTATCGCTAAATTTTAATAGTATAGTTTATTTTATTTGTAATATAAACTTCTCCGAATGTTATTCCTTATTTTCCCTATGGCCCAAAGTATAGGTAGATTACAGGTGAAGGTTGGCTAGCCACAAAACTTTGCTTAAACCTGCAATATTGGTTCCTAAGGCCAGGAGTTTGCTATTGTACTACTATGGCTAATATACCCCACTATATATTAACTAGTTATACTTATGTTTTATAGCGTTTTGTATATATTTACGGATAATACATACATACATATATATATATATATATATATATGTGTGTGTGTGTGTGTGTGTGTGTGTGTGTGTGTGTGTGTGTGTGTGTGTGTGTGTGTGTGTGTGTGTGTGTGTGTGTGTGTGTGTAATTCATTTCAAATCCAAAAAGGATCTAATAATTTAATTTTTTAAGTTGAATCTATTTCACCTATTAATTTCAGTATTCTTTGTTTCAAAATTAATTATGTTTGAAATTTCAGAAAATGAACTGCGGCTATGTCGTATGATTATACACCATGTAAAAGATCCATGGAGTGTTTGTTTGGCTTGGGTGCTCTCGGCAAAACTAAATCCTAGTACAGGTTCGCGTCGTCAGCTCTCTCTAGGAAGGAACCTGGGCGTCAAAATTACCTGTGGCAATTGGTATCCGCCTATAGGGTGCCGCATTAAAAGGAGGTACCAGCTTCCTGGGAATGTACTAGGTCTGTAATGGAAAAACTCCAATCCGCATCCCATTAGAGATAAAAAAAGAAATGTCGAGGCTCAAAATCCTTCCGTTTGCGTGGTGGGAAAGTTTCGAGAACGCGGTCTACAGTTCAATTGTCACTTGTCCTTGACTCAAAATGACGAGGTACAATAGTCTTCGTTTAACTTAGAAATGCATTGTTATGACCTTTGGATAAAATGAGACTTCGATTGAAATGATTCCAAGAAGGGAATAGAATTTATTATGAAACAGATAATATATACTTTTCTCATCTTCTCACAGCTCTCAAGTGCATATATATATATATATATATATATATATATATATATATACTGCTAACTGATCATCTGCTATTCTTATTCTTTACTGAAATGGCCTACTTTGCATATCTTTAATAATCAAACCATGTCACTTCGAAATGTGAAGCCTAAATAATTGTTGGAATAATTTAATAGTTTAACGGTTAAATTAAAACATTCAATTCGTTTTTCCTTCTCATTAATTAAATAATAAAAATACTGATATTGGGTAACTATCTGAATAATTTTCCTGTTTAATCTACTCGCTAAAGAGGTATTTACCACTTAAAAAGAATTGGATTCAAACGAAATGAAATGATGAAAATATATTGAAAAATTTATATTGAAGTAAAATTTATCTGCCAACTGTAGCAAAATAACCCGCATGCAAAACAATCATTTGAAATTTTGTCAAAAACACTAGTTTGAAAATTTTTAAAAATATTTACCTTTCTAAGCACTTCCAGTAAGAAAAAAACTTTGTTTAAAATAAATATCTTTATTGAGCACTATCAATGTTGTTTTTGATAGTGAATCAATACAAAAAACTCGTTTTCCAACGTGTTTTTAGCATTGTTTCTTTGTCACTGGATAGGATACCTTCCATTAAAAATGGGTGTTTTTTACACTCGGGTAATTAAAAATAAA
Organism: Trichonephila clavipes; assembly: GCA_019973935.1. Lineage (NCBI taxonomy): Eukaryota > Metazoa > Arthropoda > Arachnida > Araneae > Nephilidae > Trichonephila > Trichonephila clavipes. The sequence continues at coordinate 770,439 of BMAU01014784.1, forward strand.
TTAGTATATTTAATGAAGCTTTTTCCAATCATTAGCAGATGAAAAAAATAGCTTATTTTGCTTAAAGTGCGTGTAAGAAATGGATCGAAGTGGGTGGGTGGGAAAATATTTAATTTTAACCAAGCATTAATTGTTTCCCCACTCGGCCCCAAATCAATTTTCGCTTGTTATTCAATTTAAAAGAGCCTGCGGCTATTATTATTTTTTGCTTAGGCTAATATATTCGTGTTCTCTAAAAAACTATTCTATTAAAATTTTAATCGAATTTTAGAACAATTTATTCTGAGCATTCACGAGCAAATGGTCAAGTAAAGTAATTCATCACTATGTCATATTGATTTTTTTTTAAAAGTAGACTTGAGATATTCTTTTTTCCAAAGTTGATTGAAAAAATCGAAACCAAATAATTAGCAGTTGCTGAAAAGCAATACTTTTTTTTGTATTTTCAATCTCTCATTTGATCTTGTCGAAAGAAGAAAACCCTGTTTCGAATTGCAAAATCAATCATTTGAAAAGGAAAGCCACTGTATATCACTTTTTGCTACGCAGATAATCAATCTATTGCCATTTTAAAACTGCTGTTTGTAAAAAATGCAACACCACGACAGCATCATCAGAATTAAATGAAATTTAATGCACAAATGACTTTTATAAGTACAAATAAATGACGAAATTATCAAAGCAAAAAATATTATAAGTGTCCGAAATCATTATTTGGTGTAGCCATCACGCGCTGCAATAAGTGCTGCTATACGACGTTGCATGGAGTCAAACAGATTTTGAATGTCTACTTAAAGAAGAGAATTCCATATTGCTTCTATGCACAGCAAAAATTAGTCTTTTGAAGCTACAGAACGCGGATCCCGAGCCAGACGCCTACCAACCAAACCCACGCGTGCTCAATAGGCAACATAATCCTTCCCCTTTCAAACTCCGTAAGTTGTTGGAATTTCTCCTTATTTCGTCGTGAAGGCATACTTAGGTATCATTAAACGTTCACCACTAACAAATAATCATTAACTATTTTCAACGTCCCGCTACAGCCCTCAATTTATACGCTTTCAGCATCAGTTCACAGGGGGCTCTGAAACTTAACTATTTTACGTGATTTCCTATGATTGATATTTGCTGCAAAGTTCGTTTAATTCTGATGATTCATTCAGAGTGTTGCATTTTTTGCAAACAGCAGTATATTTGCCTCGGATATTAATTTCAACCTTGCTAAAATTCATGCAGTACTTAAATCTCAATTTATATATTTTTTTTGCTCTCCCCCCAATACTTAAGTATAAATATTTTTTTCAACTCATTAATTTGTGAAACACGTATTTTTAATTAATATTCAACTAAAACTTGTTGTTGCATATTAAATATGTTGTATGTAATTAATGTGTAACCTTAATTACACACAATGTAACTTATGCATGCAGTAATGCAATGTAACAGTGCATTAATATTAACTTTTTGTTGCATATTAAAATATTGCAAATGAAAATGGAATGCAAGAAAATTAGAAAATTGGTATCCTTCTTTTCCCTGTCAATTAATGGGGAATGTGTTTTTGAAAGATAAGATTTAAGGGGAATACGATTGTATTCGATCGTTCGTCTTTTTATTCTATCAATGAATTATTTAGCTCTTTCTTTTATAGACGTAAATCAACGGCAAAAAAGGAAGAAAAAAAATGTCCTTTGCAAAATGAACTTGAATGATTTTTGTTGCTGTTTTGCAACCGTTTCGGTTTCCATCATCTCTTAATTTCTTCAGATTTAAACAATTTTTATTATGTTGAATAATATTTTAAATTAAAATAGTTTTCATTTCTATTTTCTAACTATTCTCTAACTAACTAAAATAACTATTCATTCTAGAATTGAAATCAATTTAACACTCATTTGGAATCCAACCTGACTAATATTAAAACATTTATTCGCACTCAAAAAGTGGTCAATAATGATTAATACATATAAAATCAATTAATTAAATGTAGTCATAACTATTTTAAAAGGTGTATTTAGTTTAAACCACTTAATACATTTTACAGTTTAAATTTCTTGTAGTTCAGATTGAAAGCGCATTGGATTCATAAATTCCTTGTTTATAAGAAAAGGATATTTGTTGCAAATCTTATGAGAAAGAGCTCTTCGCGAATATAAAGAATGACTAATTGACTTTCCCCGAAAATTTAAGAGCTTTTTTGACAGTTTATTTGTATCTATTGTTTTCGATGTGTGAGTGTGTGTACATGTGTGTGTGAGAGAGAGAGAGAGAGATATAAATATATATATATATATATATATATATATATATAATAATGATCCAATGTCTTTGAGGAGAATGTTGTAAGTGCGGGAAAAAATGTATTCCTACCATCTGCTTATCAAATACTCAATTTTTGAAAGGATTTCTTTCGAGGGTTATAATAATGATTTATTTTTCAAATAAAAAAGTCAACACATCAGCAACTACATCCGACACTGTCTAACTCTTTCTATGCACCTCCGTTGCCTTTATTCTTAAAAGAATGCACAACAAAAATATTTTATTAGATTTGAAATTCTTCCTTTCCACATAAAGAAGGCAAAACACAGTAATCATCTTTTGCTTGATTTTTCCTTTCTTTGCTAAAATATAAATAATAATAATAATTTTCAAGGCTTAATAAAGTTTTTTCTTGTTTCCAATTTATACTTCACAGAATTTTTCTTTCTCCAAAAGAAAAGTTTGCAATAAGTATCCTTCGAGAAAAAAAACGCTAGTTTTATTCAATTCTTCTAGTTGTTCTAATTTTTCAATTCAATATCAAATACACCACCGGTATGAAAAGATTGAAAATATTTTTTTAAAGTCTTTTTATTGGAGTCTCTTAAGTGTTACTGATTATATGTAATATTATTTGATCATTGCTTACAAATAAGAAATATTTAATAATTATTCTTCCAAAAGTTTGGCTAATGAACAATTTGTTTTTTAAATATCTTCGAAAAATAAGTTAAAATATGTATTAAAAAGTGCAAATATTCATTTATAAAAATTTTTTATAAAATAGTTTATTTTGTTTCCATAAAACATAAAGGATAGGTGATATTAAACGACGCATTATCATACAGCTTATCTTTGTGTAAATTTATTCTAAGTTATTTAAATAATTTTTTTTCCGAATGTTGAAAAAATCAAAAATAGAGACAGATTTTATACGTAGTTCTTTTATATATATATATATATATATATATTATTTTTATCAATAGTATGAGTGAATATTAGTTTATAAATATTGATAAATATACATGCAAATATTTAAAAGTTAATTCATTTTAGCTGGTCATTTTAATTTTATATAGTTCACAAAAACTTTAAATGAGAGAAAATGGCTTCAATTTAATAACGCATTATATGAATGGGACCTAGTAAAGAGAAAAAAACTATAAACATAATAAATGTGTTTGCGTTACTTCCAATATCAAACAGAAATTCCAAAAACATATTTGAATTAATTAAAAGATTAAAATAAAAACCTATTTTACAATTAATTATCTCAAAATATCGATACGATTATCCCAACTCCAAACTGTTTTACTTTTTTTGATCCTATTGGAGTTGATTCCAATTAAAAATACAAAGCCCCTTTTTTTCTCTGTCTTCTTATTCTTTGAACATTGGTGATGTGTTTTTAATCCTCGAATCATTGAAGAATAATTCGTTTCTTCTGTTCATGCCGTATTTATATGTGAATCAAGAATTTCGAAAAAACATCGCCTTTCTGAAAATCCACATTTTCTTTCTTTTATTACGAACTCAATAATTTAACTTACAACATTATTCTATGGAACTGAAAACAATTTTAAAAAATTGAAACTAAAGGGAAAAACATATTTAAAAAAGTATAGAATTCACTTGGATTTGATAACAAAATGTGAAAAGTTAATCAATGGACATTTTAATTCTTGTTTCTTTTCGGTGCTGGATCTTTTCTGCCTGATATCGATTTCTAAGGTAATACGGAAACGGACTATAGTCGAAAAATAATACTATAGAACTCCATCCGAACGTGACTCGAAATCCATTGCTACTAAGTTAATAGGAAAATTATATCAACCGAACGACAGTGGAATAGAGTTCTAATAGTAGAATTAGAGCTCCCCAAAACAGGGACGGAGCTAATACGAGTCAGTGACAAAGGGTTAGAATAATAGTTGTAATATCTGACAACAGTCAATTTAAATGATCGCATTGCTTAATGAAAAGGATAAATATTAGTACATCTATGAATTTCCTTAAAAGATGCTTTGACAGAGCCATTTGTTATTTGAAAAGACGCCTGTTTGAGATGAAGAAAAGTAAATGTAAACGTCCTTGACATGAATTGCAAGGTGAAAATCGAGTGACCATCTCTTTAATAGGATGGACCGGAGAGAACGATTTCTTTTCCACTCATGCATACTTTGGCATGAATCGCTTATTTGTTGGATTATGGGATGTTTTCAATCGAGCCATCAACATTTGCAATGCAAATCATCTTTTTTCTGCCCTCTCGGAAGCGGGACACGCTTCGTTGCATTCCGTTTTAGTATTCATTCGATATTTGAACACTTCTCGAGTGGCTCGTTTGGGTTAGATAATGAGAACTCACTTCTCTAGGAGGCAGCTTCCAAAAAGATCCCACTTCTTAGGGGTTTCTTTACAAAGAGCATTCTTCGTCTTTTGACAACTTTCATTTAATAATACAGCGGATTTGTAGTTGACAAAATGCTCCAAAAAATGGATCCTGTTCCTAAAAAATATTTCAAGTAATTACTTGAAATAATACTTTATTAGAGTTAATGTTGTAAATTAATACTTTGAATATGAATTCCAACGACTCAATTTATCGTCAGTTCCGAGATATGAAAGACTCTTCTGCAATTCCAACCCCACGGCGTAGGAATTATATTAGGGCTTTATTAATGGTATTAATATTATGCAACAACAATGAACACTTCTTTGGGCCAATTACATTTGAAATTCCTCTGCTCAGTCGATTGGACCAAGTAAAAAATATTTATTAAGAAAAAAAAGCTTTTAATTTCAATACTTTTCATTCTATAGTAATATATTGGTAGAAATAAATTATCTCTGCAACATGGCAACGTATTATCTCTAGCGATTTAAAATGAAGCCAAAATAAATTGAGGAATTTTGGAACAAAATTGCATTTAGGCTTCAGAATGATCCCACACATACTCCTAATGAAAGACATCACTCATTGAAATAAAAAAAATTGGTAATTAAAATTTTCCCCAAATATATCAAAATCAGAACGTATTTTTATTATGGTCTACGTAAAATACTGCATAAATATAAGACATTACTTTGATGGCAGTAGAACAGAATTCACTTGTGTAGGGTTCCTATAATAGAAAACATATTTTGTATACTTAATGTCTCCATTGATAGGATTAAGAATAATTCCCAAGGGCGATTCTCTAACTTTTGAAATAAAAGAAAACTGAATAGCATTCTGTAAAAAAACTTTCATATGTCTGTATGGAACCCTTATCAACGTGTACTCCTGGGAAGCCTTCAAAATTATTTGTATATATTTGATTAGTCAAAGATTTGAAGAATAATGACATTTCTCAAACAGGTTTAGAAACTATGTTTCTCAAAAAATATCCAACCTTAATTAAGTAAAATTGACAAAAAGGATTTCGTTTTGAATAGGAATACTTCATTTAATACAGAAACTTTCTTGATATGAAACAATACATATTTACAGATGTGAATATGTTTCTCCTTTTAAAAAAACTGAAATTTAAAAACAAATTAAATGAACTGGGTCCTTACTTATGTTTATAGCTGTCAGTAAAAAAAGTATTAAGTCGTAACTTTCAAATATTACTTTACTTCATCCAATTGACTATTTGACAATCGCTTCATGTTTCTAACGATTACGGAATGTGTACTTAAGTTCGAAAAGCTTTAGAATAATGTGAATGTAAAATAAAAATAAAAACTATAGAATTCTAAAAAAACTCAAACTCTTCCAACTTGTTTGGCAGAAAATTTTTACGGAAGGGATTCTATGTGTTAGGAAAAAAGTCCTCAACATGCGATTACATGGAATCTTTCCATAATCAATGGCACACATTGTACAAAATTCTTCCTCGACTGATTCGATCCACTGGGCATGAACCTAATTTTCATACAACGTCACTTTGGAACAGTTGAACCCCCGGACCACGAGAAATACGCGCCATATTTAGATTTTGTCATATTGGCAATTTCTGTTTTCACACTTTTCTGCACATATCACGGCTCAGTTTTTTAATTATTATGCAAATTATCGAATCTTAAGAAATACATTATTTCAATCATAATTGTTTTTTCTTTCATTTGAGGTGGATTTACTGTATTGCTCTCTTTGCAATTTATTGAAACAATTTATTGATGAACAGAATGAAGGATTCAATGCAACACACTAATTCATAAAGTTGTTTAACTTTTGATCACATTTTTTTTAAAAAAAAAATATTTAGCGCATTTTTTACGTGATTAGCATTTGAGCCTCCAAGAAAAATGAATTTCAAATATCCAAAGGAAATAGCTCTAGTCACAAGTGAAGGAAAACCAACCACAAGTGAAAAGAAATAGACCATCTTGTGATTTTTTTGTCAGGAACTAAATATAATAACTATTTGACACTAAGTGCCGAAAAAAATACATGTGTCAGCATTACAAATTCTCGCACTCTGCATAGTTCCGGGGATCCAAAATCTATTCTCCCAATTTCAAGGCGAAATACAAAAAAGTTCTACAAAAGAACGGCCAGCGCTGTACTAAGTTAAAAACTTCGCTACTCATCCTTTATCTGCAATGCATTTGTTTCATACAAACAGAAAGAGATGAAATATATCACACAACTAGTTTCCTGTTAGGTATAGTTTATGTGCTTGAATTTCGAATCATTTGAGTAAAAACTGAATGTTGCGGGTAGAAATATGATTGGGATTAAAAAACATAAAAAAACATTGAGCTTTTCGAGTACAACAGGGAAGAAAAAAATCGATCAAAACGCTCAACATAGTCATTCAATTGGTTCAACCAATAAGTAGTTAAAAATCAACTTCTGTTTTTGAAAAATAATGATAAATGGTAATAATTAGTAGTCCCATTCATAAGTCCCATTCTAATTGTTTTTCCAATGCAATTTCAATTGAAAGAATGTTTCTTTTAGGTAATCCAAAACTTTTAATATTTGAATGATATGTGTCAAAAAACTTCTCACTTACACATCTTTGTAAAGACAGTTTAAATATGAAAGATATTCCCGTATATATAAGATTAAATAATTGTCTAGAAAATAATTCTGTAAATCCACTTTTACTAATGTTTCTTAATATTCCTGTAATTTGAGACTCAGTTGAAGATCAATTGAAATTTTTATCACTGACTGCTTATTGTCCTTACTAGGAATCATTTCTCAAAGCTTCTCGTAGCAATTCTCTAGCGTTGCAATACAAACTCCAATATATACAACGTACCAACTTGTACATTTTGTAAATCAACTTCAAACTGTCATGTTTAAAAAATTTTAGGCTCTTCATTTCTTTATAACAATCCATTTTGGTACTCAGCTGAAATACACTGATGTCCAAAATTAAGAAATTGTGAATATGTAGTTGACACACACACATAATTTCTTGAGAAAAATGTTGAACAAAAGGTAAACTTCAATGAATCTCTACACAAATTTATATTTTAGTGTCGAACCTATTCAAACGGACCTATGTGCGTACTCTTAAGTATGTGTCACATGTGCTCATGTAGGAATCCGTTAAGCATGGTGTTGAGAAGATAGACAGTGATGGCCTTGAGGTAACGGGCCTACTACATGTCCTGCAACACCTGAGAAAAAATACCGGAAGCATCTTATTTCGATTATCTGCACAGGATCAACAGATTTCCATATCTCTATGACGAAAGCTTTGTGACAGAAGAGACTCTCTCACGGCCATACTTAGCCACAGAACAAAATGTTTATGACTGCGGCCATGTGAAATGCCTGCAAATACTGTAGAATTGAATACTTGACAGGGCATATGTGAGGACAATTGTAACGCATCTTCCCGTTTTCAGAATCCTTCAGAACATGAAAACAGTGTTGCTAGAATAATGGAACCTACTGTTTCAGGGACGGAAAAATGGTTTCATTTCCAGCATAAAGTCTGTCGTTGTGAAAATTGTCAAATGGTAAATGAAGAAATAAAGTTTCTACTTGTGTTCCATTTTAATGTGTGCTGGTATCAAAGTAAAACACTTTACAATATTAAACAGCCTATGGGTTTATACTCAATATCAAACTATTCGCAAAATGGCTTACAACTTCTATTCAAATTGTAAAGAAACTGAAATATAAATATATCTTACTACAGTCAAAAATATTCATAATATGTAAATATCCTCTTCCTCCACTTATTTCAGTACATTTTAAAAACTGTAGCTGAATGCAATTTTTTATATTTATAAACGAGGCATAAAAGCTCACACAGTCATAAAAATGTCTTTATCATTTTTAAATATACTACTATAAAACGTATATGGATTGTAAGATCACTTGTAAAATCCTAAAAGCTTTTAGAGGAGCTAAAAACATGTAATTTTGGATTGTTCAAATTTTTAATATAATACACAAATATACATGTTATTAAGCAAATACATTTGAAAAATCAAACTTCCTTCTGAAATAAACGTAATTGAAAGAAAAATGTTTAATTGCAAATGAGTGGAAATACATGTTTATCTAAGGGGTATCCCCAAAGTGAGGTAATCCTCAAACTTAAGACTCAAACTCAGTGGCACAACAATCCATGAGGGCCAGGAACTACTGTGACCATCATAACACGTGACCATTGGACGCTGAGGTGCATGAACAAATGTCCCAATTTGGTGGTCCGTCTGAAGAGAGACCTTCAGTTTTTAAGACCCCAAGCAAGCTTTTGGTACTCATTTATCGACCCAATGTAGCGGGGATGAAAGGCAGAGTCTACCTTGCGCAGCCCGTTAATAGAACCCCAGACCTGTGGTGTGGAAGCACTATACACTACCACTCGATCCTATTCGGAGAGAAAAATAAAATTTAATTTTAGAATCTTATATAAATCCCTAATGAATGAGGGAGTCCAAACTTTTTTTTAATTTAAACTGTTTAGACGGAAATGGTTAATTATGAACATTTCACAAGTTGCATAAATTAAAATTAACCGTTATAGTTTACATAAATTTTTAAGGGTGCAAAAGTTGTATTTCGGCTGCACGAAATAGATTTAAAAGGAATACGGTTACGAAAAAGTAGCACAAATCTATCTAGAGTAGGGTTGGTTACCTTACTTATTGTCAAACACAACAATGTATTGGAAGCTAATTCCACAATTTGTTGTTATAAAAATGTATGGAAAATTACAAGACTTATTTTTGCATTTGTAATTTATATATATATATATATTTTCCTGGGAACTTTAACAGCTAGAGCGGCATCCATCAAAACCGCGGTTCCCTCTCTGTTTTTCCAGATCGCCCCTGACTAAGCCGGCTCTGCCATAGTAAGTGAAAATGCCGGATTTTGTTTGTCAAGATCATTTTATAGCAGACTGCATTTTTCATGTATTTTAGATGGTCGTTTTATATTTTCTACATCAATATCTTAATGTCTGAATTTAAAGTTACTAAAAATTCTTGACATTCGCATCAATGACCATGATAATTTTTATTAGTATATGAATGTGTCATCAAACGATTACATGACTATTATTAACATATTATTTTAACCATTTAATTAATATTAAGTATAACATAACGCACACAAATTTTCTGAACTTTAAAATAAATATTTCGAAAACTACTTCAGATATACTCAAAATTTTTCATTCCTACGCTTTAGCTTCTCAGTTTTGCTTCTATGTAAGAATTTATTGTAATTGTATATTCATCAATTTTTTTAGTATATTTTTTGGTCTTGGCATGCAATTTTCAACTGAATTGTATTAAATCTTCGAAATATATTAAAAGATACCAAAGAAGGTATATAATAAAATTTGAATTTTTTTTTATACTCAAACAATTGCTAAAACTTATGGTAAATAATTTTTAACTGCGCGATGCATTTTTTTTTTTTTTTTGAACTTTCAAATGGAATTTCTAACATAAAATTTCTTGCTTTATACGGCCGAGATTTCAAAAAATATCCAGATTTTAATTACTTATTTAGTTAGCCATTAAAAAAGATAAATGTTGAGGTATTTTGTATAAATAGATATTTTTGAACAATAATTCGAATGTTTGTGAATAGCTCGAATTTAAAATTGATTTTTATGTTTATTTATATGCATAAATGTCTACTGTAAATGTTTCCGTATATTTTTGATTACCATTTATTCAAACATTCAAGTTATGAAAAAAATATGTTAAAATCTTCATTCATGTTGTCTTTGATGTAAACTGAAGTTCAAGCACTTAAAATTCAATTATAATTCGGTGTATTTTAACAATATATAACTAGGCACACTGTACTTAAACTTCCCTGAACACTTGGGCTTTGAAATCTAAAAAAAAAACTAATAAATCTTAATTAGTTTTTTTTTTCGTTATTATTTTTATCAAAGTGTAAGAAAATGTTTCAAATGATTTGATGAAGTTTAAATTTATTCATTTTTAGTGGTTGGAAAATCGAAAAGGTTTCAAATTTTAAAGAGTTTTGTGTTTTATTAATTTTTTCGTTATCTTATAATAAAATAATCATGTTTCAAAAACTGAAAGCTTTGATTAAAATTGTTACACTTATTGGTAAACCAATTTAAATTTTGTAAAGCTAGCAGTGAAATTTATGCGTCGAGGAGGCATGAAGACGAAAAACAGTTTCTTAAAATTGGCCTTTAATAATCAATCATAAAGTCACTCTGCTCGATACTGGAGCGATAAAAACAATAAGTTCAAAAAGCAACATTACCAGAGACATCCGATTCGAACCGTCTTCTAATATTGTAAAACTAATCTCTAATCTAAAATGGTGATGCAACCTGCAGTTGCATTGCCAACCAGCCGTTCTCTCCCTCTAAGATTTAAACCACTCACATACTTATATTTCTCTTTCTCCTTCCTTTTTTAAAACTAACATGAGCCGAGTTTAAATACTAGCTCGATTTGCATGGCAGTTGCTGCCAACCTCAAATCACGAAACTCAAAAAGATCGGGTTCGAATCGGTGTGCTTACTTTCATTGAGATCATGGAACGGGATTGGAAAAACAACACAAGGAGATCATAAAAATTTGGATCCGATTTTTTTAAATGTCTAACAATCGGCCCCCTTTTTCCAATCTCGCACCATTATCTCTTACAAATCAGTAAATTTCAATCTATAATCACATGTTATACAATTTAACACAAAAAAATACATTTTATTCACAATCTTTATTGTAATAAACAAACTAATATTTTAATCTTAAAGAAACAAAGTCTTATTCTCTAAAAGAAATAATTTTCTACAAAATTCTAACAATTTTTCCTTTACCATGGGTTTGGTAAAAATGTCCGCCAAATTATTTTTGGTACCTATATATTTAATTTGGAAAACCTTGTCGTATATCAAATTCCTAAAAAATGATAACGAACATCGATATGTTTTGTTCTACAATTTTCTACCGGTGACTTTGAAAAACTTATAGCAGCTTGATTATCACAAAACATTACATTTTGACTTAATTCCAAATTTAAACTTTTATTATCAATTACATTCTTTAGCCAAATGAATTCCTTAGCTGCTTCTGTTAAACTAACATACTCAGCTTCCATGGTCGACAGACTAACGGATTTTGCTTGAAAGTTCGCGATGAAATTGGAGTTTCGTCTATAAAAGTTATGAACCCTCCCATCGACACTCGATCATTCCTATTTGTAGCAAAATCCGAGTCTGAATAACATCTTAGTTTTAATGATTTAACTTTTGAAAGTTCTAATTGGTATTCTTGAAATACCTCGTCAAATGACTCACCTCGTAATTGTGTGTTACCTCGCGCAACTAAGCGGGCCTTGTATCTAACAATTTTATTATTTTCATCATATTTAATGGTATAAACCCAACGGTTTTCTAAAATTTTTATATTATCCGGATGATCAACTAAATCCCAAACTTTACGTTCCATCATTACGTTAATTTCTCTATCCATTGCATCATGCCATTTAGATGCGTCTCTGGATCTTATCGCCTGTTTGTAACAGTTAGGAATAGTTACTTCAACCATAAGAGCTTGTTGCTCTGACAAATCTGAAAATCCCTGGGATTCGGTATTATCTTTTCTAAAATTAAATAAACTAGGATCATACTCAATATTACGCCTCTTACAGTATCTCTATTTCGTTAAAAGATTTCAATCGGGTTGCTTCCCCTTCTATACTATAATATACGTTAGATCCAGTTACTTTCCTACCTATATTTCGAATCCACTTAACCTCTGTACATGGGATCAAGCTATGATTATCGGAACATACATTTGGTTTTTCAGATGTTGAGGGCGTGTTTCCGTACTTGTCTCTGAAACTAAACGACTCGTTAATGAATCTTTTACTCTATCAAAATCATCCTCATCATCATAATAATCAGGAAGGTTTAAATTATATCCAAGGTTACTATTAACTTTTGTCTAAAATTAATTCCCCTCTTATTTTCATCGAATCTTACATTAATAGTCTCGACTAATTTATTTTCATCTATCAACCATATTCTATAACCCTTAGTACGTTGTGCGTATCCCATCATAATTCCCATTTTCGCACGCATATCGAATTTTTTCCTAATTTGTTTTGGCACACCAGCGTATGCCAAACATCCAAAAGGTTTTAGATGCAATACCGATGGTTTTCTACCTGAATATTTTTCGAAAGGCGTTTGGTTACCGTCTTTGTGACAAATTCGATTCCACGCATAAGTGAAACAAAGTAATGCTTCTCCCCAAAACTTATGGGGAACTTCACTAGACTTAAGCAATGTTTTGATGCCATCTAGAGCGGTTAAATTGAATCTCTCCGCGACCCCATTCATTTCTGGCGTATATGAATTTGTTACCTCATGCTTTATACCCAGTTCTGTCAAGAAATTATCCATATCTTTATTACAAAATTCTAGTCCGCCATCAGTTCTAACTGCTATTACTTTTTTACTTAGAAAACGTTCTGCTCGTTTCTGAAATCTTATAAACGTATGAAATACATCAGATTTATTTCGGATGGGAAATACAGTAACCTTTCTTGAATAATCGTCAATTATACTCAAGAAATATTTATTACCGCCTTGTCTTTCAGTTGGCATTGGACCACAGAGGTCCATATGCAACAATTCCAATGGACGTTTTGATCTTACGGCCCCCGTCTTTTTGAATGAAACTCTTTTGGACTTTGCTAATTTACACGGTATACAATGAGTCTTACCATTATCAGTTAAGCGTGGGAGACCTTTTACACTATCATTTTTACTAGTTTTTACCAAGTAATCGTTATTAACATGACAAAAGCGTTGATGCCATATTTCTATTGATCCGTTTTTGTTTTAGCGGTTACATCACTAAAAAAACTAATTTCTTTACTCTTTGGTATAATATAATGATCTGGCTTAAAAAAATACAAATTTTCATGGCGTGTCGCCGAGAACAATTTTATCCAGTCTTTATTAAAAACATTAATTTTACCTTTAGTACCCACAAAATGCGCACCTTTACTTTCTAATCTGGAACCGGATAATAAATTTCTCCTCAACTTAGGATTAAATAATACATCAGTCAAAGTTATTTCATGAAAACTCCCCTTATATTTTACCCGAAATCTAAGTGTACCGATTCCTTCTACGGGACAACTTTTATCCTCCGTTGCTAACGACATTTTCATGTTAGTTATCGGCTTAAGATCTAAAAATAAACTCTTGTCATTACAAAAATGACTCGTGGCAGCAGTATCTATTACCCAAACACATTTATCAAACTCTGTGTTAAAAATTTCATTTACAGTTGAAGGAGATTTTTGTAGAGACTTTTTCTCTTTACAGTTTACTTTAAGATGCCCGTACTTATTACATACATAACACGGACCTATAGTCTTAATAGATTGTTTAACATTTTTAATAGTTTTACAGTTAAATATCTTACCACTTCTCTTTTGGTAATCATTCTTGCCATTTGGATTTCCATGAGCTGCAGCCGTAGCACCAGGTAACGTCTTCGACTTCTTCAAAGTGAAACTGCTCAAGTAAGCATTCTCCGCTTTCTCCAAATCTTGTTTCATCAACTGAAGACGATTGGTTTCTAATATCAGCTCTGCTTCAATTTTGACAACTCTGAAGTCCTCTTCTTTCCATCTGTAGATTTGTTGCACGGTAGACTGGAATTCCTGAGGAAGCCACCTTATTAATTGAAATCCTATGTACAGGTCGTCCAATTTATGACCCGCTTCTTGTAGTCTGGTTGCCGCTGTCTTTACACGAGATATGAAGATTCCAACATCTTCCCCTGGTTGGTATTTTGTTCCAAAAAATTGATCTAATAGTTGAATTACCCTTGCTCTTGTGACTGGTTCGAAGTGATCTTTTAATATCTTCCATGCCGCTACTCCGTCAGTTATTTCCGTTATCAGATTTTTCAAATCTGAACTGATGTTAGTATAGATCAACGTATAACATCTATCCTTACGAAGTTGTAGATCTAATTTTTCCTGGTATGTTGCCTCTTCATCAGGTTGCTCTGACTTGGTCTGTATTATAAACTGCCAGCAACCATAATGCATTAAGAGTACTTACATATCAGGCTTCCACGTGTTCCAGTTGTTTTGAGTCAACACTGATATATGGTTGTTAAACTCCATACCTGTTACTCGATTTAGCGTACTAGCAACAGAGTTCATAACAAATAGTTCTAGACTGGAACAATATTTAAATAGACAAAGTTCATGGCCTGGTTCAACTGCTTAGCCTGCCTCGACACAGTACATGGACTGGGCCCATAACCAAATTTGTTACACTTATTGGTAAACCAATTTAAATTTTGTAAAGCTAGCAGTGAAATTTATGCGTCGAGGAGGCATGAAGACGAAAAATAGTTTCTTAAAATTGGCCTTTAATAATCAATCATAAAGTCACTCTGCTCGATACTGGAGCGATAAAAACAATAAGTTCAAAAAGCAACATTACCAGAGACATCCGATTCGAACCGTCTTCTAATATTGTAAAACTAATCTCTAATCTAAAATGGTGATGCAACCTGCAGTTGCATTGCCAACCAGCCGTTCTCTCCCTCTAAGATTTAAACCACTCACATACTTATATTTCTCTTTCTCCTTCCTTTTTTAAAACTAACATGAGCCGAGTTTAAATACTAGCTCGATTTGCATGGCAGTTGCTGCCAACCTCAAATCACGAAACTCAAAAAGATCGGGTTCGAATCGGTGTGCTTACTTTTATTGAGATCATGGAACGGGATTGGAAAAACAACACAAGGAGATCATAAAAATTTGGATCCGATTTTTTTTAAATGTCTAACAAAAATAAAAAAAATGAAGCGAAAAAATATACTTAAAAAAAGATAATTTGTCTAACTATATAAAATAGCAGATTGCACTGACACGCCCAACTTGTTACAGTTTCAAATTAATATGAAACCAAAAGGGAATTGTAACATATTTTACTTATGCGTTGGGACTTTTCAAAACTTTTAAAATACGAGGTAACAAATAAACACTTCCTGGGGTCTGAAGAAATTTCCCCCCGATTTTTTACGATTGCCCCAGTGTCAAAACATTGGGTTTCCTGCGAGCCATAAAACTTCCTATCAGTGTCCTGCTGTGTTGCTTCCACCGTCCCCAATTATCTTTCAAGATGTTAAACCTTTAAAAGGAGGAAAGGATTTCAGAAAAGTGCGGCTAATCCGCTTTTGAAAACGTTACTTGAAGGCAGAAAAATCCGTGCAGTGCATTTTCGAAGCATCTTTACACTGACGGAATTTTCCGTGCTATCCGCTTCGAGGGTTAAACTCATTTTCTGTTTGATTATATTTGAAAACTTATAAAAGTATCAAAGAAAAAATTTTCAATACATTTTTGCAAGAAAATGGACAATTTTAGGTTAAAATTAGGCATTTTTTGCACATCACGGCAAACACTGTAAAATAAATTCTAATGCATAAGATAAAAAATGCTTTTTGAATTTTATTCAGAAAGCGTTTACCTATGTTTTGCTCTATCATCTTTGAATAATTTCAATTTATCACAAAATTAAGGGACAAAAAATGCAAAAAAGGAAAACAATCATAAAAACACACAGAAAAACAATCATAAAAAAGCTATATATATTTTTTTTTCTTATTCTCTAGTGGACAACATGCATACTATAATAATAAACAATTATGCTAAATTTCATGCAATTATCTCAGAAACCTTTTGAGATATCATGTTTGCCATGCGATAAAATATGGAAAAATCTGTTTCGGAGAAAAACGCATTTAAAGATTTAAAATCTAAATCTTAAAAAATTATACAGCTAAAACAACCTTAAACCTCTTAATATCAAAATAATAAACTTTTTATAAGCCCATATCAGTATTATATATTTGTTTCAAGTTCTTTTTTTAATTTTGTTACCAATTTTATAGAATCAAAAAAGCTTTTCTTAACGTCTGAATGCATACTTTTTTGAATACAAATTAGAGATATAAAAAGCACACTAGAAAAACTTTATTACGTTAAGAAATATTATTTTTTGCATGGAAAAAAGGTATATATTTCCACTAAGTATCTTAGAGCTTAAGAAATATGTAATATAAAATATATTAATGTGTGTTATTTTGTCAGTTATATATATATATATATATATATATATATATATATAATATTCCCGAAAATTTCTTTAAAAAAATATTGCTTATCACTAAGGTTATAAGAAATTATAATGAAAAGCATATAAAGAACAGTTTTTAAAAAATCCATATGAATAAACTTTTTGAATTTTTCATCATTTGTAATTTTGTTTTCTATGCAGCTTTTTTTTCCCGAGAAAATTTTCTATATTCTAAGGGGTGTCCCACAGAAGTTAAAATGCGTTCCAGATGAAATTGTACGAATACATGTACAAGATCTTATGAAGGGAAGTATTTGCATTTCTAATTTTATATATATATATATATATATATATATATATATATATATATATATATATATCCTGATAATAAACCTGTACATCACAAATTAAAAGGAATTAACGTTAATAATGCACTTACGCGCAATGTTTCAATAAATGTAGCTTTAAGTAATATGCTCCATAAAATGTTACTGAAAAAAACTTTCTGAGTAAATTTTGAAACATTTATAAATAGATTTCAACTTTTTGTCACAAGCTGACTAAGAATTATTGGGATTAGTTCTGTGTCAACATTCTCATTACTGCTAGCACCAATGATGAAGCAAATTCCTTAGACCTCCCAGGCCTTGCTTTAGGCACAATTAATTGATATTTTGTCTTTAAGAACAGAGTTTTCTATCAAATATATAGAAAAAACTTAAATATGAAACAAAATATCGAGATACAAGGGCATAAGAAAATTGAAAAATGACAAAAATTTTACGAAATTGTTTGCCAAATTTCACTTAAAACTAATAAATATTTTTTTAAAACATCACCATATTCCGTCATTACCTTACTAAAGTTAATATTTTTTTAAATAAATTCAATAAACACCAAAAAAGTGTAAAAAAAGTATTAACATGCAAAAACTTCCAGTTTCGATATCTAACTTCCGGTTCGTTTTTGTTGCTCTCTCTTCACATAAAAACTGTTATAACTTAGTAAATAATTGAAGTACAAACAAAAATCAGGTATTTTTAGAAAGCAGAAAATTCAACTATATAAAATTTAAAGTAAAAAAATTCGTCATTTTCATCAAAAATGATGTTTTTGCACTAGTCAGGCACCTTAAAATATGACTTCTGGAGAGAATCGATTCAAAGCAAAAATTCCCTTCATTTTGAATATCAATGTCTAGAGTGCTATCTTTGTTTTCATAATACAAAATTCTAAAAGGTTTTTGAAGATGTATTGTATGAAAAAAAAGGATATACATATACACACTGGCCAAGGAATTAGAAATTCAAGATTAATATTTTATTTCCCCACCTTTTGCATAACCACTCTGTGGGACTCGTTTGGGAATCTACATGCTTCTGGAACGAATTAACGTCTAGAGAATACCATACATTGGCTATGTAGCTTTTTAGGTCTTGTAAACTAGATATAAGATGAGAATGTGTCTTTCCACCATATCTCCCAAATTTTCTATGCGGTTAAGGTCCGGGCTATACAGTGGTATTAGAAGTCGGATGTGCAGCAAGCCATTTTTGAACACGTTACGGTGCATAGTTGCATTGTAATCCATGAAGTATACGTCCCCCCATCAGGGTAAAAATGCAACATAATGGGGTGCCCACATAGAGGGGTATATAGAGGTGTCTCATGGCTGTTTGCTTACCCTCGAGAAACACCAGAGCCCCATTTCCATGCCAGCAGAACATGCCCCATATCATGGTACTCCCAACAGACCCTTGCACAGCGTGAGTAAAGCAAGATGAATTCCTAGGGGCTTTGCGGGTTTCTCATCAAATTTGACGATTATTGAAAACCTTTGATATGTCTTCGAAGTCGGAAGTCCCTGCAGAACGGGCACCAACAATAAAGCCTTTTTCAAATGGTAAAAGATCTGTCGTTTTTTTCCATTTTACTTCATTCAACTTGTGAAGGTCTCCTTGGACCTCACTTTGAGAACGAGAATAAATAGGATTCAGATAAGAACCAGTAGCCATTTTTATAAACAACTTTCTTTATTTGGTTATCTTATCCAAATATAGAATCAAAGACTTATTAACAAATATATCTAACTAGTATTATGAGGTTTTAAAGGTAATATCCTTTAAATTAACTTAATTAATGATCCAATTAATTAACAATTAAATAACGATCACGCAGAGATTACCACGATAAGAGATTCCAGAATTATATTCTATGTTCTTATTGAACATTTAATTTTAATTTCATTCGCAATAATAAGACTAATATTTACCACACTGCAATTCAGCTCAGCTCAGCTTTTATCTGAGATTAAATCATCCAACAAGAAATCTTCAATTTAACTTCACTATAACTTTCTGCTTCAATCTCTATCTCCTACTGCTCTAACTTTACTATTCCGTTTGACTTAAATAGTTTATCTAATCTGCATATATAACAAGGAATCCTGTCCGCCTTTTTGGAGTTGATTGGAAATAGGTAGGGAATTAAATTTCCCTAAAAAGGACGACTCAGAATGTTAGTGATAAAGTTCCGTATAGATTTGTCACAAACTTGAAAGATACTCTTACACCTAACTTATTCTAGCATTCTAACCACGGGTACCCCACGTCATAAAACAAATTTGCATACTTCATCCTTAGCACGTATTCAAATGCAAGTCTCAGAGGTTTTTAATTCATTGGACAGTGTGTGTATCGAACTGCGTTGAGTACCTGAAAAAATAATTATATTGTAATACAGAAAACCAATCAATATATAAAAGATTCTTTAAATTACAATTGTAATAAAACTTAGTGCGAAAATTTATCTTATCACGACTTTTTGCTATTGTAATAAATATCATAAGGCTTCATTAATTATATATTTTTGACAAGAAAAAGTAATTTGTTACAATCATTCTCTAGTGCTTTCAATATAAAGTTTTTTCCCATCATATTTTTATTTCTTTTAAAGCATTAATCATGATTAAGCAAAAATGGGATAATGCTTAAGTTAATAAGTAAGAAGAAATTGCATATTGCAAATTTATTATTTTTTGCTTTGTTCTCAATTTAATTCTTATACCACAAATTACGACCAAATTAGACATTAACAAATATCAAATGTATGATAACAGATAATTATAATATGTACATAATAAATACAAAATAAATATTTAATATTCATTTAACTCATTTTATCTCTGTCGAAATGATTAATGATACATGTTTCAACACTTAATCAAGAAGCGCTCGATACGGATTTGGTATTGTGATCTTTGGAAATCTAATTGAAGTGTTGAAAACTAAAGAATCTGTTATGTCGAAATAAATAAATAAATAAAGAGTCAATAGTAAAATATAAAAGCGTTAAAGAGACTTTGGAGACATTCAAGTGTCGTCCAGGGACTGTTCAAAAATAAATGCGCATGGGGTGAAAAGCTATCGACTGCCTTTGGCGAGTATTAATGGACAACGAGAAGGCCGTTATCGAATCCAGTAAAGCTAATGCGGGTTGTTTGTTTTGGGTTTGAAGGAAGAGTTTTAATTACGTGATTTGTGTGTGTGTGGATATTTTTGTTCTTACACAGCCCCACAGGGATCACCTGAAAGGAAACTCATTAAAATTGGCCATGATATTTATTATAGGATTCTCTTTTTGCTTTTTGTGACTAGGAAACAGATAACTCGAAAAAAACTGTCTCGGAAAGAAATTATCCAATGGCTTTTTAATTGCCATCTTTCATCACCTCTTAAGATGTTTTTTTTTTTGCTCTTACATGTTTCTTTTCTGCATTCAGAATTTTAAAAGAAATCAGTTTGAGGAAATAAAATAGCATTGGGGTAATTTTCAATTCTATAGAGTATTGTCAAAAAGTATCATATAGTAAAATTGTTTTAGTTTTTTAAAGTCCTTGTGGAGTTTCATTCAAATCATTTTTAGTCCTTGAACGATGACGTACCATAACAATGGATTGCCTTTCGAAGTACAACTCAGAAGGTTAAATAATTTGAAATGAATCCATTGGTAGAATTTCTTGCTATTACAATGAAAAATTTCTATTCCTAACGAGTTCAAAATATTTTTTGTAATCAAATAAATGGGATGCAATCATTTCATCAACTATTCACTTACTTTTAAACTCCTCAGTAGAAGCATTTGTTTCTCAAGATTCGTCATTCAGAAACTCTGTTAAGTACAGGAGTTTCTATAAGGTACAAAAAAGCCGCTGTAAGTATTAAAAATAGAACTCATTGATTCTCACATTTCTAACTGGAATCCAAGCCAGAAAAAGTTTATAATAAAAAATTCCATATATTTACAGTTTTTTCAAAAAAAAACCTACACATCACGAATAAAGAGTGTTTTTATTGAAATTTAAAACGTGCAAAGCTTTTACATACTGAAAGTGAAATGATTCAAAATTCAAAGCGTAGTTCCATTCAATTGTTCAATGACTAATTTATTGCCCTCTGAATGTTAAAATCAGTGATGAACCTCTCCCTGAGGGCGATACGATCTTGAATTTGTCGACGGATAAAGACTCCATCTCTCATGTTTCTAATGTTCTACAAAGCTTTCATCAATTAGTGCTCCAGATGTGCGAAATGTTGAGGAATGAGCTGCGTCACCACTCGAGACAACTCTCTCTTATATTCTGCCAATGTTGTTGGATGAAAGGCAAACGTTTGATGGGTCACTGGGAGTGTCCCAGTCAAGCACCGTGAGTGGTGGAAGGTAAGGAGTGTGGTACGAAAGAGAACGAATGTACATCCGATCTTTCCACACACCTTTGTTTTTCATAGTCTCCCGATGAATTCCTTACAGCGGAGGTCTCCAAAGTAAGATACTTAGTACCAGTGCCAATTTAAGTTCATTTTGGGCTGTCATAACTTTATTTCCTTTCGTTATTACTTCTCAAATCAATCATTACACACATAATTAAATCTTGATTAACATAATTTTTTGATTAAATATATCATTCTTCTTGATTCAATACAGTTATCTAATCAACCCTACATATAATGTCTCTCATTTACTTTCTTGCTACTGTAATAGAATCAACTACTAGACAGTTATCTTGATCATCATTCTAATCAATCACACACAGTCCTCCGTGCGAAAACTCCCAAGATACTACTATCTTCCTGGTACAGCAAACCGCACACAGGTTCTCACCGAAGGAATTCCATTTCCTCCGGTCCAAAACAATTCCGCACGTCCGGCCTGCGAAAACAGCAAAGGACCGTCTCTCTTCTCTGACCATACTCTTCGGGGTCAAAAAACATTAACCCTACCGAAGCCGCGCCAATATTCCATACTCTATCGCCAAGAGCAGTCTCAGACACTACACGGGCCCTGAGCGCAGAAGAGGTACAGGCCTCCTTGGCACTGGCGGATCGAAATATATAACCTGAAAATCTCGTTAAGGCCAATGTATAAATCGACAGTTCTTAGTACGCAAAAAAATAGGCTCCCCATCGTTTGATAATGTATCACCGAGAGTGAGGTTCACTAGTATCTGGAGTACGCAATTTCATAAATACACCAGTTTTAAAGCGCATGCTCACGGATGTAGGGCAATCTAAGCCTTAAGAGGAAGGATATTTCTGCGTGTTCCCGAATAATATAGGGAAAACTTCGAAAATATGGACACCAAAACACTTAATTGAAAATATACTACATCAAAACACTTTTTTATTTTTCCGAAATTAAGGTATTTCAAACTTTCGGGATTGGTCTTCCTAATGGTATATGAACAAACCTAACTCTGGTTGTTGTTGTTTGTTTAAAGAAGTTCCAAAACAAATTTCTCCATTACGCATATTTGACTAAACCTTCAGGTAATATGAGTGCAATTGATGGGAATATGGGCAAGGGGCATTATAAAAAAGATAAGAGTCTGTCATCTCTACATTTACATTTTCCAAACAGAAATGCAATTTTACACAAATTATATGTTTCGCAAATGATAAGAAGTAAATTTAAATGTTTGTTCTTGAGGAAATTGTATCACAAAAAATTTTAAAAATATCTATAAATTAAAAATAATAGAATGTTTAAAATCAGATAAACTCAGGACGTAGAGAAAGTGCAGAGATAAGATGCAGAGCTACAGCTTAATAATTAACACAAATTATAACAAGTTTAAAGGGAGAAAATCATTTAATGAGGACTTGCACTTATATCATACGTTTACAAGCATTACAATAGAAGGAGTCACCCTTTAACTCGACACATTCCTTATAGAACCAGGATGACCAAGAGCTACAGCATTGCACACATCAATGTTCTTGATTTTCATCTTGCTAGTTAGCTCAACAAACAGGAAAAATGCAAGATGCATTCTGTTCCCTAGCATTTGCTGTAGTTCTGCGTCTTATCTCTACACTTTCTCTACGTCCTCCGTTGGCTACTCTCTTCTTCGTAGAAGTTAGACCTGCACTTGTCAGATCTCTTTCAACATTCTTATGTCCTCCATGATTTCCGCAGGTAATTTTGAGTGTTGGAATTGGACGCTGTTCCTCCAAAAATGATATGATGCTAACTGCGACAATTCAGTAGTGACAATAGATTATGACGGGGCCTTATCGCGCTTTCACACTAATCCTCTTGACGAATCTTTGGGGACAGAATGACATTATTTCAATCCAATCCTCTCAAGAAGAAACCGCGATTTGAAGATTAATTATTAGATATATATTGGAGCTTTAGTATTTGCGTGTTAGAATGATAGAGAAAAATAGTAGAATAGAAGAAGGAGACTGAAATCTGAGATACTGAACACCGATAGCTATTGGTAAAATATTAAATATAGAAGCTTAATTACAGAAAGAGTTTTAGTGTGTTAAGGAATATATATATATATATATATATATATATATATATATATATATATATATATATAGGGCAGATAAAGATTCTTAGGATAGCTTTTCATACAGATACTGATTAGGATTCCAGGCGCTATTTACTTAGAATTTAGAATTACATTGTATCACTCCTGATCTAATCTCTATAGTAAGACTTGCGTTGCGTTGATCAATATATTGGAAACAATAGAATAAATTAGATTTATTTTGGCGAATTTGAGTAATCAATAATTTTCTCCTACAAATATAGGTCACGTAGATGAAGAGATGATACCCCCGGGCCGGGGTGGTATCACAATGGCGCACAACAGGTTTTGTTCAAAGGCATTCTTAATTTCCCTAACCCGGAGGTTCGAGTAGGATCAGGATTCAGAGTTTTGCCTGAACTTTTTTTTCTAGGTCAGAAAATGTTGAGGAGATTTTGGAGTGCATAGAAAATAGTGTAAAGTTTTATAAGATACCCAGCAATTTAGCGTGTGTATATTTAAAGGGTAATCTCAGAGGAAGAGCTAAAGATTGGTTCGAAATATTTGGTTATGCTTTAGTGCAGGGGACGGCCACGGACTTCGCGCAATTAAAGGGGGGCGTTAACGGAAACATTCCCTGCAGTTCAAAATAAGACGGAATTAGAAGTGAAGTTCTATTCCTAACACCAGAATAGGGGGCAGGAACCATCCGACTTTATTTATGATTTACTAAAGATTCACTAGAAATTGGGACTAAATATGTCTGAAGAGGGGTTGGTTGAGCATATATTGGCTCGTCTCGAACCTCCGGTGCAGGATTATGTTGAGGTTAGAAACCCCAGCACTAGAGCTCAGTTGTTACAGGTGGTCTCAAAACCTGAACAAAGGTATTCGTCCAGGGTAACTCAGGGTTCAAGAACAAATTATAATAGGGAAAGACGAGATTGGGATGTGCGTCGGATGTCTACAAAATATCCTAGATATCCCATACACCTGATTGAAAATTTAATTACAAGTATCCCCCATACGAATATATTAAGTTCGCTGGACTTGCGCTCGGGCTATTTTCAACTAGCGGTAAAACGTAGCGATGTGGTTAAAACCGCATTTGTGACCAAGAATGCCATTTCGTCTGTCGGGTGCAGCACCGAATTTTGAAAAGGCCATTGATATTATTCTAAAACCGGTGCTGGGGTGTTTTGTTAGTGTATAGATGGACGACGTCATCATTTTGTCGCCATTGTTTGCATACCACGTTGAGCATTTAAGGAAAGTATTTAGGTTGTTGCAGGAAGCGGGGTTGATGTTAAATAAGGATAAGTTTAAGTTTTGTTGCGACAAATTAAAATATTTGGGTTTGATAATTAGCAAGGAGGGGATTACCACGGATGAGTCTAAGGTCAGGGTAATAGTAGAGTTGAAATATCCTAAAAATTCAAAGGAGAAAAATTCAAGATTTCTGGGAATGATACAGTGGTATGGAAAGTTTATTAAAAATTATGCAGATCTTTGCGAGCCCTTTTATCAATTGAAGAAAAAGTTTAGAAAATTTAGTTGATCAGAGGAGACGCAAGGGGCATTTGAAGCCATTAAAAAGGCAATTACGGAAGCACCCGTGCTAAAATTTCCAGATTTTAACAAGCCATTTGATTTGTTTACTGATGCGAGTTCAATAGGCATTGGGGCTATACTTAACCAGGAGCACAGACCAATCGCGTTTGCCTCCCGCACGCTCCATAGTGCGGAGAGGAATTACACTGTAACAGAGAGGGAGGGAATGTTTAGAAGTGTGATTTGGGCTCTGAATAAGTTTTGAACCTACCTAGGTCCACTGCCAGTAAAAGTAATAACAGATCATGCGGTTCTGATCCGGTTGACACACGGTAAAAATTTATCCAGCAGAATGATCAGGTAGGTTTTAAAATTAGCTGAAATTAATGTCGAATGGGAACATCGTGCAGGAACTCAAAATGCGGTAGCAGTTTTTGAGCCTCTGGTTACCACTTTATATAAATGCTCCCGTTTTCATGGAGAATTCGCCAGCTTCTTGTCCTCGTCACGTTAAAGGGCGCTCTTTGTATATGTGTTGTTAATGTTGTTTTAGTCGAATAAATGTCTACATGTTAAATAAACATTATTACTATACTACAATAAGTCTTCTCCATCATGTCAATATATTTTCTTCATCTAAACTAAGTCCTCACTTGTTAAGTAATAAACTAAAACCACTCGCCAATGATTACACGTATATATATACACTGAAGTGACACTGAATTAGGGATAGCAAGGGTTATGCGAATTGTACAGAACTGCTCATTATTCATGTGCAATAGAGGGCTCTGTGATAACTGCATATATAGAAGTTATATGGAGTTGTTCTACATTAGTTGCTGGAATTGACAGTATGAGTAAACTTCCTGATTTAGACGCCTTTGATCCTGGACAAATTGTAGTTGCGCGATTCATGAGCCATTCAATTACCGAAATCATCAGGCAGTTATGATTTTCAAGGTCGACAGTGTCAACAGTATACCAAGAATACATAGATAGTGGACAAAAAAACTAGCGATTGGACAAACTTCAAAACACAATTATCCTTGACAGTGGGTAGTGAGAGACGGCTCAGCTTATTGTACGTAGCCAGCGAAGCGAAGCATTAGGTCAAATTACCACCCAATTGAATGACGGTGCTAGTCGTACAGTCAGTAAACAGACTGCACAAAGCTCGCTTCACCGTATGGGTTTCGGGAGCCATCGACCTACGAGAGTACCATTGTTCAATGCTCGTCATCGGGCTGCCCGTCTTGCTTGGGCAAGAGAGCACAGAGACTGGAGGGTAGAGCACAGGAAACGAGTAGCATGGAGTGATGAGTCACCATTTCGACTACTTAATGCCGACGGGAGGCTGAGAATATGGCATCAGGCTCATGAAGTAATGGATCCTGCATGTCAGGCTGGAACTGCGCAAAAGCATGGTGGCTCAACAAGGTCTGGGGTGTTTTTTCTTGGCACTGTTTGGGATCTTTGGTTCGTGTACCAACCTCCCTCAATACAATTCGGTACATAGAGTTGCTGGATGATCACCTCCATCCATTTATACATGGTAATGAAGTTTTCCAGCAAGACAACTGTACTTCTCACAAGCCCCGGTTGGCTACTGGCGGGTAGGATGGATGTTCCTCTGACTTTTCTGTCAGAAATTGGCCACCTAGAAGCCCAGACTTAAATTTTATTTAGCATATTTGGGATGTTTTGAAACAAGGAGTGAAAGGCCAACACAGCGCCAACAAACCTTACTGAATTCTGGACAGCTTTAGTCAATATTTAACAAGTCATTCCCGTGGAACGTTTCCAGAAACTAGTTGAATCTATGCCTCGTCATTATCAAGACCAGATCACAGCCATTATAAAAACCAGAGGATCGTCACTAGATAGGTATCCCTACTTCAGTGGCACTTCAGTATACATATATACACACGTGGGGGGGTTACAACTTATAATTATTTTTGTTTTAACGGAACACTAACGCTTACACAGAGTACAACCATTGCTGTTATCACTTCATAATGTAGGTGACAGCTTGTTGTCGGTATAACTACACAGCTTCCCGACAGAGCGACAGTGTTCGAATTCATCCAGTGTGTGTGTGTGGTATATTAAAACACTATAATTTATTTATGGTGTTTGAAATACTCTGAAATTTTAAATTGAACCTACATTTTTCATGATTGGTTTTTGAATAATTTATTTTAAAATGTTATCTTTAATTTTTTTGAAATTTCGGGCTAAATTTAATCAAAAGTTTTATGCTACATTTTATGAAAAAAGCTTATTTTCACAATGACTTTTTTGCATATTTTATACAGATATTTTTGTAATTTGATTTTGATCTTTGATATATATTTATGCTGAGAATTTTTTAGTGATAAAATTTATTTGGCATATTTTTAATAATGTTACAAATTTTATATATATTGTGATAAAATTTGATGTACTTAAATGAGAAATATAAATTTTATTTCATTGTTTAATATTAAAATTTTGATAATTAACGGTTTCCCATATGTTTTGTCTTGTATTAATATTCAAATTTTATATTTTTGGTGTATCATAATCTGAAAAAATTTAAGTTATTTTCATTATTTTGAATAATTCTAAATGTAGAATAATGAAAAAGGATTTGTAGAAAAAGATAATGATCAAGACAATATGGCTGAAAATATTAATAGTACTTCTTATCAGATTCTCATTATGCCCTATATAATCCCGAAAATGGCCTGAATATAGAATCCGGGTAAGAATATTTAAAAAAATTCACGTAAACAATGCAATACGGATTATACTTGGAAAATTGTAAATATATCTGAGTTTCTGAAAGTATCTGCTCTAACACATTACATTAATTCTTGCCTTAATGTTTCCAATTCTAAATATCTTTGTTCTATTTTCAATTTTAAACCCTAATGCAGTCAATTTAGCTGATTTCTCCCAACAATTAAAAAGCAACTTAGAACAATATTTTCATAAAAGGCTTAATTGTGGAAAACAACTACGTCTCCCCCAAATCATTTTGGAAGGTCTTGCAAATGAAATCCTTACCCAGATAAGACAACACTATTAACCCTCCGATTACACCTAAAAATGGCTCATTCATAGTAGCTACGTTTTTAATGAAAACACAAGACTCTAAGACTGCACAAAACACTTACATGCAAAATCAACAACCCATTCGACTTACACAAAATTTATTTATACCTCAATCCCACAAATCAACCATTTATCAAATACTCATCCCCACAATTTTACAAGTAGAGGATTTACACCCAGCCACAACACACATTTTCAACATGGAATGCCACCACCTCCATGTAGCATTTCTACCAGATAAGGCATCCCAATGCCTACTATTGGACACAAGTATGTCCGCTTCGACAAAACCACACACACAATTGCGACAAACCCCATTTTCATATGACTCAAACCCCTTAATCTGCTCCCAGTACCCTGCTGGTACTTCTCAAATCCCAAATGAGAGGCAACACCTTTCTACTGAGGCCTCTGGCCTACCATACATACCTACTGTCCGGATACATCTCCACCTTGCCAAGACTTGGACAATACACCTGTTTCCCAAAGTAAACAAAATAAATTCAACATTGTCATCGTCCCAGGGGGCTCCCCCTTATCCTTAATTTCTGCAGATCTTGTGACCAAACTTCTTACCAAAACAAACCACTAGGCCTTTACCTGTTAACCAAGCCCTTGGCAATTTTCAACTTCATCAAATATTTAATGTTTATTTAAGAATTTGACAACTAGTAAAAAAAGATAATTCTGTACATATTTAATAGTAGTTTACCTTACCTTATTTTATGACTACCAGAGTGTAGACAATACAAACCTATTATTGATTGTGAACACAATAAATTAAAACGGAGAAATTATTATAAATAATCATAACAAAAATGTCTTCACACATACAAAAAACATAAATAATCACAGAGATAATCAGGACAATTTAGTAGATACCTCAGAGGAAATGTTTTCATTTATGGTTGTTAAAGAACAATCTGCAACCCCTGTTACAACTCTTGTCAGAGTACTTCCGTGCTTTTTCTAGAAATAAAATAACATTTTTTTCAAACAGCATTTGAATTGTTAAAAAATAAATTAATAACTAAACCTGTATTGCAAATATTTGATCTTAAATTACATCTTTATGTATTCTGTGACGCTTCGAAAACTGCAACTGGCAATTTTAAAGCAGCCTGAGAATTATTTTAATCTTCGCCCAGTATCTTATCATTCTAGAACTTAACGTAATAATGGAAAAAATTATTGTGTGTATCACAAAATTGAAATGTTTAACCATAGTATAGATGCTCTTGATAAATTTTATTATTTACATGGTAAAAATCATAATCCATACTGATCATTCTGTCCTTATTTCGCTTAAAAATATGAAAAACTTAAGAGGTAGGTCATTTCGTTGGTCTCTAAAACTAAGCATGTTTGATTATGAAGTAACATATTAAGGTAACAAATAATGTTGTAGCTGACATGTTATCAAGACATCCTATTGCTCAATTTGTCCACCACTCAAGACATTGATTTGAACTCGATGAGATAAAGACATAGACAATTGGACAATGTAAATGATTTTAAATATAAGATAGTTAATGATGTCATTGTCCTTAAAAAGAAAAATCTGTTTTCTCTCAGGTGAAAAATGCTCCTAAGCAATTTGGCACTCAAAAGAAGATCAATTGAATGACACCTCAATATTACTCAACTCATAACAATTGAAATATTTTCAAATTTGTTGTAATGTATGTCAATTAAATAAAAAGAAAGGAAAAAAAGATTGGGCCTCTACAGATCAACTTTTTGAATAGATCTCTATTGATACTGTCGGTATGTTGAATTATTATAATTGTACTAAAAATATCTCTACACACACTTAGTAATTGATTATGTAACTCGTTATGTTGAACCTTCCCTTCCAAAAATGAAACAACAGAAACTTATGCTAATAGACTAAAACAACTTTTCCAAGTTAAAATACCAGCTAAATTGTTAACGGATAAAAATGGTGCTTTTACCTCATCTAGATTTAAACGCTTTCTAAGAAATCACAATGTGAAACACAATTGTGAACGCGTTAATCAGTCAACTGTAACTAAATTAAGATATAAAGTAAATTATTCTTCTATTAAAATTCCTTGGACTTAACTTCTAGAACTAGTCATTCATAAATATAATTTAACACATCATTCAGTCATAAAATTCTCTTCTACAAATTTGTTATTTGCAGTTTACCATACACACCTCCATTAAGCCAAAACTTATGAAGAATTCAACTATCCAAATCGTAGAAAATTATCCCCGTTTTCTTCCGACCCCTCTGAAAAAGTACAAAAACTTTTTGATGTAAATAATGAAATAACCACATGTAATGTTTTAACTAAAAGAATTTACTGAAACTGTCCTCGTTTCAAAAAATTGAGAACTTATTATATTCACGAAGAATTGAGATTAAGGATGAATAATATTCCTAACAAAGTAACAATACAAAAAAATTATTTTCGTTTTTTCCCTCTTAGGTAGACCAACCTTTTTTTCATTCTTAAGATGTTTTTATTTTTATTTTTTTTCTAACGTTTTTGTGAGATATATCACAATGATGAATGATTATTGGTCTTATACTTGGGCGAAGCATGTTGTCCACCTCACTCTCCAGCTTATTTTATTTCTTTCCTGTTTTCATTCTAGTATCCTGTTTTCAGCTTTGGAGAAATATGCACTCTTGGATGCGTGAATTCTACAACCCCCCTTTCTTAAGGCCGTATCACACGCAGACTTATTTCAAGCAATTTTTCCTCCTACTGAGGGTGAAGGGTTGCCGTAAACAAAACGACATGCTCTGACGTCAACCGCGCACTTTCACCACATTGAAATGTTACTCGCCGATTTTTCTCCTTCGGAACCAACCATACATTATTTTTTTATACCGCTCGAGCGTACAGGATTCCTATTGGCTGGAATTCCAAGCAATTTTTTATTCCGGGCAATTTCTTGAGCTCACTAGCAAGAAATTGCTCTAAAGCGGTTGCTATGGCAACTGAGTAAAAATTGCTCGAATTGGACAAAAATTGCTTGAAATGTATACGTGTGATACGGCCTTTAGTAGTACGCAAACAGTAAATGATCAGCACAGCAGTGGATGGGGCTTATCTCAGGCAACTATCAATGGACAAATTGATGCAATGCCTCGCCCCGGATTGACAGCTATACGAGGTGGACACATTAGATACTGATTAAATTGGTTAATACTGATTTTATTTGTCTGATTTTTTAATCATTTGCATATCCGCCTGACCGCTATCTCCTCTGAAATTTGCATAACGCTACTTGCATTATTCCTTGGTGTTACAGTTTCATTTTTGAGGAGTGTATTATTGATCAAAATATTCTTCAAGATTTCGAAATCAATATCAATACTTTTTACACATATATCACTTGGATAAACTAACTTAGTAGTAGATTCACATAGTTCCAATTATTTATATTATGATTTTCTAATTTCTAATTAAATAATATCTTTTACTAATTTTCAAGATGTTGAATTCACTGGGTTACAACAATGCTGTACAAGTAATAATCCCACCAAGGATTATTCCGTAGCAATTTTATTGACTTCATGAGAGCAGCATCTACACATATGCATTACAAAAAAAAGCCGCATACTACTAAGCTAAAACAAATGATTTCTGTGTTAGTTTGACAGTTAACAGAATGCAAAAGTTCTAAGAATAAAATAGTCCAATCGGCAACTTTGTAGATTCCACCCACGCAGTGCATCATCAAGATAGTTGACTGCGGTGGCTTTCAACAAAGAAAAAAGGCTTCCCTTGTATAACTGCACTTCGAACAGAGATGCTGTTGAAGTAATCCACAAATATATTGAATGCGTTGCCCCCTTGATGAAAATTTTCATCGTTATATTATTGACTTTGACTAGTAGAAAAGTTCCTTGTATATTTTGAAGACAGTCCTAACCATCTTCAAATTAAAGTATCAAAGAATTTTTTTTTTCGAAAAAAGAAGGGAAATAGAAATAAAAGCTTCATATATCTATGTATAAAAGGTTTAAAACGAAGCTTTCCCATTCGATGCATAATGAAGAAAAAACATTTTATCTACTTCATTCGAGGCAGGTCCAAATTTTCCCTTCGGAATCCAAACTTACTGTGCTTTAAAAAATAGAGATTGTACTCGTAGAAAGTCCCACTGAAATCACTTGAAAGTTTCGTTTCACCGTCATCAATAAGGATCTGATACATTTCTTCCTCAGACAAATAAACAATATTCGTCATTTAACCATTGATCTTTTAGATAAAAAGGTTCCAAAGGCTCACTACCCGTGAGTAGACGTCGTAAACTCAGCGTCATTTCCATTTCATTTTCGGAGAGAAGTGAATCCCCCTCTTCCGAATATTCAATCTTTCGGAATTTCAAATAAGTTTTATACAAAGAAATACTATCGAGACAATATACAGGGAGTAACTTAAAGTTTTGCCGCAGAGTACACATCAAGACAAACAATAGTAAATAGGAGACTTCGGGTCTTCCGAAGGAGATAGGTGCCATTAAAGTTCAGAGTCCTAAATTTCAAATGATTATAAAAAACGGAAAAATAGGTCGCTTCGTTAGCGGTTTTCGCTAATATTATTCTTTTTGTCAGAATTTTCTTGAAAAATAAATTTTAAAAATAAAGACTTTGGAGTAACGAAAAACTATTTGTTAATTTTATTTTTTGTATCCCATTAAATCATTTCAAAAGCTTAGACTTAAACTTAAATTTTGAGCTCAAAATCTGATTCGTTGGGGTTGGTTAAGTAACGCAAACGGAATTGTGTTCAGGAGGTGAAATTTGAAACTCCTTTCCCTCTGAACAGAGTTCAGTTATTCCTGATCTTGGTGTCCTAGGACTTGGTGTCCCAGGACGTGGTGTCGCAGACCAGGCAGCAACTACTACCTCACACACGTAAAATAAACGAGAGAGGGATGACGAAATTTAAAAAAAAAAATTATTTATAATAAACTTGAGTAACTTCTCTGCTCAAAACAAAAAGAAACCATTTGATTACGCGCGTATGAATCAAGGTTGAATGAATGATGACACGCAGAAAATGGTACACGCAAGATTTTCTTGCGGAATTACAAAAACTGCTCGAAAGAATGCTCACCAGCAAAGATGCAGGCCTCATACCGCCGGTGAAGGGAATGTCGAACATTAGCCCCAGCTAAGGTTTCTTTCCCGGGAACCCGGGTTATCATAAGATTTCTGTACTTTTTCTATTCCCGGGAATTATACTTCGTTCCCGGATTTCCGGAATCGCACGGGGCTTCAATTATCTATGAGGTAGTTATTTTTGACTTGACTGTAGATTTCAACCTCGGACATCGTTAGCTGACCCTACTGTGACAATTTGCGATCATTTACCCCGAACTTCCTGAGCGAAGGAATGTTCGTGGGGTAAAAGTGTAATATGAGAAAGAAAGATTAACGCTTTCGTTGGATTGGTGAGAATTTTCCAGCTAGCTGTGGGTAGGAGTATCTGCCCAAATCAATTTTCTATCTCTGTATCAAGCTTCGTTAACGAGAAGTATTTGGTTTTTTAAAGTAATCACATTTCGTGGCAAATTAGCAATGTCTGATCGAAGTTCCAAGATCTTGATTTATGTGGATAACGTAAGTACTAATACTTAAAACTATTATTTGTTTAATCTTTTTTCAAAAAAATTTTTCGGATACTTGTCTTTATTATGAGCTATTTAATTGAATGAGCAACTTGAAGAAGGGAATGAGCCCACAAACTGTGTTGGGGGAGAATATTCTTATAAACAATCTCGCGATATTTCTTATTTTTCTAAACCTAAATTTCGAGTGAGATTCTTAATATTTGTTTATATTTATGTAACTACAATATAACAATTCCATAAACAAGAAATCGGTTGTACAAATAAAATTTCTCTCTCTCTCTCTCTCTTAAATACAATAATTAAAATTTTCAACGCACATAATTGGCACTTCAGCAGCAAATGAGTTTTTACGTATTTATTAATATTTATCTCTTAGTAACAACCTTAATAATTAATAATTGATTCACCTTAGACTGGTTAATTTTCAAACGCCTATGAGTCAGTAAAGGAAGGTTAATTTTAGTAATTATTTTTCAAATGTGAATTTTTTTCCCCGAGATTTTTAATTTATAAAATCTTGAATTGTAACATTGTTTCCATGCCAACACAATTTTTTTCTTTAATGCAAAAAAATAAATAAAAAAATTTTAAAAAATTTTTTAAAAAACTTTTAATTTGGAGAAAGATTTTTCCTCTGTGTATATGATTAAGTTGAAAATGAAAAATCGAGACAGTAACAGCATCTGCAAAATAAAGATAGTGTGACATTTATTTATTATAAACTAAGCAAATTCTTTTGTATTCGAATTTTTAATAATTTCTTTCATCAGAATAATTATTTATTCCTTCGAAGTATTTTTTTCTGTAGATTTCGTTACAAACTGCCTTTTTAAATTATTTATCAAAACATCTAGGGAATTTCATTGAGTAAAAGGCAGATTTTAAAATTTTGTTTGTCTCACAAAATGATACTAATTTTGCGTGGGAGCATGGATGAAAATATATTTGATACACTATTTACTTTCTAAACCTTTATCAGGTTTATTGATAGTTATATTACATACACATTTTTAATACAAATTCAAGCGTTTAAAAATCTGAAAATTAATCAGTCGAGGCTGAATTGAAAACTGAGGGAAAGAAACAGTCTTTCCAGAACAAAAACTGGAACTGATGATATATATATACTTAACTTTTGGCATATATTTATACTCCTATATTTGATTTGCTTCCTTAGATTTATAGTATTTTAGTATATACAGTGGTGGCAAAAAGTCCTGAACACACTCATTTTTTAGCGTAATTTTTATGTTTGACTTCATTTTTCGTTGTGAAATTATCGCACTATCTTAAATATTGTTATTGATTTTAATGTATTTTTTATGCTGATTTTTCCTCATTTCTAATTTACTACTAATTTCTTAATGACTAAAATATTTTTTGTAGTAAAGCTGCCTGAACACAATAATGTAAAATATATGCAGAATAAAACAATATAGAATAACATAATATGCAAAGAAAAATAACACGAAAATTACAAATACGGTATATTTAATATATATATAAGCATTTTGAAAATTACATTGTTGTCACATGTTAGAAAATCAATATTTTATGGGCCAGCCGTTTGCTTTAATTACGGTTCTACATCTTTTTGGCATGGAATGCACCAATTTCAAAAGAAGATCTTTCGTGACAATGAAGAATTTGAAAAAAAATATTAAAGCTTCAATTAATTCACGTTTGTTAGAAGGTTTTTTCTTTGAAATTTCATAACCAGTTTTAAACCATAAACTCTCTATCGGATTAAGGTCGGGAGACTGTCCTGGCCAGTTCATTCTATTCACAGTATGGTCTTCCAACCATTTCTGGATTACCTTTGCACGATGGCAAGGGGCGTTATCGTCCTGAAAAATCCATGACTGATTCCCCAAAAGGTCTCTCGCAGTTGGTGGCAATTTATTTTGTAGTATTTCAATGTAATCCATGGCTTTCACTGTTCCGCTAACGATGTGAAGTCTTCCAATACCATGAGAAGACATTCAACCACATACCATCACTTTTGTCGGGTACTTTACTGTGGGCTTCAGACACTAAGGGCTGAATTCCTCATGAGTGTGTCGTCTTACATAGGCACTACTTTGGTTGCCAGAAATACAAAACTGACTCTCGTCACTAAATATTACCTTTTTCCAGTATTTAGTAGTCCATAATGAATGTTCCCTTGCCCACGTCAATCACCTCTTGCGTTGAAATTCAGTCAGTCAGTAATGATTTTGGGCGCGCTTTACAGCCACGTAACCCAATTTCCAGCAGTCTTCCTCTAACAGTTCTTGGGCACACACTCACATTTGATGTCAAAGTCCATTGTTTCAAAATAATTTGCGAGGAATTAAGCTTTCTGTTTGAAAGCAATAACCTGTCTTCACGTAAAGATGTTTTTCTTGGTCGTTCTGATCGCCCCCTGTCCGCGATAAAATTTGTTTCAGAAAATCTTTTCAAAGTTCTCACAACAGCAGAAAGGCCACATGGTACTTAAGCAGCAATTTGGCACATAGAATAACCTTCTTCCTTCAAATGTATTATTTTGTACTTTTTATTCTCAGGCAGATATGAAAATGTAGCCATAATTCCAATATTTTCCACAAACGCACTTCAAATTGCTTTCAATACGCTATTTTCCACAAGCACACAACTGTATTCAATACAATAAACCACGTTTTACCTTTTTTTCTTTCAACCCTTTTTCGCTACTGCTCTCTGAGTGGTTGAAATAATGGAGCATTTCATTGGTAGAAAACACACTCACTCATTCTTTCAGTGACCTTGTGCTTTCTTGTCAAGGTTTTTTCAACATATCAATGAAACTATTTACTTTAGAAGAAATCTACAAACAGATTTGAAAAAATAAATTAAAATCAATAACAATATTTAAGATAGTGCGATAATTTCATAACGAAAAATGAAGTCAAACACAAAATTATGCAAAAAAAAATGAGTGTGTTCAGGACTTTTTGCCACCACTGTATGTACACACACATACAGTCGGACCTCTATTTAACGACGCCGCTAAAACCTGAAGAAAAGTTCATTATGTGGAAAATTTGTTAAATAGCGATTCCTCTTTCAATATTTTTCTGTTCTCGGTTCCAGGAAAAAACTTGCAATAGAGAAAGATTTGTAAAATAGTGGTCTGACTGCATATATATATATATATATATATATATATATATATATATATATATATATATATATATATATATATTAATAGAACTGAAACGAAAAACATTGTTTCAAGTTTTGTTCTGAACATAAAAATTATATTGTATTAATTAATTGTTCTGTTGATGTAACACATCCAAATATTTGAGATCTACTTATTTTTCTTACAATTTATATCTTTCTTTCAGATATAAAAATTAAACATAACCATTTGAAATATGTCTGTCTCAATTACAAAGTCCTTTGTTTGGCAGTATTTCATGAAAAGTAAAAATGAAGAAAGTGCAAAATGCATGAAATGTTGCAATATTTTGAAGTGTAGAGTTTGGTCTACAAGTGGTTTGCTTCGGCATTTACAAATTCAGAATAATATATCGAAAGCAACTCAATCCGTTTCGTCAGGATCACAAAATACTGAAATTATTAAGAGAAAAATTGATAGTGATAATGATATCAGAATTACTTCTGAACAGAAAAGAAACCCTTATTATCATATATTCTTAAAGAAAAAAAAAGAAACACCAGAGGAAATTGTAAGTAAGCTTGTTTGTGTAGATGGATTCACGGTAAATGCAGTAACAAAAAGTAACTTTATTAGGAAGTCCTTACATGATAAAGGTTATTCCTTTCCTCCAAACCCTAGTGATGTTATGAAGCTTGTATATAAACAATAAAATGTGATTAAAGCTCGGGTTACTAATGAAATTTCATCAAAGTTAAACGCAGGACTTCGTTGTAGCTTGACGCTCGATGAGTTTACATCGCTTAAAAATAGACGATATTTGAACATAAACGTTCACTTCAATGAGGGTGAAATCTTTAATTTAGGAATGATAAGAATTAGTGGATCCTTTTCAGCAGCAGAAAATTGTGTTAAAGCGGTTGAGACTAAACTACAGGAATTCGGAATCATAACAGAAAAGCACATAGTTGCGTATGTTACTGATGGTGCTAGTATGATGGTTAAGTTCGGAAAAATAATGAGTTGTGAGTATCACCTGTGCCATGCACACGCCATACATCTAGCCGTGTGCGATGTGCTTTATAATAAACAAATAGATTTGGTAGAAAACACTGTTGAAGTAGAAGATAAATCGCATGAAGAAGAAGACAATGGTGAAAGTGAAGAACTTGTTGAAGATTTAGACAAAGCATTAAATTTAGAATTTGAAAGCGGTGAAGGAACAGATGCTTTGTTTCATGTAACTTATGCAGAAAAAAATTCCATAACTAACATAAATGAAACTATAAAAAAGATTAAAAATGTAGTAAAATTATTCAGAAAGTCCCCTATAAAGAATGATATTTTACAAAAATGTGTTAAAGAAGAGAGTTTGGCAGTGAAAAGATGGTTTGTTTGGATACCAAAACACGCTGGAATAGTTTGTTGGCAATGCTTGAAAGATTTTTAGAAATAATGTCAGCAATTTCAAAAGCATTAATTGACATTAAAGGAGAACAAATGATGGTCAATGTAGAGTTTGAAACTATGACTACAATTGTAAAAGGCTTAAAGCCAGTAAAAATTGGCTTAGAAAAATTATGCAGTCGAAATGCAACTTTGCTAACAGCAGAAGGTGTATTTTCTTTCGTCATTGGAGAATTGAACAAACAAAATTCAGAATTTGCAAAAAATATGAAATATTCTCTAATCCAAAGAATTAATGATAGACGCAACGTTAATTTAATAGGATTAATGCAATACCTGAATTTTGGGAGAAAATACGAAGCAACTGCAGTTACTGGTGATATTTCGCGATTGCCTGGTAAAAATTGTTTGGTTAGACAAGCCCAAATGATAGGGACAAGGCTTTTTTGCGAAGAAGAGGAATCAATATCCAACTCTTCACACTCAGAAGAAGAAAGCATAGAGATTTTGAAAGAAAAACCTCTGACATTAGACGAAAAATTAGAGAAAGCAATTTACTCTAAAACAACAGTTTTATGTTGTTCAACCAAAAAAAGTACCAGTTTCAACAAAATCATGAAACAAGAGATGCAGTTGTTCGACTCGACTGAAAATGCATTACCAAACATTATAAAACTTTGTGATGCTTTAAAAGCCATTCCTCCAACGTCAGTTGAAGCCGAGAGAGCATTTTCTGCTGCTGGATTGTTCGTTACAAAGCTTAGAACTAGGTTGAGTGATAAAAGTATTAATTGCTTATGCTTTTTGAAATCTTATTTTAAAAATGAATAATCAATTTATTGTATATTTTTTGTATTTTTTAGCTCATTATATAAATAAGTATTACTTTTGGAGTTTATATGTATCCTTATTTTTTATATAACTATTATTGATTTTATTTAAAAATAACTTGTTTTTTTTAATATTTTTTGAAATTTTGATGTTTTCCCGAGAATCCCGGGAATGACTATTGCATTCCCGGGATTTCCCGGGAATGGAGAAACCCGGGAAATCAGAAATCCTAGCCCCAGCATCTCCCGGATATCCCCTGCTACGACGGGAATCCTCGCAACCAGGGCCTCATCAGAGTCGTCGGGGTTTGCGTAAACAAGCTCTTCATATGTCCCGAGAGGTAGAAGTCTAGGCAGGATAGGTCAGGCGAGCGCGCCGGCCAATTTACCAGACCACCCCGTCCAATCCATCGCCCTGGATATGCTGTATCCAATGCACTTCGCACATCTGAGCTGAAATGTGCAGACATTTCGTCGTTTTGGAACCACATACGAGCCTTTATGTAGGCTGGAACACTTTGCAGTAGAACGTTACATCCTTA
Source organism: Trichonephila clavipes (assembly GCA_019973935.1). Taxonomy (NCBI): domain Eukaryota; kingdom Metazoa; phylum Arthropoda; class Arachnida; order Araneae; family Nephilidae; genus Trichonephila; species Trichonephila clavipes. The sequence goes on from BMAU01014784.1 coordinate 810,272, forward strand.
CATACAGTTAGCACCATAAAGTTAAATCCTTGTGTACTACATGCAAATCGGGTGATTTGTATAATCGGGTATTTGGCGGGGAGAAATTGCTCATGTCTGTTATGAATAACTTTTTTATTTAAGTTTGTCATCCTTCTCTCGTTTATTTTACGTTTAGTGGGTAGTAGTTGCTGCCTAGTTTACGACCGAGCATCGAAGATCGTGAATAACTGAACTGTGCTCAGGGGAGGAGATTAGTTCAAATTTCATTTCCTGAACACAGTTGAGTTTGCACTACTTAACCACCCCAACGATTCAAATTTTGAGCTCAAAATTTAAGTTTAAGTCTAAGCTTTTGAAAGCATTTAATATGATACAAAAAATAACAGTAAAAAATAGTTGTTCGTTACTCCAAAGTCTAAAGCGCCCTCTATCGACATTTTTTGAGCTTTATCATTAAAATTTATTTTTCAAGAAAATACTGACAAAAAGAATAATTTTAGCGAAAACCGCTAACGAATGGACCCATTTTTCCGTTTATTATAATGATTTGAAATTTCGGACCCTAAACTTTAATGGCACCTATCTCCTTCAGAAGACGTTTGGGGACCTCAAGTTTCTTATTTACTATTGTTTGTCTTGATGTGTAGTATCACCCCTTAAAATTTTGCCGCAGAGTTTATATACATCCTGTATATAATAATATATTAGAGATATTATTAATTTTGTTTTTATGCGCATGGAAAGGTCATTAACCATGACAAGACCATCGGAAAATTAAAATACCATTTATTTGCATATTAAAATTAAAATGTGTGCAGTATTTTGAATAGCAAAGATACAAATTCAAAACCCAATCTTCGAGTTCGGCAACACAAACAATTACATATAAAAATACCATACAATATTTAACAACTGGTCGAAAATTTGCTTTAATCCGACCAACTCTGACAAATATATATGTCGCTAAAATAAAGACAGTGCTTCGAGCAAAAAATTCTTTAAATAACGTTAAATAAAAAGTATACATTTTTCAATCAATTTACAATGTTAAACTTAATGCAAATGCGACATAATTGTCCAAGGAAATAATTTTCTGAATTCATATAGAGACAAATTGTAAAAAGTAGGTAAGACATGTTATTGTTTTTTTTTATTTTTACGATGTATTACATAACAAGTTGCAAACAGTTGACTAACTTTTAAATCATTTGAAAGAGAAATACACTACTAAATTCAAACCAGTTAGCGACTGTTTCTCAAAAAATATCGATCGGAATCTTTCAGCTGACGAGATTCATCGTGAATAAGCCTTATGTTTGTCTCAGTGCGACGTAAATCCATAGGATCTTTTCTTCATGATGTTTGGCACCATCTTTCCATTCCAAAATAGCTTTTCTTCAGTGTAGTGCTGTAATGCATTTGCCCGTGGGTGATACCTTACTTCTAAGATATCTTTGTGACCTAGAGGTGTGGGAGTGAATGAAGAACCAGGCGTTGCCATGACCTTAAAATGTATTTAATAAGATCTTAACTTAAACATTAACAATGATAATATTTATATTATAACTTAGTGGATCTGAGGTGAGAAAACACACAATACGTGTTACCAAATAAGCGCGACTTTAATCACTATATTCCCGCCTATTCCTAATCTCAACTTATACACAGTCCTAATAGATAACAGAATTATCCTACCTTAATTTCTTGTTTAACCGCAATCCTCTCGGATTCTAAATATCTTTTGTATATCTCGCGTGGAATAGTATCCACCTTGACTTAATCGCTCTGTCACGGATAGCTTCACACTCAATGACGGCTTTATTCTCTTCCTTCAGTTCACGTGCTTAAACTCAGACTAGCATAATCACTTCCCAATAGGTCATACGCTTACGTTAAACTTCTGCTATTTAAAAGGTTTCTTATTTGCATATTCCCGCTTCGCCTCTGGATTTGGTTGGAAAGAATTTGCCTTTTTAGGCCCCAAAGAACCCAAGAGGAGTTTTTAGTAGAATACGCGATAAGCCCGTCACAGTATAACCGAGAATCTCCATCCTCTCATTCACTATTTTTTTCACCCCATTTCAACTGTCTAGCTTCCCTCGCCAAGTTGTAATATATTAGGTTATTCATCTACTCATTAAAGATCCCCCATTTATTTGAATGAAAAATTTTCTCTGCTTTTCCCAGTAGTTTCTACCCAGCGTAAGACAACGTCGAAGTGAAAATCGTTTGGAATCAATAAACGTTTTCAAATAAATCCGCGTCTTTCTGTAGAAAGTGGAGGACTGGAAAAGTTGACGCTTCCGTTTATTTCTTCTGCCAGCACCACTTCTGCTACCTGCCAGACACTATTAGCTTATCGAGATTTTAGGGCTTCTAACGGGGTGATTTCTTTTCATTAGTGTCATGGGCGACACCCTTTCCAATAGTTTATTTTCATGGATCTCAATGTCGTGTTAAGACAATGATCAACCCCGAAATCATTTCCCCATGATGAAGAAGAGAAGGAAAATTTCGATCGATCGACCACAAAAAATGGTAGCACAGAAAATATCCCTCAATATTAAGTCAAAAGTGAAGAAAACCATTAAGCACTTTGAAAGACATTTTTCCCAAGGATAGATTTGCAACGGAGCTGTGTAGACATCGAATCTGCTAATTAATAAGAGAATCCAAAAATTGGATGAAAATTAAGCAAACAGAAATTTTACTTGTAAACTCTTCGTTCTTGCATGTGTGATTTTATAGCTCTTTAAAGGGATAACCATTCAAAAAATCAACTTTTTATTCTCCCTTTCTCTTAAAGTTAATACTAAAAATAGGCTGTCGAGAAGAGGCCAACCGACCATTATTTAATCGGATAATGGAACAAATTTTGTTTGGTATAATAGTGCACTAAGTTATATTGACAGGGATGTAGTAGTGTCTAAAGCTAATATCCAAAAAATAAAGTGGAAATTTAACCCTTCCAGTGCCACGTGGTGAGGAGGATTTTGGGAAAGAAAGGTTCATATGTTAAAACAATTTTTGAGAAAAATGTTAGGTAAAGTATTGTTATATTACGAAGAGTTAAATACTGCACTACGTGAATGTGAACATGTGATCAATTCTAGACCCTTAACATACATTTCTGAGGATGTTAATGATTTATCACCATTAACGGCAGCTACGTTTTTACAAGAAATTGAAACGACTGATGTAACTGAAATAGATTGTCTAGATCACCAAGAAATCAATAAGAGGATTGGCATGTTCAAACCATCCGAGAACAGTTTAGGAAAAGATTTAGAATTGAGTACCTAGGCCAACTAAGAGAGCAAACTCAACAGCACCAGAAATCAAGACCCTTAACGGTGGGAGATGTAGTTGTGGTGGAAAATAGTTTAAAGAATCAAACTCTGTGGTCACTTGTTGGAGTAATTCCACTGATTCCAGGAAAAGAGGGACATGTTAGTCGAGTCCAAACTGAGACTGGTCATCCCAGTGCAATTACTTTACAACCTGGAACTGCAAGAACCAGAGATTCATTTACCCAAGGAACAGAGTGATTTGGTCATTCGCACAAGGAGAGGCACAAAAGTAACTTCTAAGCGTTTGACATATGCCGAAAGTGTATTCTGTAAAAGTATTGTTTGGCGTAAATTTTGTTTTATTTCAGCACCAGCATTTTGTAGCACCTATATTGTTATCCTTACTGTGGTATTTTATATGTTGTGTTTGAGTTTTTTCACACAGCTTCCAAAATTCAAAGGTGGTAGGATGCTGCGAATGCACCAAAGAGGGGTTTATGTACGGAGGAGGGAATGACCCAATGATGGAAGAGCGCCTGGGGTTTCTCTTCTCGACTGTGGCAACAGGGAGATGAAACGGGAAAGAGAGGATTCCTCTGGATGCGTTTGGAGGGGTCAGACGGCGATGAGCGTGCGCGATAATATTTTTAACCGTTTTTCATGCATCCATGCAAATAACTTAATAAATGTTTTATTTCAATTGAGAAACACTCGTCACCACACCATTTATTTTGCACTTAGTTGATTGTATTTTAAATGAGTTGTGAATTGAGTTAGGGCATAAAGAGTTAAGCTACAGCTGCCACACTCGATGTATCAAAAAGACATGATTGGAGGTTCTTTTCAGACTGATGGGATTTCTTCTAACAAAGATAAACATTACTTTATCAAAAGAATCAGGAGTATATTTTTAAGGAATATGAAATTTAAACGAACCGTTCTACTCGAAAGGGTGGCTGCTGGTTGTATTTCTTTTTAAATTACCATCAATATTCATAAAATTTAATAAAAAGTTCTCGTTATAAGTTTGATATTTGATTTCTAACTACTGTTTTTTTATTTATCTATTTATTCTGTTGTCGTATTTTACCTCCTTTTTATACGACTTTACGAATAAGGCAACATTTCTTTGACATTTCAAATGAAGAAGATAGTTGCGCACATTTTTTGTGGGACTGTAACACATTTTACTTTATTAGTAAAAAAACATTAGGAGAAAACAAAACAAAAGGATTTCTATTTTATTTAAAATGCTTGTGTTATTCATAATTCCCTCTAATGTTTTGGAGTGCTGTAGTAAAGAAACTAAGACAGCTATAGAAAAAAATGAAAGAATGCAGAAAAATTCATTTACATATTTTACAGGTGTTTGGGTCACCTGTAAAATATGTAAATGAATGTAACAACCCTTTGTCACACGCCATACATAGATGCGTTAGTTGAATTCCTACCAACTCCAGTCAACAGGGTACTATAAACGTTATTGATATATCTCTTTAACAAAAATATTACTCGTTTGGTCGTTGCATGCGGGAATGTAGGAAACATGTATGAACATACTGGAATTTTGGTTGATTCGAACCATTTTATTTTTGGTACGCAGCCCACGGACATCACACACAAGAATAATAAGTCAGATAAAAAAAGACAGATAATAAAATCGCTTGTTAACCCCACCAGGTGGTGTTAGCAGTTCTGTTACAATCATGGGGACTGTTACAGTTTCCCCCTCTGACCCTGACGCCGTCTTTGCGAGGAAGAGTCATCCCTGGCCTGTCTCTTTTACAAAGAGACTTCGATGATAGATCTTGATGAGGATGTAGTGCTGAGGTGGGATAGACCCCAATAGGAACACCAGAATCCTCAGGATTCGTCACTTCAAATGGAGTAGGAGATCGTTGACTGAGAATAACAAATGGACCATTTCTGAATGGCATAAACTTTGATGCCCGCTGCCGGGCAAAACTAGTCAAAGGATATTTGTTAATATCATGATTGTTAGTTTGTGAAGCAGCAGGAGAAGAATTATGATCCCTTGGTAACAGCAAAGGACTCTATAATGGCGAGTTTGAAACAGTTGGGTCCTCATTTTTATAAGGTGCTCTTGGAGGTACAGGAAAAGCTGGAATTACAAGCTTATCCCTTCTACAAAGACTTGAACCAATAAGTGATGGTGACGAGAATTAACCATCCATTGCGTAATTACTCGTAGGTGGAGTAGAGTGAGAGAAAAGAAGAGGTGAGCCCTGAATATAACAAGAACTATTTGCTGCACTTGCTGAAGAAAATGGTAATTTTTTAGATGTACGTTCGAACTTATAAAGTTCGGCAGTATTTAAATATGGAGTTCCATTTTGTTTATCTCCAGAATGAGCCAAGATTAAAAGTACTGGATCTGAGAAATCTGGTTTAGGCGAATAAACGTTTCCATATATTGTAGATCAGGAGGACTCAAACTTTTCTTCCACCGGGCCATATGGTCGTTATGGCCATATGGTCGTTGTAGCCGAGTGGTCAAGGTATCGGATCGTGTCTGGCTTTGTCACGAGTTCGAGCCCAATACCACTAAAGACCCGCCGTGTAAAGGCGGTTGATGCACGTTAAATATTTCGAGAGCTCAAACGTCCTCCTGTTGGTGTGGCGTGGTAGTTAGGAGAGGTAGTATCAGCTCCGGTGGTCCTTGTCATTTGACCATGGTTCAAAATTACGTGGTCCGTCGCCAAAAACCCTCGTGCAGCTGAACAGTGCGACGTTAATATTCACTCACTCACCCACCGGGCCACATACATATGATAGGTATTTCATGCGAACCGCAACATGAAGATAATGGAGGAAAAACACTGTAAGATCAAAGCAACATTTGACAAAGTAAAATTAATCAAAAGATGAAAATTTATTTTTGAATTTTTTTAATGTTATATTAACCTATCTATCAAACATGCAAAAAAAGAAAAAAAAATTGTGCTCTGACAAACAACTGAAGTTTACTACCTAAGTACGGAAGTCTTTGATTATATAATAGTTAAATAAATGCATCTCATATAATACTGAAACCATTTTCGTTAATCTATTCACATTTTTCATATTGATTCAGTAAAATAATGTATACAAAAATAAATGTATATCAATTATGTGCAAAAATATATATTATTCATAGGGATTGCAATATCGGATCAAAAGTTCAATACCTGTATTCGGTATATTTCTTGGAATTTACACTCATGTCCATAAAATAAGGATAATGAAGTTCAGGCAAAGAAAGAGACAGAATCAAAATAAATTTGACTTATTTGTAAAGTCTATTAATTAAACAAAAGGTAAAGAGCAAAAAGGATGCTATATGTTTGACATAATTAATAAAAATTGCGATTTTTACTCCCTGGAGCAAATTTCAAAAAAGAACCTATTTACGAAAAACAGTATAACATGGTTAGTATGATGGTTACTACGGATTATGTCTCCCGGACGATGCAATACAGGCCTTACAACGCCTAAAATGCTGAGTATCAAATTATCAATCTGATCTAGGGGAATATTACACCACTCATCACGCAATGCCCTCCAAAGTTCCAGTAGACGAGTGGGAGAGGGTTGACGGGCTGCAATTCGTCGGCCAAGCATATCCCACACATGCTCTATTGGATTCAAGTCCGGTGAGTATGCTGGCCAATCCATACGGGTGATATCCTCCGATTGAAGGCATTCGTCTACAATGTTTGCACGGTGAGGACGGGCGTTGTCATCCATAAACAGAAATTCAGCACCCATGGCGCCCCGAAAAAAACGTACATGTTGTTCCAGAATGACATCCCGATAGATGTGGCCTGTCATCGTTACACTCTGAACATGCAGGTCAGTTCTGGGACCAATAATAATTCCACCCCAAACGAGCCATCCTGCACCACCGTAACGGTATCTTTCAATGGTGTTCTCTTGGTAGTAACGGGTACCTGGCGCTATGCGTATTAAAGTCCGGCGAGAATCAGACAGCAAACTAAACCTGGACTCGTCGGAAAACATCACACAAGACCACTGTTGTGGTGTCTACAATGCATGCTCTCTACTCCAGGTTAATCACAGGTGACAGTGAGTTGCGGTAAGTGGAACACATCTGACAGGCCTACGAGCATATAAACCAATGTGCCCTAAGTGTCTGTACACGGTCTGCCTTGAAACTGTCGTACCGGTAGCTGAAGAGAGTTGACGAGACAGGTCTGATGTTGTGCTCCGTCTGTTTCTTTTGGCAGTAACTTCCAAATATATCGGTCCTCATTCAGCGTTGTAACGCGGGGGCGACCTGTGATGTAATATCTACTCACATTACCATCATCTTGGAATCGTTGTCAAAGCCTGGAGATGACACTCTGGGCGATTCCAAGTTCCTCGGATACTTCCAGCTGGGTACGTCCACATTCCAGTTGTCGAATAATTCTACCATGTAAAAAATCATCCAAATGCTTCCTTTGTGCCATAACTATGCGGTTATTGCACTAAAAGGCTTTTAAAGCGCTTCTGAACAATTTTACTTCTTTGCCACCATTCCTTATATACCCCTCTCTTACACTCTCGTCATTGTGAAGTACTATCCACGCCATCTGGTGGTTTCCTGTCATTTGCATATTCTTCTTCAAGATGTGTGTGATAATTCTACAGGGGAAATTTTTATTTTAGAGTTCAATTTCTGTGTGATTCTGAATTATCCTTAATTTATGGACATGAGTGTAATACCGGGATACCGGTTTTAATACCGGTATTAGATATTTTAGAAAAAAGAAATAAAACATTGGGTGTTTCTCTGTTTTACTTACCAGTTTTATTAGAGAGCGTAAATATCACAAAAAAATAATTTTTTACTTTAAATTATAACAATATATAAAGAATCACAAAAACGTATATAAAGGAGAATCTTTATTTAAATCACAAAAAAAAGTGGGAATATCACTTTTCAAAATATGGTACTATTACAACTTTTGAAATGCGATCTTAAAAAAATAATGCATCAATTGTACTGTCAATAAGCCGAGAACGTAATTTTGTGTAAAAATTACCTAAAGTGTGATATGCAAATAAAATGTGAATAACAAACTCACCAATTAAACAAAAAGAGAAACGAGCCTTACAGTAGTCGCATATGATGTGTAATGTCTGACATGTTATCGTGGTAAATACGCAATAGTAACTTAAATCCTGAAAGAAATGAATCGAGTATGATTGGAAATAATTTTTGATCGAGAATAATTATATCTTTAATGAAAATTTTATTTATACTGCTCAAAATAATTAAAGGATATTGCGGTTTTAGGTGGATCTTGTGGCTGGGAAACTTTTTAGCTGATTGATACATGGTCGACAGACATAATAGGTTATATGAGAATAAATTACACGTGTTTGGCAGAAAAAAATGCATTTTATTGCACATTTGTGTACAAAAGGAAAAAAACACAATTTGTGCATATGAGAAAAAAAGAATAAGAAAAGGTGTTTTCTTCAAAGGAAATCATTTTCAGTAAGGGGTATGGTATTCTGTCCCACTCTTCCAGAAGAGTTTTTTCCAGTTCTTGGAGAGTTTGTGGGGGTAGTTGGCGGCCAGCAACTCGTCTTCCTAGAGCGTCCCAAACGAGTTCTATTGCATTCATGTCTGGAGAACACGCTAGCCATTCCATTCGTACGATTCCTTCCTCGAAAAGGAAATCCTCCACAAGGTTAGCACGATGTGGCCTGCTGTTATCGTCCATTAAAATGAAGTCATCTCCGATTGCTGCAGCGTAAGGGACTACAATAGGTCTGAGGATCTCATCCCTATATCGGCGAGCAGTCAGAGGTCCATCTCGAATGATGTAGAGGTCTGTGCGCCCGTCAATGGAGATGCCACCTTACACCAACACTCCTCCACCGCCAAATCTGACACTTTCGTGCACGAACGCAGGATTATTCCTACCGCCACGGTCGCTCCAGATGAAAATACGCCTATTATCCGGATGAACAGGAAAACGGGACTCGTCTGAAAAAAGAATATTGCTTCATTCATTTCTCCTCCAATTCACATGCTCTGTTGCTCACTCCCTGCGGTCGCAACGATGCCTTGATGTTAGTCTAACACATACCTACGGTCGGCGAGCATACAGACCTACACCAGGGAGCCGGTTTCGAACAGTCTCAGTTGAAACCGTGGTGCCAGTAGCCGAGCGAAGGTGTTGTTGGAGAAGAGTAGCGTTCATATTTCGGTGTCTGCGAGCCGTTAACACTAAATAACGATCTTCATTGGGCGTTGTTGTCCGTCTACGACCTTGTCCTGGTCTTCTGCCTGCACTTTCAGTCACCAAAAACCGGTTCTAGATCCTGGAAATCACACTTTGTGACACTCCAATGGCTTGCGCTACTTCGGCTTGAGTTTGGCCCCCTTATAACCTATCAACAATTCTCCAAGCTTCTGAATCGGTTAAATGACTTATTTAGACATCGTACTCATCGAAACAAAGCAGTCACTGAATGCCGATCATCCTTGTCTTCATTTCAGTTGAAAGTCAAATTTCATTCGCTGCCGCTGAAGCAACGTTTTTGACGTCGAACACAAAATTAACATATTCCACAGTTTGAAAATCAGAAAAATTTACATTTTTGATTCTCTTCTTCCATTTTTTCGGCAAAAAAAATTCGCTTATATATATTTATTTTATATAAAACTTACAATATCCTGTAACTGTTTTGAGCAGTGTATTTAACACAAGGAGTAATGCAATGTTTTATCAAAAATATTTATTCTTGTTCAATTTTGGGAAGAGTGGATACAATAGACTTGAAAATGGACATACAGGGTTTTCGGTGGCCATATACATTTCTTCGAATCAAACGGCTCAAAAAATTAAAGATTTCCTGCATTTGTACTTTTACCATATACCGAAGATGGTTCTACTCTTTTAAAAACAAACTATCACTTGCTTCTCTTGATTTTGAGTGGGATTGAATCGAGTGTGATTGAATTGAATGAGATTGAATTGAGTTTTGAATCGAGTAGGATTGGAAATAATTTTCTATCGAATAATTATATCTTTAATGAAAATTTTATTGAGGAGTAATGCAATTTTTATCAAAAATATTTATTCTTGTTCAATTTGGAGGAGAGGGGATGTAATAGACTTATGATAAGTAAAATATAACACATATACTTGAGATTTTAAAGTATTTAAAAACCGTTGAAAAAAAACAGCGTCAATAACAGTATCACTGTTCATTGTCGAAATATTTCGATTTGTATTCATTTCGAGCTTTAGTTCATCAGCCAAAAAAGCTATGAGCGGCTTAACTTCTGAAAAACTGAAGTTAACGTTGAAATCAGCACTCAGAATCATGGGAAGCGAGTGATAGTTTGTTTTTAAAAGAGTATAACCATCTTTGGTATATGGTAAAAGTGCTAAATGCATGAAATCTTTAATTTTCTGAACCGTTTCATTCGGAGAAATGAATACGGCCACCGAAATCACTGTGTGTCCCTTTTCAAATAAACATTCTGCCGCACATATGTCCCCAATACCTTGACTACCAATATCCAGTCCACTTATTTGACAATAAATAATGTCCATGTGAGGAGTCACAACATGCGAGTTGTTCCGTTTGCGCACTAACATATTTATTCGAATAGTTCCATATTACTTACTCGTATATTCTTAAGAATGTTAAACTTTTTAAGACGCTTAACAGTTAATATAACTATTAATATAGTTTACACATATAAATTAACCTCGGATTTCTTACACGAGTCCTGAGACTTTGACAATTGAGCGTAAGTATCGTAAGTCTATCCTAAATAAGAATTTGAATCTTTTGAAATGCTTACTTTTAACAGTATAAAAAATAACTACAGTAGAACGTCGTTTATCCGAATCAGTTGGGACCAGACACCAGATACGCGATTGTTCGGATATCCGAAAACCGAATGCGATCCCTGCAGTTTTGAAACCGGACACTATATGAATATGTAACCATCACATGCAGGAAACGTGCTTAAAGGAAGAACAAAATAGGTGCAAAATGTCGCAATTTTACCTTTATTGTGGAAAATAATCACTTATTTTTCGCTGTACCCTAGTACACCTTCGTTTTTTCGCTGCAAGGTCTCTGAAAAAACTGGTTAGAATATTTGACGCTCCGGATAATAAACGGTCGGATAAACGACGTTCTACTGTACTAGAGTTGGTCCCGATGCGAGGGTAGTGAGGATACCATCACGCGAGTTGGACCTTGATGCGAAGGTAACGAAGAGACACGATCACGTGCGCTCGTTGGTCAAATCAAATAGCGCGCGCTTGCGTCACTTCCTGTTACCCACTTCCGTCACATTTGACGAAATCACTCCGAAAAAATTCGGAAATCGAGAGGAAAGATGTTACACATAAAAAAATACCGAAATATTACGCATTTTCTTCAAAAGTACAACCTCGGTTTCTCATATACGAATATGAGACTACGAAACCTGCACGAGTGCAGTGTCGCTCTGAGCTGTCATAGGATAGTTTTGGACTTGGAGGATTCTTATATTTTATAACATCTCCTTACAGCACGATGCAACTTGGTATTCATAGTCTGCTTTCCCCCGTTAGGGAGACACCGGTGTTGACGGAGGAAGGAAGGCAGTTGTGAGCTTGGACATGTTAGTCCTCTTTCAATGAGAACTTAGGAGTAGTGTATTTAGTTCTAGTTATCAGAGAAATAATTTATGTCTACATTTTTAAGTTCAGATTAGTAGTCTTTTATCCTGTTATATCTAGCAATCAAAAAATCAGATGATGGATATAATGAGTTGCTTGTGAGAACTGTAGAACCAGTTATAGGAAAAATAAGAACAGAATGAGCGGAATATAGACGTTGTGATGACCCCCCTGGGTCACACCTTGAACACCAGGCTTAATTTGAGGTAAAGAACCCCCAAAAGCCATTTTAAACAATTATATTATTTATTTTTGTTATAATTTCCTCAAAAAATCTCTGATAACAAATAATATAATAATGTTACGTCTTCTAAAGGGATTTGCCTTTATATTAAATTAAATTACTAAGAATACGATTGATTACTAATCTAGCTCAACTCAAGTAAGGTTTACCGAAATAGGAGATCCGAGAAATACACGTATTCGAATTCTTAATTGTCATTAACTTTAACTAAGTATCTCAAACTGACGCTTACTTTAAGCGTACGTGAATTATATTTACCGCTGGCTTATATCAGCTTTCTGGTACGTCTAGCAGCACGACATCTTTACGAATCTAATCTCTTTGAATCTTCTAGTTTTGCTTTTAACGTTGTTGGCTCAATAGCCTACCATCATCTCACTTGTTATCTCGCAACCCTCGACTTAAATATCTTATCTAATTTAAATATCCCAAACATCTTTTTGGAGTTGATTGGAAATAAACGCGAATTTATATTCCCCAGAAAGACGCCTAAGAATATTAGTGGAAAGGTTCCGTACAAATTCGTCACAACGTTTAAATCTTCACCTTCTGAAATAGATGTAAATTTTTTTCATTTATAATATATTTTAATCATGGTGCAATAATTAAAACTGTAACATAAAAACAAAACCGTATACTATTTTGCAATGTTGGAGGTCCCTGAATATATAGTGGAAATAATTTAAAACATTTTTCGTAAATACCAAAAAACCGGTGTTTAAACTTGTGAATACCGGTATTTCAAAATTTCACAAATGGCTCAAAATACCGGTATTCTGGTAATGCAAAAAATCTCCCCCCTAGTTACTCATAATATATGAGTACATTGTTAAGAAAGTTGATTTACTTCACTATTAATATCACTTTGAATATTAATTACATTTTAATACTCTCATCATAATTAATCACTTGGATAAAAGGTTTGTGGAAACTAAAGTATCATACGTAGATGTCGGTAGATACTTGATTTATGAATCGTGAAAACACCGCATCAATGGTTGTACCATACCTAGTCGTCTCCCCAGTGCTCTACCACAAACAAAATCCAAATTAAGCTCTGATTTTAAGAATTGGACTCATCTCAATCATTTATCTTTATCGAAATCAATATTGAAATCCGGAAAAGTATGAGTGGAAGTACATGATACTGTTTCTTGTGTGAATAGTTTAGAATCACCTCCCGTATATGCTAACGCTCACATTCCTTATTTTATACATATATATAGTAATAAATACTCTTAGAAATTAAAATAATGAAATAGATTTCAAATCTTTTTTTTTATTATGTACATTCACTATATAAGAAAAACATTCAAATTGATAGAAACATTTCAACAATTGCATTTGGTTCTTTCAATTGTTTGTTTCCGTACCTCATAAATTAAGAGAATAGTTGACAAACGGAAGAAATTTTTATGGAAAAATGGAAACGTATCAGATGTGTCAAATGTGTGTATTATAAAAACAAACCTATTCATTATTATTTTATAATAATTTCCTTCTTGGTATTTGAAATTATAAAATTCATTATTGATCATCATTTTCCTATTTCTCGTGGCATCCGTTTGCTTAAAAAATGGCACAATAATCTAGTTTATTGAAAGCGTCAAAAAAAATACCGTATAAAAGATTAAGTGAGATATATATATATAAAAAGGAAAACTATTAATGGAACTTTTAGAGTAAATATAAGGTTATGTTTAAAAAAAAGAATAATAATAATAATAATAATCGATAATAATCGAGTAATAATAATCGATAACTTTTTCTGTAAAAGTTAGGCTTATTTAACGGAATATATCTGTGAATTGAATGTTGCATATTATGTTAGTAACGTAATTTTTCAAATGTACACATTGAAATATTTTTTTTAATTCAACTACATAATTTTAATATTCATAAATTTTTAAGTGAGTTTCAAAATTCTATTTTATACTTCATTATATATCTTAATATAACAAACAAAAACGATATTTACATGTATTGTAAATAATAATTTTTTTCATAAACTTATTTATAATAATGATAACGTTCAAAAATTTGTTTGCTCGAGAACTAATTTTCCATGCAAATGACACCAGTAGGCGAAACGACAGTAAATAAAAATAGATGTTGAATTTTTTTAAAGTTTGGACTTTTCGAGGGCTTATTTTTTAAGGTATACTTTTCAAATTTCACACGTCGATTACAAACAACGGTAATTTTTAAACAAAAAAGGCATAAAGAAATACTGAGTAAATGAATTCTTGTATATATAAACAAAAACCTTTTTAAAATTCACAATTTTTAAGTAATTTTTGTAATCTTTGTTCAAAATACGGATAATAACGTTTGACACATGGAAATAAAGAACCGTGTGATTATTTTTATAAATAATGAAGTTATTAAATGTTTAATTAGAATTCTGAGTACTTTTTGTAAAATCGTAAAAATATTAGTTTTTTTAGCTTTTTATATTTTAAATCACTGATTCTAAAAGAACAAAGTATGAACTTTTTTATTACAGAGTGGCGATTCATTACAATCATAATAAATCCATACAAAAACAATTCAAAAATTCTTTTCATAAAAACGCATTGATATTGATTCATTTTTGAAAAAAATCGTAAAAAATGCAAAACATCGTTATTATGTAAAAAAAAACGCGTTTTACTGTATCCTGACGAATTAAATGAGAAGCATCTTAATTTCAAAAACGATGAAAAAGTAGAAACTCTTTCCTATTCCTTCCGACAGCGAATTGGTGTTGCGATAGTTAGGTGAGGAGGCTTCCAGTTCAGGTGTCATCCTCGTCACTTGACCATGGTTCAAAATTACGAGGTCCGTCACCCAAAGCGCTCGTGTTGCTGAACAGGGCGACGTTAATATTCATTCAATCGCCCGACAGCGACTTGGCGCATGCGCGGAACACAGCGTAACACCTTTTTGTTAACGCTTGTACGAATTTCAATCCTCATAAATTTTCCATACCGGAGGCTTTACAGGAAAATCGATTCTTAAGGAGTCAACTCCAATATTTCCTTTACGTCACTTGACCATGGTTCAAAATTACGTGGTCCGTCACCAAAACCCCTCGTGTAGCTGAACAGTGCGACGTTAATATTAAATCAAATCAAATCAAACCAATATTTCCTTTTATAAATTCTGTAACGAGTTATGATGAGTTTCAATTTTCTTTCATCCGTAGCGAGAGAAACCCCTTGTTTTTATCAAAAACCCTTATTGATATGAAAATTGAGTGGTTGAATTTCCTGCTAATTTCATTGTTCTGAAATAATTGAATTTGTTTACGCCATGACCAGGCCACTCAGATAAGGTGGAGTATCTCTACTGTAGATGATACAATCCCATTGTGAGGATTGTGAGATTTCCCATTCCGAAATTGCTTCTTGTGACATCTTTCTTTGAGAAAGAAGATTTTTGTACACCGGACAGGAAACACAAAAATAGGAGGGAGGTGTTGGTTAATTAAAGGGGTCTCCCCTTGTTTCAAAGCCGTACATATTTCTCTGTTAAGGCATTCCACATTTATTTTCGTCATTCCATGGAAAGCAGATATTCTCCTTAAGATTGGACTTGTTGGATAATGACTTCCTTAACAAAATCCTAAATTGGAATCCTTAAGAAACCAGTGGCGAAGTTCAGAACAATGCCAGCCAAAAGTGTTCGGTCTTGTTAAGCATCAGACAAATCAATTCGTCTTTCAAGTCGAAAAACTACGCTGGTTGTGTAGACTTCAACTTCTGACTTATAGCCATCAGCATAAGCTTCTGAAGGATACCTCTCTCTGAAAAAGGAGGTATCTCCAGCAATAGAGTGACTAGATCCACTGTCGGGGGATGTAACTCTCAATTTACAGCTAACTTCATCAGCGCAATTGGGATGTTGCTAACATTTTCTTATTCTCTGTTGATTTGCAATTTGGGTGAGTGAGTGAATATTAAAGTCACATCATTCAGCTACTCGAGGGCTTTTAGCAACGGATCTTGTAATTTTAAATCATGTTCAAGGGACGAGGACGACTTCTGAGCTGGCACTCTCTCTCATAACTTCTACACCACACAAGCGGGAGTAAATTTGAGCTTCGACATATTTAACGTGCATCGGCCCCCTCTGCACGTTAGGTCTTCAGTAGTACTAGGGTCTAACTCATGACATGTCAGACACGAGTCCGTTATCTTGACCGCTAGGCTACCATGACCAGGCTGATTGCAATTTGTACATTTGGCTTACCACAACCATAGTACGATACCGATGGTCTCTCTGATTTGGCATCAGTTTTCAATTTATCACCTCTATTGAAAGATGATATGAAACCGGCTTGGTCGGTTTTCCTAAATCTGCTATCACGTGAGCTTTCCTGAGCGTAAGATTTAGAAGAGTTTTCTCTTTAATCACCTTCTTTACTGGAGTATTAGTACTTGAAATGCTGCAATATCTTCTGAGCTGATTCAGAAGGGGACACCCATTCAGACCAGTTGTCTGAAAAATGGTCTTTCACTTCGGAAAATACACTTTGAATATGATCAAAAATTATTATATCCTTCAAATGGTTAAATTTTACAAATTGTCTTTCCTTTAGCCATTCTTCGAAATATATAACTTTTACTTTCAAAGTAATATTCTCTCTCTAAGTTCTTTCTTACGTTGGCGGAAGAGTTGTCTGAATTTTTCGACATAGAACTTGAACATCTTCAAAAGCATTTCTTTGAAAGGAGCGTAGAGTCCTTCGTTTCTTCCAATTCTCTAGCGATGAGTGTGGCTATGTGACGCGGCAAGGCTCCAATTAGATAAGCAACTCATTGGCTATCAGGTACTTTTAAAAATTTTAGCTTCAACCAAACCATGTCGTCTTCTTCAGAGTGAAATCTGGAAATCATCTTCTTCAATTCTAATTTCAGCTGTTGATATCAGTATCATTATCAAACTGAACTCCCCGTTTATGAGTTCGAAGGTCAAACCGCAGCAAATACATTCTGCTGCCTACAGTTGATGGCAATAATATATAACAGTGATGAATTTTTTATCTTCCAAAAATTTTTTTTGATTATGGGTCTGGGTTTTGGTTTTTCTCTGAAAGAGTAGCATTTTCGGTTTGAAAAGAAAACGTAATACAAAAATCTCTCATCATGGGATTACAGCAAATCAAATAAAATGTTTTTTTATTTGGTTATAGTATCAAAGGTAGCTAAAATGAGGTTATGAAGTAGAAGCTTTTATTTTTTGATGACGTAATATCGCAGATGATATTTATAAATTATATCAGTGTAAATGTGTACTTTTTATTATGTCAGAAAGTATTTTGTTTTACTTCATTTCAGTAAATAAATTTTTTTAATCTTTTATTTTCTATATGCTCGCGCCCTCCCCCAGGAGGGTAGGCGCCACAGTTTAAGAAACACTGCTCTAATGATTTTAATCTTTGAAGAGCAATTTCGCTTGAATCCCTCCAATTTAGATGGTGGCGAATGAAATGTGGTAACTGCAGCATATATCCTTCATCTTCATTCCCATTGTTCATCTCAGAAATGGTCTTCATGGGACTTTTATTTCTTAGTTAATAAGCTAACTGCAGATACAGAAGTTACTAGTTCATCAGTTACTACCTGAATGCTATTAACGTGAATCGAAGAAAACCCATGTTCAGTAGGAGTATTCCTGTGACTATCTACCCTAAATCTGAACAAACTACAAAGAGTTTATTGTCACCAAGAGAAAGAGACTTAGCATTAGAAAGGCTATGTTTACACCAATCAGAATATGGATAAGACCACCTTGAACAAAGTAGGATCAGCTTACTTCGAATCATTGAAACATTCACGTCAAAAAAGAACTTAACTGAAGTGTGGATCTATAATCTTATTAGATACATGTACTGAGTTGTAAAGGAAACATTAGACGCAAAATGAGGTGTAAACTTAATTTTTGAAATAATATTGATTCGAGTATGCGCATCTCTTGGCTATCCAAGTCTTTCCAAGTAACTAAGCTAGTTTAAATTATCGTATTGAGAAGAGCATGACACCGAAGTAATTGAATGTATCCCTTGGTTGAATCGACTAACTTTAAAGTATGAACACGGGGGGACTCACTAGTTAACGGTGAAATAATCATAAACCTTTTCAACCTACACACTCCGAAACCCAAACAAATTTTAATCATAAATGTTTAATTGTTTTTCGATAAGTTTACATTAAAAAAATAGTCCAAAACTTGGTCCACTTATGAACAGTTTCTGGTCCAGTCGAATCGTGAGAACGAATTAAAGAGAAATGAATACGGTGATGAGAAATTGAACAAAGCTAAAACTTCCTTGAAAGGAAATATTACTAAACTACATGCATTCCTCTAGGTGTCCGATGATGTTCAATGAAAGAGAAATAGAGGAGAAATTACAGAAAAAGGATCATCTTCAGAGCAGGATCGACGAATTGAAACAAATTTCCTTTCAACTTGAGAAAGCCACACCGACTCAAGTTGCTAAATTCGAAGAATTGGGAAATTGTGAAATATGTTTCGAAGAGAGAGATTTGGAAATAAGAGTTATATATATAAAAGTTGATTTACTTTAGTAATGAATCATTGTCTGTGACTGCAGTTGAGAAAGACAAATATGAAAAAGGTACTTTTTTTTGTTCCTACAAAAAAAAATGAAAAACGTGTAAACCACACAATAGAAGTGAAACTTCTTTGACGACGTTGGCCGTAAATGCAGGAATATGTAGATCTAATTATATTAAACTGCTGGGGTAACTTTTTCAATCAAATAAAATTCGAACTTTATTTATTGTATGGAAATAATATTTTTATTCAGTTTTCTGCATCATCCCTTTCTAAGAAAGACACAATCAGTGTGTGGTAACTGAAGTAGGATATAAAAATCCTCGATTGTTGTTAATCAAGAAAACGTGAGAAAACTGCATCCATCGTGATTCCGTATCGTGTCGTTCTTTCTCTAGAATCAATATTCATTGTCAAATTCAGTGTCCATTTCAAGAATTCGATGAGGGGCTTTGCTTCTTCTGAAGCAAAATTAACATTAAAGACTCCAGTTAAGATAATCGGCTTTTAATCATCATCGGATTCAATGATTTCAGCACCCTCTGGTGTGTACAGCACTAAAACTTAATGGATAAAGGGGATAACAGCTGCAACAGGACTACCTGGTGATGTATAGACTTTCGACTAAACTTGCTGCTAGTTTTTCCTTTTTTTTTTTTTTTTTTTTTTTTTTTTTGTTCCTTTCACGAGACTTTTTTCCTCTTTTTACATTTGTCCTAGGCATTCTGACTAGAATTAATTATAATTCGTCAGTAATGAAAATTCATAATATAAACTTAATGCATCAGTACACAAGTCACTGTGTTTGCTTACAAGACGCTATTCGTAGTGATTTTGGCGTGATCATTAGTGTCATATACCAATGCCCCAGACACTGTGGTAACGGGAAGAATCCTATACTGGTAATATTATGGGTGTTTTTATTCGTTGAAAACGGCGCATTTATTATATAAAAACTACGAAAATACGCTTCGCGAGTTCGTTAAGAGTACCAAGAGTGCCCACTTAATGTCTCCAATACCTAAGCGCATTTCGTCCAAAGCAGCAAGAGATCCCACTCCATACCTCTGATGGCCCCTTGGCACGTCCAGGGGGATGGGGTGAATCACTACTTTCGTTCGCTTTTTCACCCTAACGCAAAACTGTGAGCAAATTTCCTATTCACTCCCGCACCAATAGAAGTTTCACTTCAAAAATCGTCTTACAATACATCCTACTTTTTCAGGAAAGGAGGAATATTTTAGTAACTTTAGCCTTATCACACGCGCGCGCGTACACGTGTTCAGAGCAATTTTTCTAAAAATCAACCATTTTGAGCAATTTCTACCCAGTTGCGATAACAACGGCTACGAACAACTTTTCCCAGTGAGCTGAAAGAATTACTCTAAATTCCAGCCAATCTGTTCTTCGCCTCCCTAAGTCATAAACAAGATGGCAGCCTCGGCTTCGTCAAACGCATCATAAATGGCGTATAGTATTTTAATTGCGTTAAATATTTCAAAAAAGAATGGTGCTCCTTTTCTGTTTGTGAACGTCAACAAAAACGCGAGTGGAATAAAAGAAATAATATTGGAAAATAAGCAGAAAAATCGGCGAGTAATTTTTCAATATGAAGATAGGGCGTGACTGACGTAAAAGCGTATCATTTTGCTTACGGGAACACTTTACCCTCACAACTGCTTGAAAAATTTCTCGAAATGATTATGCCAGACTTATGCGTGTGATAAGGCCTGTAATCTCAATTCGATGATTTAATTACATTGAACAAACAACTGAAGCAGTCACAAAAATTATATTTGAATTTATGTCTTTCAAATGAAGCTAAACATTTGTCTCCATGCTTGATACCTTTTCTCTGTTATATGAAGCTCTTGAATCACAATACGATTAATTGTTGATATTCATGTACAATCTACTTTACAAAACTACAAAAAACTTTAAAAAAATAGAACAAGATAATTCAAAAGAAATTCAAGTAAATATTGACTGCATTAAGAAAAACTTACGGGCTTTAAAAATATTAAAATATGAACAAAATACAAGGTTGTTCAAATGAAAGTTATTCAAAGCGTCGCATGCGAACAGTTTTCAATGTATTTTAGTTAAACAAACGCGATAGTGAAGGTATATGTATCATGCACGCGTATGTAAGCTTGTTAGTGATAACTGCATTTGTAAGGACGTGGCATTCATTTAAAAATATTTGGTGTGGAGGCAATTTTGTCCAAAACGCGTTAGCGAGCTGAATGCATAGAATGCGTGGTCATTGGGCATATTTTGAGAATTA
This sequence comes from Trichonephila clavipes, assembly GCA_019973935.1. Taxonomy (NCBI): domain Eukaryota; kingdom Metazoa; phylum Arthropoda; class Arachnida; order Araneae; family Nephilidae; genus Trichonephila; species Trichonephila clavipes. The sequence continues at coordinate 831,341 of BMAU01014784.1, forward strand.
TGATTTTTCAACATACAAAGACCACCCATATTACTTGCCGGACGTCTCCGTCAATGCTGAACGATACACTTGATAGGCTGCATAAGGTTATCAAAAACAAACACCCAGGTATGCTGTGGTTAGGTGTCAACATTCTGCACGACAATGCAAGGCCGTATGTCACCCAGGTTTATGTCGAGGCACTAAAATGGGAAGTCCTGGAACATCCAGCTTACAGTCCAGATCTGTCACCTTGTGACTATCATATCTTTGGACTGCCGAAGAAAAACCTAATGGGTCAACAATTGCACTCCAATAATTACGTAAGGGTTGCAGTTTTAAAGTGGATCCGTGATCAACCGCGCGGGCGGAATTCGTCATCTTCCTAAACAATGGGACATCTGCCTAAACGTGATGAGTAATTTCGTTTAACAAACTTTCTATGTATTAAAAATGTTTGTTTCTCTATCTGTCTTATTTCTGTCCCTACGCATACCATGGATGCATAACTCGAATCACTTTGATTTGACATAATTTATTTGATGTATTTTTACTGAATATTATGCTTTAAAAATTAGATGAAGAATCCCAAAAGAAATTTGAATCGAGTCTAAAGGTAAAAGATATTCCCATATATAATGAGTTTATAGCATTTTTAGAGCAACTTGAAATACGGTTCTTTTATTCGTAGATAAAAAGTGTACTAAAGAAACAAAAACAATATCTATCCTTCAAAACCAAAATCCTTTAATGAATTCAACTCTAAAAACAAGACGAACGTAACTTTCAAACAAAAAACACCCCATCCATTATTACGATACAAAAAATGTATAGATTAGATCTTGTCAGATTGCTTCAACTATGTGAATTGTTCACGGAAATACCATAAGAAATCGTAGTATTCTTCAACATTTGTATGTGGCTCCAAACATTCTGATACTTGCACCAGCTAACCAGGGCAATCTCAAGTTGAAACAAAACAAGTTCTTCTACCCTCCCCCAAACTCCCATGAGTAAAGCAATATCTCTAAGCAAAAAGAAAGTATTACTATTAACAGGTAGTCTTCTTTACAAAATAGAGAAGGATAGAATAGAGAATTTAAAAAAAGCTCAGTGATTTTTATTTTACTTCTAAATACAAGTTTTTTATCCAGAAAGATGTTTGATTTGCTTAGAATTGCATTAGTAAAAATAAATACCTCAGTTTCAGGACACAATTTAATGAAACCAAAAGGGAAAGATTAATGCTTTAATTTCTAATGTGAAAGAAATACTTCTAGAAAAGCCATGGAATTTTTGTATCGAAAAAGATACCGCGCGGTTACCAACTTCAAGTGTTACTTTAGATGTGTTTTAGGAAATCAAAATTCCTCCATTTTTAGAGTGATCCGATCCTTATCTTTATGAAACTAAAGAGATTCCTGCAGTACTGAACGAGGAAATTCTATTTAGAAAGATATTGCTTATAAAATATAAATGAGGGATATTACTATTGTTGTTGTTCCTAATGCCACCTGATCGACAGTGTCAGATCGAGGCCTACGAAATTCATCGTGGCAAGGGGATAGGTGTACACCTGTCGTTGGCCTTAGCCTTGAGCACCATTCAGGTGACAGTACGATTTAGCTCGGTGAAATTTCCGAATGAAATTAGGAATGAGGGATTACTATTTAAGGGAAACTGAGTTGGCTGAGGGTCGACTCCGGCAAACCGAAATCAATAACAACTTTCCATGTTACATCCTTAAAAATAATGATTCTATGGAGGACACATTACAGCTCTTTTTTGCAAGCTTCAATCTATTGGCATAAAAGACGATCTTTTCTACCCTGAAGATGACACCAAGTTATGAATGTTTTTAAGCAATCTCCAAGTGATAACAATAGTAGATAGGAAATAGAATTGTGTGCTTTTCCACAAACATTGGAAATAATTGTCAAATAACTTTTCTGTGGCAAAAACACGTTTTCAATGTCTATGGTGAAGGTCTCAATGAGATAGAATACTTTACACACAATACAAAGAAACGTTTCAAGATTATTTCAATCAGGGAATAGTATAGAAAAGTTCAAAAATACTGAGCCAATATGCACAAAACAATGCATTACTTACCGCAGCAAGCAATAAAAAAGGAGAATGTGTTGCTACTTCTACCTGTGTTATTTCTTATGCTGCTTCCCACCAACCTAACGGTCACTGAACGACTTCTGGTCACAATTTCAATCCTAACCTCTTAGACGTGTTAATTAATTTCAGACGTGTTAATTATTTGCAATATCATCTATATTCATCAGGCTTTTCTTCATATTGGCAGACAAACATAAAAAGAATTTTGTCAACAAACAACGTGTTGAGAAACATTACAAGTTTACCAATTCTCAACAGGGTCATTTCTTAAATTATTGCTAGCCCATTTCTACTAGCAGCAACAGCTCAGCATCCCAGTGAACATTTCAACAAAAGTAATCCTACAACTGAGCAACATCTGGATTCCTTCATATACGTTGATGTCACGTTCAGACACACGAGAAGAAGAACATTCTGTGTCTCGGCACGCTCAGCATGTAATGCAGGAATGGGCATGTGAAAATAGATCAGCAACAGTACTACTTTAATAACTCAGTAGGAAGCAGAAGGTCTACTTGTGATATATCCATCAGCCTGGGGGGAAAACTAGACAAAAGTATTAAGTATAGCTTGGTGAATCCTAGAGGATTGTCTCCTGTTGGATACTAGAGGCTTGCTATAATTCGTTTCGACTATCGAAAATACTAAGAGATTTCTTTTACAATCTATAGAGAAAATAGTTGATCCTCTTGGATAGTTTTTTCCTTTCATTACAAGAATAAAATGTCTCATACAGGAACGTGGCCACGGTAGCCTTGTCAAGGTATCGGATCGTGATTGGCAAGTCACGAGTTCGAGCCCAGTATCACTAAAGACCCGCTTTGTAGGGAAGCGATGCACGTTAAATCTGTCGAGAACTCAAATGTCCTCCCGTTGGTGTGGTGTGGTAGCTAGGAGAGGAGGGTACCAACTCAGGTGTCGTCCTCGTCACTTGACCATGATTCAAAATGACGAGGTCCATCACCAAAAGCCCTCGTGTTATTTAACAGTGAGAAGTTAATATTCCCTCACTCAATCACTAATACAAGAACTTAGCATTAAAAAAAAATCCTTTGAGATAAAAATTTACCCACAAAGATAGTGGAAAGACTGGTTGAAATGGTGTGAGATCATCGGTGTGTGATTTTAGATGATCCTCCGGAAAAGGAGTGTGAGGTGTCTTATTGGACAGATTCCAAAATAGTTCTGTTCTGGATTAAAGCCTTTTTAAAAAGATGGAAAACCATTCGTAGCTAGTAGAGTGTAGAATATCACCAAGTTAACAAATCTTGATTCTTAGTTTCATTGCTCAATCCCTCAGATCTCTTGTCTAGTGCTGACTAACTTCTTACTTACAGCAAACAGTGGAATTTCTACAATCTCACAGGAACTGTTTCTCAGTGCCGGGAACTTAATTGAAGAGGATTTGTCTTCATTGAAATCGAAGCACTATGTTGTATTAACTTTAAATTTTAACGGAGCGGTATTTATTATTTTCTTACACGTAAGTATAGATTTTTATCTATCGTTTACAAGTGTTTAGTTTCCTTTTCAGGCTTCAATTAATTTGTAGAAATCCATAGATCAAGAGAAAGGGACCACTTGCTTCAGATGAGGCAGAAAACCACTTCAATAGTCCACTGAGACTAATACAACTTGGGTGAAACATTCTACGCAGAAATGACAGCTATGAAAAATAGCAATGACATTTGTAACAAATGTAAAACTTTAAATCGATCCTCATTTTAAGATGATAAAGACATTAGAAGAAAAAGTGGTCCTCAATTTCCATACTCAAGTAAACATCCACAAAAGCAAGTTGACTAAAATTATATAGTAAGATACTGTCATGAAAAGTATTTTCATTTTGGCCTTTAGCATTTGCTTTATCAGGTTAAACTTAAATATTGATCAATTCATGGTCAAAATATTTACAGAAAAACTGTGTAATCTGCTTTAAAATTAGTCCTAAAATATATTTTTCAAATTTGTCTTAAGAAAGATTAACTCCTGATAAGGTTTTTAGTTATCATTTGTAATATAAATTGATTAAAGGAATGGAATACACAGTAGAAATATTGTCAATTATTCATCGTTCACATTTATACTACGCAAAATTGTTCATCTTTAACTGTATATAAAAAATAGGAAATTCCGCAGGCATATGAAATGCTTTTTTTTAACTATGAGTACTCTAAAATGAGCTGTGACTTTCTGAAATACCAGTGTACATTTTGAAATTGTTTCTTAAGAATATTTTGAATTCCTGCCCCATGGGATCAAATTTAGCAGGACGTCTACTGACTGAATCTCACACGTGCTCTTTAGATTTTAAGTGTAGTGAATATGTAGTCTGACTGTAATTAGAAATGTCTTAAGCATTGCACTCACCTTGCGAGGGTGTGTACTGTTATTCCTGAACAGGAACTACATTGAGGGATGTGTTAATGGGGAGCCTCGAGGATGCCATTGTATCTTAGTCAAAGCAATGCCGTAAAATCCTTCCCATTCTATTACTTCTAGTAATTTTTTCCCACACTAGTTCTTAAACACTCCTGATGGTGAAGAAAGATTTGTCTCTCTGACTTTGTTTTGCTGATTCCAGAAAATAGGGCGATTATATGAATGTAATCTTTCTCGCAAATGGCGCATCAGAATGCATGGCTCTCACACAACAAAGCCTGAAGGGTCGAGAAATGTGTTCGTATATGTATCGTTTGAAAAGCTACTTGGATGAGAAGAGGATTCCAAGAATAAACATTATTCTGTACATCAGTCTCCATTTATCCCTTGAAAGGAATAATAGGAGATTCGATTAATTTGGGTGTAGTTAATCATTTTTTTTAAAAAGTTAATGCCGTCATAGATATCATATTTTTGAAAATAGTATTTAATCAGCCATTAAGTTGGATTTAATTCGGGTTCAGTTATTAAGTTTGAATCAAAGAATTTCAACATCATTTGAGTTCGTAAGATGCCTAAAATAGTTTCATTTCTTTTGTCAGATAAATTTTTAATTTATTAAAAATCTGGTTCGTTTGAGAACATTTTAACTTATGTGTTAAGACTATAATTTCTCAGAGGGAACGGGAAGTGTATTGAATATTTTCTAGTTATTTTATTTCATTCTCTTCTGAACATGTGAACCCCTCAGGGGGCTCACCTTCTTTAGGTGAGTGCAGGTTTCATGCTCCCGAGGTGCCCTAGTGATCTTTTCCTTTTCCCAAGGGGTTTACTATCTTTGGTAAACACGGGTTTCACGAACCCTAGTGATCCTTCTCTATTTTCGACCATCTTCTTGTCATTCCATTTTTCTTTTTCTTCTTTTCCCGTCCAGACCACAGACCTATATTAAACAATGAACTTTGTTCCAACTTTGTTTTTTTCTAGTAAAAAAATTGATACTTTTTTACTACCGTATTGTGGTTTACATTTTGTATTACGTTCTTTTAATTTGATTTTCTTAAATTTCTTTCAATATTTTGATTTTGTTGCTTATTTTGTGTTCGATTATTGATTTTGTCGCTTTATTTGTGTTCAATTGACAATGCTTTTTTTTACTTATTATCTTTATTTTTTCTGCCACGAAGTCCTGTGGCAGACCAGGACTGAGTGGAATGAAGTTGTGTCTGATGGGTTTTCACTATTGGTTTGATGACACAACAGACTGCTCCCTGGGAAAACTGGCACTTGGAGTGGGGTTTTGAACTTCTGAGGACCTTTGGACTAGTGAGGTGGGGTCTTGGAGGAAGCGGCCACGTAGAGGGTACCGGAGAAAAGCTTGGTTTTGCGTCTCAGGCCGCCAAACAGTAGAGGAGTCCGGGACAGCCTAACCAGCATGTCCTGGCTGCTCTATCAGCTGGTGTATAATCCCGCCTGCCTTGTAGCTCCAGGTGGTGCCTGGATGGGGTCCTGCATTGCAGAGCTGAGGGCTCTCCCGAGGTCACTACTGTTCCCACCACTTCTAATAGTTTATCTATCTCTGCTGCATCTTCCTCATCCACAGCATGCTCTGTTCTTGAAACGGCCACCACTATGTCCAATACCATACCCGCTACATCCCAGGATGCAAATCAAACCTCAAAGCCCCGTAGAAAGAAACGTCCCCCGAAAAACCAATCCAGCACTATAAAACCAAAAAAAGAAATTAAGATGGCTCCGTATAGACCTCGAAAATCTGAAACTACCGAGTGCACAACGGATGAGGAAGATATGATAATATATGACGTGTGTGTGTGGAAGAGGAACCTGAGCTGAATCCAAAGTACGTTTTAAATATGGATGGTTTCACTTACAAGGGAGAGTTAGTTAAAGGAAATAATAGTGCATTTATACGGTACGATTTTGATAATCCAATAAAAAAACCGTGTTAGAAACATCAAGTGGTAACATTTTACTTTAAATAATTTGGTTATGAACTAAAAATTTTTCTGACTTGAGGTGGGGGAATCTCACCACCAAAATCTATTTGCCTTCCTTTTAAAAACTGGATTTTTATATTTGATTTGATTTGTGTATTTCTTTGGATTTTTAATATATTATATGTATGTATGTATGTATGCATGCATGCATACATACATACAAATACATGTGTACATACACTTATTTATATTATATATATATTTTAAAAATATGACTTTTACTTTTAAGAAGTGTTTGGCAAAGCTTGGCCAAAGTTGGCCCTTGCGCCATTAAAATTCACATTCACTTCACTTCTGAACATGTGAATGATAAAAAAATACGGGACAAAAGACCAAAAAAAAGGCTTTGCTATCGAAGTAAAGGAAATTGAATGAAAATTAGGGCTATTTTAAGCCAATTACATTTGTGTAGGAGATGAAGGAAATTGTCGTCCCATACTTAGCCCGTTGAGTTCATTGGGATTGCTTTGGGTTCATTTCTATTCCTTGTTTGCATTGAAAATTGGATAGAATTCCTCATACGTAACAATTTGATGCTTTTGGTTACGGCATTTTTTCAACAAAAATGTTTATTATATTTTTTATTAGAAATTGTATTTTTTTCTGAAATACAGTCATCTTGCATTTTTATCCTTTAATCTTACTGTCGCATTTAAAAATCTGTTTAAAGTTATTAAAAAGAAATCAAGAAATATAAAGAGCAAAATAAAATCCCTTTTTTGAAATGAAGACCTTTCAAAGTAGTCTGTACGTTTTCTACACTTTCCTTTTCATGCGCCCAGTGTCGTTAGGTAATATTTGATGCAATTGGTACACTTGCATAATTTAATGGGTTCAATCTTCCGCTCATGGTGCGTGTTAATCTCCAACAAAACACACTCCTCAACAAACTCTCTAAACCTTTCTTTTAAACTAATTGTTCTTAAGATGACGTGTAATAAGGAAATTTCTTTTATTTGCTATCGTTTTTTACCAATCCAATGCCTCAATTGGTCGCGGAATCCTATTGCAATGAATCAATAACTCTGTTGATTTCATGCTGCTTTGATCTGATTAATTTTATCTACTTTCATTAAAACTTTACTATTTTTTATCATTTCAATTCAAAATGATGTTGCTAATTGTTGTTCTTTAGAAAAAGACGTTGACAGAAATCTACCGAAACCAAAGAACTTTCCAACGAAAATTGCTTCTAATATTTCAACGTTGCAAGTACTTTTCAAGATCCTTCAGAAGAATCTATTTGACTATCACCGGAGGATTCCACAAGATAATTTTATTTGAATAAGAGAATCTGGATATTTTATGCCTATTAACCATTCATTAAGAATTCTGACATTATCTGATTTTCTAATTCATTTTTCTTTCTCACTTGAACTCATACTAAATTGAATGTACAAGTTTGTCAATGCATATTTTATTCGAACCACCTGATAGCGCAGTTATTTGACGGTATATCTCTTCCGAAAGATAGAGGTTGGAGCTTTGAGAGCGATGCAATTAAGATCCATTGGAGTTAATCCTGTAGCTTCAAGAACAACACCTGAGTCATAACCCATGCATACCTAATAAGGCAATGGAAGATTTTAATAAGCATTTACTGCATATCCATTGGGTTATGAGAAAGCATAAATATTTTGAGAAAACTGTTGGATCTTATTCCGAGAATGCTCGGAATAATAATATGGGACGATTCATTAAGCGAATTAATTGTTTTCTCGGTTCACCCAAAACAAACCATTGATGCTCCAAAGGTATCAAATAATGCGTAAGAGTCATTTTTTTTGTCATCTTTTAAAATGTTCAACAGAGAGTTTTGTCAAAAGGGTTTGATCCATTAAATACGTTGCCTTGAAACGCGGATCTTTTTCAAATGATTCCTAAGTTTGGAAAGGAAATAAATCTTTTCTTATCTTCTGTGCAAGAAATGCTTCTTTTCGTTTTGGATCGCTTTAGTTACGTTTTTTTTTTCTTTCTTGAAGCCTTTTAAAAGATAAGTAAAGAATATCAAGACGTAAAGCAATATTTTAGGTGGCAAATAAAATTGGAATAAAAACAGAAGGAGGAAAGGGTTTCTCAAGATCATAGGAAACAAATGACCAACAAGAATATCAAAGGTCGTTTTGAAATATAGTAGTGTAGGAGAATTTTAGATATGTAATTTTGAGGGGAAGGTCCTTTAAAACTTATACTAATAAAAAAAATTCCGATATGGAATCATTGGAATTTTTGTTGATATATTATATTCAGTTTTCCACCAATTTCCTTATCTAAGGCTAAAAATTTTAAATTTCTGCGTATTTTATGTCGAAATACTACTTTTCTTTTCAATGTTTTTAAATAATTTAGAAATATGACAAGGCAGGAATTCCTCAGATTCAATAATTATTAATTTGATTTATATTTTGAATTTTACTTATATTTTGTAATATCACAAAAGACAACGGCATTAGGGAAACTTTGTTCAGTGTAATTTCAGTTCTTCTAATTATTGAATTCCATTGCACACCATTCCATTGCCGATATGCTGAGTTAGAGCTTGAAGATATAAAATCTCCAGAAACTATTCATTATTTATTGATGGAATATATCTGGCAATGAAATGCTATGCTGTTACGAGTGGCTCAGTGAAAGTGTGAAACTAACACTTCCAAAGTCTGATGATTGAAATCAATTTAGAATATTCAAACAATTGATTGAATGAACTCAATGATACCATCAACAATTCTAGAGGCTCTAGTTTGTGTGTAAGGATTCATTATTGACTTGCAATTTTTTCAGGTTAGAATCTCACATTATCTTGCTTAGAGTTTGAGTAAACTAATGTAAATATGTACAACGATACATGTTAAGAAACATTTTAGATTCTCAAAAGACGAACAACGTGTATATGTATACATATAATATTTCTGAGAGTAGTGAACACAATCTCTTTTACTTTACATGGCAGCTTAATTTTTCACGTTGATTTAATTGATGACGTTTGCTTGTTTCTACGAAAGAGATTCTTTCATATAGCACGAGATTTGCATTTTATTTGTGTTTTTTATTTTCGTTAATTAAATGAATGTATTCAATGTATTTTATATGTAATGTATCCATCAGTGGATGTGATCTGTGTGCACTAAAGAATATCCAAACATTTTAAACCAATCCAAAGCTCGTCTCCTGAGATGACCCTTTAGATATGCACAAGCCAAATTGCTAGGTATCTCAAAATTTAACATTGTTCTTAATGCATTCCAAAAACTCCTCGACATTTTTCGACCCAGAAAATAAAAGTTCCGGCAAAGCCTTCGATCCGGATCCAACTCCTATCTCGGGGAAATTAAGATGACCTTGGGACCAACTTGTTGGGCGCCAATGTAATGGACTGCCCCTGGGGAAGCTTCCTCCTCATCTAATCGACCTAAATCTGAGGAAGGTAACGATTTATGACCCAGACTAACCCTGATAAATCCAATTGATTAGGACCAAAGATAATATTTCATGGCAAGCAAATTATAAAGGGAAACCTTAGAGGGATATAACGAGAGCTTAAACCCTATATGAATAAGCGCACAAAATCCAAATACCTTAACTTTAATCAATGTTATCATAAGAATCCTAACTTTCTTAATTTATTCTAATAGTTAAAGTCCGTCCTATAATCACGCGTCAAAATTCGGATCCTTGCCGTATCAGCGACTCCACTCCCTTTTCCTTCTAATCTACGAGTATTAAACTTCAACTATATATACTCTAGCTAATCTGCATAACATGCTTTCTTCTTGAGAGGGAATAACACGATTGCTGGCTCAAAGATGCCCCAAGAGAAGTAGTAGAAATTCTCGTAAAGCCCCGTCACAACTGTTTGTAATGCCTTTACATTGAGACAGGCGACTAAATTGATATTACGGATAATTCAAACAACATATACCTCTTTTTTGTGAAATGTTGAATTGAATTCTGATGAATGAAAATAGGAATGTTAACATCGCACTATTCTACTACTTGAGGACGTTTGGTGATGGACTTCGTAATTTTGAACCAATAACATTTTGATAGAGAATCAGAACTGTCTGCTGCTTATTTAAGATTATTCTTCACACACACATACGATGTAAAACAATAAATGGTGTAAAAACTTAAAATTCTTCCACTTTCCTATTTTATCAAGAACAGTGTTAGTTGTACAGGACAAAAGCTAGGCCTTATAATCACTTAAGGGTTTAAAGCATCCCAGCACTGATGCATGGTTTTTTTTCAGCAATGCGAACTGTGATGAACTTTCTGCTACTGTCTCATAAGACTACATGACTGTACTTGAATCAACTTCAACTGTAGTCATAAAAATAAGACCTCTCGCGTGAAAATAAAGCCATAATGCGTCTTTTGTAACGTGCTTTTTAACGACGGTAAAATGTGAATGAATATTAGACTATCGAACTTGATCCTTACCTTAATAAAAGATCAAACCTATCATCGGATTTAATCTAACATCAAATCAATCCTAGTGAACAATCGCAACTTATAGTTTCCTTCTAATAAGAATCAAATCACAATAATTCTAATATTATACCTTCAGTAGCAATCTCACCTGACTCGATTATATCTTCTCTGCTACGCTCTTTCAAGGTAGAAAACTTCAACTATATATAGTAAGTTATTTTAAATATCACGATTATCTTCTTCCGAAGGGTTAGTTGTGAATAACGCGAATTGATTGCTCAAAGATTTCCCAAGAGGATTAATTGAAGAAACGCGTATAGATCCGTCACAACTTTATTGCAATATGGATGAAAGTACTGATATTCAAAATTTCACTCAGCTGGTATTCATTCACAGATGCGATGTTAATTTAAAAATATGTAAAGATTATATATATATAAAAGTAGGTAATACAACCACTGGAGCTGATATTTTGATTGTTCTCAAATATGTTTTGAAGAAATATAAGTTACCATAAGTTTGCACTTTTACTTCACATCTTTCTATCGATATTGAAACTGTTGATGAAAGCTTACAAATGAAATCAATTAAAATCCAATGCGATTCTTTGATGAAGGAAATATTTATGGAAGTTGGAATTTTAGATTCTCCTATATTTTTATAAGTAGATCTGTGTTTCCTGAAATTTAAAGTTTGTTACACGAATAATGACTAAGTTTCGAAGCCCTTATTTATGCGGGCAATTATGCTATCATTAATTTCAAAATAACGAGGAATTTCCTCATCTGAAAGTGTCTTGATTTCAATCCACCATTTCAAAAACGATTTCCCTAAGTCATCTAGCAAATGATAATTTTAATTTCCATGAGTTTTGCAATAATATTTTGGGTGTTAGAGTCACAGAACACAACATACCTATTGGATCAATTTTTTGGACAGTTGCTAAAACAAGTATGTTAGTTATTTTAGTTTCACCTGATAAACTTTCAAAATCAATTTTATACTTCATAGTGTCCCTATCAAGGTCCCAAATTATCCCTAATAATTTCGCTGTACCTGAACTTTTGGATATGTGTGCTTACTTTTTCTACGTTACTTTCCCAATTACGTAAATTAAGACACGCTCATGAAAAAATTTCATAAAAACCTTAAAACCAATTCTTCTTGTGCAATATTATTCACCCCTGTAACGCAATTATCTACATAAAACGAAAATTTTAACTTAGAGCCTAGTTGAAAATCATCTGCTGGCACATTTTCGAGCCGCAAGTTCTGCAGCTAACAAGAAGGGACTCAACGATACACCAAAAATCACACGGAAGTGACGATAAACAATTTCCTCGCCCTCGTCAAGGCAAAATAATCTCAAAAAATCTCTATGCGTAGAGGCAATTTCCAGCTGTAGGAATACTTTCTCGATATTGTCAGAAAGTCCGATCGGATAACTACGAAACCTGTCTAAAATACCTGGTATCTGCTAAATTAAATTTAGACCTTTATACAACAAGTCATTTAGTAAACTCTGGCTAGTTTAATGAGCCGACGTGTCAAAAACTGGTCGTATTTTAGTTGTAATGCTATCGTTTTTCACAATGGGTCGATGAGCCAAAAAATATGAAATTTCGCTTTTCCTCTTAATTTTTTTCTACAAATCCTAATTATTCTCATTCTTTAAATACAGCTTTAAACTGGAAGCCCATTCCGTTGTGCACGTTCGCACATCTTTTTTTGCCGCTTCCATGTCAGTTCGTTGTTGAAAGACAAATCTATTGCTTCCGATTTAAAAGGCAAACAAAGTTCGTATCTATCATCCGGTAGAATTTTCAAACTGTTTTTAAATTCTTCAATCACCTTTAAATGTTAATTTTTTTTTTTCTTAACTTTTGAAATGGGTCAAAAATTGCAATACTCTAGAGATTTCCCAATTCATTAACAGACAATTCTTTAACCAATAAAGAAATAACATTTCAAACAGTATCACACTCTTCATTACATTTACCAAATACTTCATGCTTTCCAATCAAAACAAAACCTAAACGAGTCTTTAATAAAACAAACCCGATTTCAATTCAATACAACCTCCCATAAAAAGCAAATCCGCCGCTCCAAGTAAAATATCTATTTCGCAATCCTCATTTGCAAGATCATACAAAATAATCCCCCTTCTATTCAATCCATTGATCACAACAGGGATACTAACTTTTTTGTCCCAAATATTTTTTTCCAAAAACATCCTGGCGCGAAGCGAGTAGGACTCATCCAGCGATCATATTAACAATTCATACACATCATGAAACTGCCAAGAAGTTTCTCTCTTTCCGAAAAGCTGATGTTGCATTTTAATCTTATTATTTGATTTAATGCCTAATTTCTGAATAACATGTTTTGAAATATACGAGTATTGAGATCCACTGTCGATCAAAGCTCTAACTTGGATTATTTTATCAGCACAAACTTTAACAACTAAAATCATTAGAAACACATTTTTACTACAACTGTTATGTAATGAATTTGTTTCAATACTATCACAGATTTCTGACTAATGTTGCTTTTCGCTTGATCACACATTAAATAATGGTGTGGTTTGGCACAGTATAAGCATGAATTTTTTACCTTACACTACTTTGAAAAAGGAAAAACTAAAAACAGCCAAAGGAGGCTCTATTTCTTAATAAACATTTTCTTTTCATCTAAAGTCATTTTTCTAGCTTCTAAACAGCAAAATATACATAATAAATTTCGCTTACATGTGCCATTCTTATCGTGTGTGCTTACCAACGTAAACTGTAGAGGGGAACTTATCCAGTTTGTTGACGTCTATTTTCTTTTGATTGGCAGGAGCTGAAAAACATTTAATCATTTTTAACTTTTTGTTTACAGAAGTTCATTAATAATTTCAAAATCTGACCTTCACCCGGAGTATCCTTTCTGAAATTTTTGCTTCCTTCAAATGCTAGTAATATGTCTTCTGGTAGGCAGGATTCCAATAAAGGACTCAAAAATTCACCATACTTGTCCTGTGTCCACCCCAGGCTCTTCAGAGCTTGAATCTTTGCTTCCAGTTTGTCATATAACGCTGGGAGATCTGTTTTAGAGCGTCATGTGGTTGCGTTTCTCATGACCATTGACAGTAAGCCTCTTACATAGATCTGCACAAGTAGATCTTCTCAACCGAAACGTTCTTGAAGCTGAGCTACAGCTTACAGAAAGTTGTCCGCTGTCGTGGGAAAATTCTCGACAACTCGAGCAACCTTTGAATTTTGCACAACGGCCTGAAACAGGTACTAGAACTTATCCTCATTCGGCAACTTTTCATCTTCAGGATTTCTTTTTAAAATTGATCCCAAAATGTCAAGAAATTTTTAGCATTGCTGTCGAACTTCTTGAGCTCAATTTTCGGTATCTTCGGCTTCTTTCACAGACAGTCCTTCTATTTTAGCTCAAAGTTCGGAAAATTTATCTTTGTATATTTCCACTTTTCTAAAGTCTTCTAAATATGCTACTTCGTCGTTTTCCTCTTTCAAGATTAGGTTCGAAATATCCATTTGGCACTTTTCCAAAGAGGAAAATGTGTCACCTATTTGCATTCTCAAAATCGGAAGTTGATTCCATTCTGGAATTTCTTTCATAAATTCCTCTTCAAGAGTTTTAGCACTTAGCATAAACGATGCATTCAGTGATTATCGTTGTGTTTTTAATTGTGTCACATCCATACTTTTTCAGGTTCAAAATAACAAAGAACCAAAACCTGGCCCCACATTCGGGTGCCAGATAAATTATGAAGCTTAAACTCATTGCTACGCAATTCCTTAAATATTATTTCAGGCCTGACATCTACCTAATGTCTAGTTTTGGTGCAAATAGTCTGTAAAATACTGAATAGGCAAGAATGCGATGCATATAAAACATTTAATGCCACACAAACACAATACACAACGATACAAAGAGAAGCTTTTAGTACATCTAAAGCAAGAACATCACAGCAACATAATGACGTCATTAGCTTGTCGCTGATTGGTAGGAGAGGGGATGCCATTCGCAACATATGTATTATATACAATATATTGAGCTTTACATTGAGTCTAATAAATGCATACATTAAAAAATCGTATTTTATTGATTTTTAAAGATAGAAAACATGCGACCCCCAACTTATAATAAAAAAAGACCTTGTGGCCTATAGTAGCATATGAGTTTGACATTCTTGCCATAGATCTAATTGTCTCCCTCTTGAAGCTGCTCTTCTCCTGATGGGGCATGGATTCTTTCCTGTGGAAATCTCACGGTGATGTTTCAGCATTGATTCCCTTCTCACCTTGTCGGTTCTGGATTCAATTGGAATTCCTAGAACTAGAAGCTTTCATTCTAAATGCATTGGATTTATCGACTCGTAGATAGTGTCTTCACTTCCTACTGATTATCGAAGAAATGGAAGATGACATAGGGCATCTTCTCTTCTCCCAATGCCACTGACTGATACCTCGCTGTGGTCTACCTCATCGGTATATCCTCCTTCACCCCTGAGTTACCACGTGCCCGTCTCGACCTATCATAACTCGACGTGCTACTCGATACGAACCTTACTACTTTCTCTGGGGTGATGGATTCTAACCTGATCCTTATTTACTGCGAGCGGTTTGCCCTCTTTCTACGCACCAACATTATTCCTTTCGATTCCTCATACGGGCTTTCAAACTTAGGTTTGAATTTCTATACATCCTCTTATTCGCCAAACTACTAGGATGAGTTTGTAATAAAATTTTGTTCTTCACTTTCATATGCAATTCCCTTCTCGATCTATTGTAGTATTTCGCATATTTGTCTTGTTGAATTTTTGTTTCTCGCCTTGAATCCTTAAATATTTTGTTCTATATTTTTACTCAGTAATTTTATCCATTCGTCTTCATTTTTACTTTTTTATCGTCTTTTGATATAAGAGTGAAGATGTTTCTCAATTCAAGGAATAATATTCATAGGATATAAAGGAGCATTACCCGATTTAACAACTTTGTTAATCTTAATTCATTTGTATGCAGGTGCTTAAACGAATGCAAATGGTTGACCTCTTCTGATAATTTCTTACAAAGAAAGTTTTTTGCCCACTCCAAACTATAGTGTTCGATTTTCTATTGATATTTTGGAGACTATTCCAAATGGATAAGCTGTGAGTAAGAATGATATACAGTCACTCAAAAAAGTATTGGGACACTTGGCGTGCATAACTGTAAAGCTATTTGAAAAAATGTTTATTACATTGAAACAAAAACAAAATGAATTAAGAAATATACTAACATTTGGTGTACAGTGTATAAGGAAAATTTTATAAGTATTATAGAATTATATTTTGATCTAGCTTTTCAAATATAATTCAAAGGCACACAAGAGTCAAAAAACTATTGGGACACTTTTAAAATGAGAAATTTAACAAATATACAATTTAACAATAGAATTTAATTTCACGCAACTTTTATAGACTAGAAGTTTAAACATAAATGTTTCAACAAATAAGATTATTTATAGATAAAATGGCGAGAAACCAAGATATATCGGTTGGTGTTAGAAATCTCGTAATAAGTCATTGGAAAGAAGGGAAATCAATTAGTTGTATAGGAAAAGTCTTCAAATTGAGTAAGTCTACTGTTTTTAACATCATTGACAGGTTCAAGAAAACAAATAGTGTTGAAAACAAGCAAAGAACAGGGCGTCCAAAGATATTTAATGAACGTGGTGGATTGTGAGATAATACACATTAATCCAAGAACTAATTCAGTAAAAATAACTTTGCAATGTAAAAGTAGGTTTTGAAAATCAGTAAATTCTGAAACTGTCAAAAATGTTTTAAGAAAACATAACTATCATGGCAGAGTACCTCAAAGAAAGCCCTACATCAGCAAAGCAAATAGACAAGCTAGGTTGGCAATTGCTAAAATGTATGTAAGGCAACCAACAGAATATAGGGAAAATGTAATTTTTGTTGAAAGTAAATATAACTTTTTCGAATCAGATGGCAAGCAAAACGTTTGGTGGAAATCAAATACAGCAATGCGTGTCAAAAAAAAATTTACGGCCTACTATCAAATACGGAGGGGGTAACCAAATTGTCTGGGGCTGCATGGCAAGCTCTGGTGTCGGGAACTTACATTTTATTGATGGTATAATAAATAAATATGTCTATATATATCTTTTGACATTCTCAAGCGAAATTTAAGGCAAAGTGCGAGCAAGCTGGGAATTTCAGGACATTTTAAATTGTACCAAGATAATGATCCGAAGCATACTGAAGATTTTTGCAAGTTATGGGTCCTCTACCACTGTCCTAGAGTTATTAAAACTCCTGCACAAAGTCCAGACCTTAACCTCATTGAACATGAGTGGGATTATTTGCCGCAAAAACTATATGAGCACCAAATTTCTAACAAGCAGGATTCAAGAAAATATTTGGTCGAAGAGTGGACTAAAATCGATAGATCAGCTTGCAAAAAATTTATCCAATCCCTGCCAAATAGACTTCGAGAGGTCATAAAAGGCAAGGGTGGCCCAACAAGATATTAATTTCTACGTGTGAATTCTTTTCCTTAGTTTATTGGGAAGCGTCCCAATACTTTTTTGAGAACGTTTTTTAACTCTATTTCTTTTATTTTTAGTTTTAACCATAATTACAGTAATGTATGAGTTTGTTCAAATTATTATTATTTGTAATTAATAAAATACATTTACTTCTTTTTTTGCTTCTTTTGTATAATATTACGATAAAAATCAATGAATTGGTAGTGTGTCCCAATACTTTTTCAGTGACTGTATTTGTAACCCAAGACCTTAAAGCAGGTCTCTTTGGTTGTAAAAATTTCAGTCAACTCCTTTCTCAGGGATTCAAATTCCTTATCAAGTTTGAACATTAACATAGTGATTTCAGTCATCCTGTACTTAAGAAATTAATATCTGATATTCAAATGAGCAAGGCTTTATCAAATTTTTAAAGTACATGGCAGCTTTGAACGGGATTATTGAAATCGAAACTGTGTTCATCAGAACTCAATTAAAAAAACCAAAATATTATTTCACATATTTCATAGAGAGGCTATCATAGTATTGAAGTAAAAACCACAAAAAATGCTTTTCAATACTTTGATCAATTCCCACATTTAAATGTCTACCGTAGTCTGTCTTATAAAGTTTTTTTTAATCCTCATGTTGTGTGGCTCGCTTTAAATAACTGTCATATGTATCAAGCCAGGTAAAAAGAAAGTTGAACAACCCTGATATTTACCATAAGTATTGATTTTCAGATAAGCTGAAAATCTATGTATATGCAAGTAAACCGATTTTGAAAAAGTTACTTAAGTGAAAAAATCTTATAGCTTATATGAAAAAAAGTTTTGAAATGTATTGAACAGTTGCATGCCAAAGCATTAAAATAAAGAAGCGAAAAGGATCCACATAAAAATAATATTCTCTAAGCTTCTTCGCACGCATTTATAAACTCCATTAGGCAATTGCAAGGACCTTTCTCAGCTGGAAAAAAAGAGCGGATTTGAAACTGAGCTCCTTTTCTGAAGTAGCAAAAGAAGTGAGAGTTGGAGTGATGTATAGGACTGATCCTAATATCCAAGAATCCATTCTAGGGTTCATATTTTGGGGACGTATTTTATTTCCAGTTAAGATTTTATTTACCATACATGGGATTCAACAATACTAGATCATTGCTTCTTATTACTGCTACAGTTTGGAAGCTAACTATTCTGACAGAATTTTGTACGTGCCTGTGGCACGGACTTGCATTCTATTAGCAAAACTTGGGCTTGAAAACAACAAACATCATTAATAGTATAAAAAGTAACGGAATATTTTTGAATAGAGATCATTTGAAAAACGTACAAATACAGTTTCTCTTATAATTGCGAATAAGCACATTAGAATACTGAAGAAGTTTTTCATC
The DNA here is from genome assembly GCA_019973935.1 of Trichonephila clavipes. Lineage (NCBI taxonomy): Eukaryota > Metazoa > Arthropoda > Arachnida > Araneae > Nephilidae > Trichonephila > Trichonephila clavipes. The sequence goes on from BMAU01014784.1 coordinate 850,214, forward strand.
TTCCATTCGTATGTCTTTCCAAAACTGTCATTTATTTTGTTCAATCCTTTCTTTTTATACACCTATTCTTTATATCCGTTACTTTTATGTCTTTGTTGTATTTTATTTTATTTTCTGATTTAAAAACTTTTTTATTATAGGTCATAATAAAATATTCAATTCATCGTAATGGTGCGAATATAAAAGAAGAAAATCAAAATTTAGAAAACTAAAAGAAGAAAAGTTTGAAAAACTAAAATTACGTAGTTCATTTTGGAACTATTATTTATAGGAACAATTTATTTTGTAAAAAGTGACCTTGTATCAATCAATCAATGAAAGAGTGAATCAATTTGAACTGGTAAGATAACGCAAGAACTCTTTTATATGATTTCATTTTATGAATAGAAATAAGAGAAATCTTTCTCGAAATTTTCTAATTTTACAGAATCTGCAAGAAAACTATTTTTTCAAACAGCAAGATGACATACTGTAATCATCTGAAATAAATTTGGAGGTTATCTTATTAGAAGTATGAATGGCAATTTTCGATCAATTACATAAAATAACATACTTAAATTGGCTTGACTCCTTCGAATATCTGAATGTAAAACAAATAGCACACGTCTAACATACAACTTTGGTTTCCAATTTGAAGGAATTATAAACACTAAAATTTATTAATGCAAGTTGTCTCTTCATGTTTTAATTTTTTCTGAAAAAAAGGAGGTTACTCTAGATAAATATGTAATGCTACAAAAGGCAAGCAAGAATAAGAAGGTCTCTTCAAATTTCTGAGTGAAATAGAATTCGTTTGATGACTTTTTGTTTAAAAAAAACCTACCTTAGGCATTGAGAGCAGATTATCTACCTTAGTACCTTCATTATCTAAATGGCAGCTTTCTTCCTCTAATGCAGCTAATTTTATTACCGCTTACTACAACTCTTATTGAATAAATAACAATTTATTCTTTTTCTTCCATTTTTTTTAGAAGGAAGTATTCTTTTCAAGTAAAAAACTGACAGCAGCACTGGAACAATTAATTTTCTCACAACGACTCTCTGTCAGTTCCATTAAAATGTCTCTGTTTTATCACCGGAGTAATTGAATTTTGACGAGAAGTATCAACAGAACATTTTTATTTCGCTGAAACGATTCCTCAGATGACGAAAAAGAACATTGAATGGCAGTTTCAGGTAAAACCCTACTATGTTAATGAAGCTATTAATGTCAACAGCTAGAAGCAGTTATACTTTAAAGGAGAATAATTTAAGGCATGCTTTTGTAACCTGAAAATGTTTTTAAAAAGGTATTTTGTAAAAGTTTAATATGCGTCTTAGGGTTGGTTTACTTCTTGTAGCATTATGTGTCACATCTCAAGTGGTTATTAATTATTCAGTTAATTGCCGCTCAGTTTTTAATGAGAGTAGTTATTGTAAGTGTAAGTGGCTCCTTCAAGATTTATTTTCAATGAGGCACATTTTTTTGCTAGTTTTGTGTTGTTGTTTTTTTGGCTTAAGATGATTGCTTTGAAAAGGATATAAAGTGATACTTCTAAATATGTACTTTTTGTTAAACTAATCATGATTTAAATGTACATAGAAACATTTTTCAAACACTTTCTTAATTTTAGCTTGCTTTCATTTTAATTTAAATACGAATCCATTAATAAATGTTTAATTTTAAAATTATATTTCATCTGAATTCACCAGTGTTTGGTTTTTATCTACATTTAAACATTTGATGGTAGAACTTGGAATGTATACCCCCTTTCACATTCTTATTTCCTAAAAAATGACATATTAATTGAATATGTCCTGAATTTCTATAAGGGGGAGTTGCCCACCTTTTTTTGTATTGTTCAACAAAAAATTATCTTAGAGCATTTTCCAATTTTTATTTAGAATTGAATGTGGAATTTAAAAAAGAATTAATGTCTCTCTAGAAGATGATATAAACCAGTTTCAAGTTGACGGAAGCGTCTTTATAAATAAAAAGCAATACACACACAAGTTTTGAAAAAATGTGCTTTATTCTTTCTCTAACGAGGAAAAGAATCGGAGGATTAAACTTTTGAAAAAAAATGCGTTTTCAAGGGAAAAAAATGGACAGAATTCCTTTTTATTCTTCCTAATGTTTGTTTCCACCTTCGGAATCCATTGAACGGAGGTGTTTTTCGCCGCGCACCAACTGTTTTTTCGGGGTGTGAATGCGTGTTTCTATTAAAAGCTTTCTCGTGTACAAACTTATTTAGTTTTTTTTTAGACTTTCAAAGACTCTTATAAGAAAATATACAAATACTGAAACCAACTAATGTAAAGTCATTTTTTTCACAAGTGTTTTCAATTTCTATGAAATTTTGCGAAAATATACACAAGTTTTTGTGACTTTATAGAAAAAAACAAGCGGAATTTTTTAATCACTAATGGAAAATATAAACATTTCAATTCACTATTTAGTAGTAGAACTATTTATTCCTACCAAAGAAACTCGGGTCATTCCGTTTTTGTTCTCTCAACGAGACAATATTCTTTTCCATATTTCAAAACAGTTTTGAATTGAAATTCACATAAAAGTGGAAATAAGCGGTAATCAACCCAAAGAGATTTTTTTCAAATCCTTTTACCCACAAATGTGCTCCTTGAGACGAAGATCGATATTTGAAGGATCTGAAATGTAAATGCTAGGAAAAGTGAAGAGTTTTATAACATGTTTTTATTCATTTCTATTCGTTGTTGTCTTATGTATGCAATTTTATGAAAATACATGAATATTTTATTGTATTTATTTTCCTTTATCAGTCAGATAACAAGCAGTTAGTGGGTTGATTGATTGAATATTAACGTCGCACTGTTCAGCTACACGAGGGTTTTTGGCGACGGACCACGTAATTTTGAACTATGGTCAAGTGACGTGGACGACACCTGAGCTGGCACCCCCTCTCCTAACTACCACACCACACCAACGGGAGGACGTATCAGCTCTCCACAGATTTAACGTACATCGCTTCCCTACACGGCGGGTCTTTAGTGTTATTGGGCTCGAACTCGCGTGACAAGGCAAGCCACAATCCGAGACCTATATCACTCGGCTACCGCGGCCACAAGCAGTTAGTGGGAGAAGAGGCTTAACTCTAGTTAAATCTTTTGACGTCACCGAAAATCATTCCCCTGTGATGCTACTAGATGCGCTTTCTTACCTTAGAAGTGCTGTCATTCACAGAGAAAATCATTTCATTCTTTTCATGTCATTCAGAGCTGTCATTATTTTGAATAAAGGGTTTGGGAATATTTGGGAATTAATTTATACAACTGCTAATGCAAAAAATTTGTGTGTATGATTTACTTATTTTCCTAATGCACTAAAAGATACTAAAGTTACTGGTAAGAATCTGTCGACCAATATGTTTATTACAATAGGACAAATTGTCGAAAAAACTCAATGGGTTGAAACTTTGGTTATAAAAAATAATGTATTGTGTGTTTGATACAATTTACCCTTTACAACCCCTCACAATTTGAATTTCAAGAAAATATCAATAGCGAGAGATGAAGCAATTATACCAATTTAATCTCTAATGTTGAAAATCTCAGAAATACTAATCACATAGCTTTAACTCTAAGTGATATTAAATCTGGGTTTCACTTTTAAATCGAATAACTATAAGTTTCCTATTTAATTCAAAAATGATTTGTATTTAACAAAATGTTTTATCTTTTATATTAGCCCCAATTTTACTATTAAACATTTCGTTGCCAATGGATTCTTTTATCTATTTGAATTCTATATTCAACTTGAATACAAATCTGGTTCAATTGAAGCGTTTTCTAATCATCAATCGGACAAACAAGAAAAATCTCGAGATCAATACTAACTGAGCTCTTGACTCATCTCAAAAATTAAAATTTGTGTAGATAATACACATTCAGTAATTTTCAGGTGTTCCTCAACACATTGACATTGAGGTAGTTCGGTCTCTTTCGGGTATTTTCAAAACTACATCCAATTCGGATTAATTATTGAAAATTAGCTGCCTTCTTACATTATCCCCTTATATTTTAGTGGAATCCCGTTTCCCAAATATAACTTCCAAAATAATACCCTGGTACTTAAAAGTTACTGCATCTAGGCTTAAGAGCAGTAACAGACTCCTTTATTTGTGTCCCCAAAAATTAATTTAATAGAGAATGTGTATAGACTCAAAATTACAGAACTCTTGGCCAACTACAAGTAATAACGAGTCAACACGTTGAACAGTAGAAAAATCTGTTTCAAGTGGAAATGTTGGAGCCTTTGTTTTGAAATGTTACTGGCATTTTCTCTCAATTTCTTTGAATACGATTCATCCGACAGACAGAATTTCCATCCGAAGGGAAGGCTCTGAAACTGGATTCTACTTCTACCCTGCAAAAGGCTTCTGTTTTCAAGCAGTGTCATCTCTGTGGAGATATTGATTTTTTCATCTGCTGGGCAATGCATAATGATACAAAAATCCCTATTTATTCCCTCTACTTTTCTTTTTTTCTAATCAATTGAACTTGAATGAAATTTAGTTTGTATCTGGAATGAGAATTTTTTAACTTCTATTTGGACACAATAAAGACAAAAAAAAAAAGAAAAATTATCGTGGATGAGTTAACCATGTCTTCTAAGAAAAACTTGTCAAGAACTAAGAGTTGCTCCCCTACCATGTTCAAGTAGTGCTATACAATTTTCTTACCTCCTCCCCACCCCGTCTCATACTTACGCGTGGCATCCTAGTGGTCAAGGTAACGACTCGCGTTCAGCGTGTCGTGAGTTTGAACCTGGTTCCGCTCAAGACCCGCCGTGCAGAGGGGCTGATGCACGTCAAATCTGTCGAGGCTCAAATGTCTTCTCGTTGGAAGTTAGGAGAGATAGGTGTCAGCTCAGGTGTCGTCCTCGTCCCTTGGCCATGGTTCAAAATGACGTCGCCCAAAGCCTTCGAGTAGCTGAATAGAATACTCACTCAATCCTACTAAGTCGATTACAGCCCAAAAATAATTTGATTTGTTATATTCCTCCATTGCATATTTACAAGATATTTTGCCTGGATGAAGCATTATTGTATTTTAGGAGTGCATTAGAAACTTCATTAGGCCCCGTAGCTCTTGCTTATGCCGACAAAGTGTGTGATCATCTCCGACGTGAAAGCGTATGGGAGCACGGGAGAAGGACAACACCAGCTGGATTTATTAGAAACTACCGTACAGCAAAAGTTCCCTCTTATGGCCCTGGAATAGGTGGTACCATGATGTAAGTTGAAGAAAAACAATTTTAACTATGTGTAAACTACACTGTGTCCAAAAGTTAAGCATAAATCGTAAAATGCGAAAAACATGGAGTAAATAGTCGTAAAATTATTCCAAATTTTCTGCGGATATCAATTGGACGAAGAAGAAAAATCGGGATTATGCAAAACTTTTCTGTCGACTACGTCCTGCGCGAAACACCGGCGCATGTCGGAACGCGGAGAAACCGATTCACGCAGCATCGGCAGTTCATACAAGCTTCTGTTGTGCGAAGGAACGTTGTTAACCATCAAACAAGGTGAATGATGGCACAAAGACGCCAATTCAACATGTTTACGAAAGGAAGAATCGTTGGAATGCTGGAATCCTCACGATCACAAACCGAAGTGCCTCGAATTCTGAATGGGGACCAGTCTGTGATCTCAAGACGGGGGCAGAGGTTTCAAAGAACGAGAGATGTCACACGACAACCAGTATCAGGTCGACCAAGAGTCACAACCCCTCGCCAAGACAGAGATCTCGTAATAAGTGCGTGACGTCAGAGGGGCAGTACTGCCAGAGCACTGGGTTCGGCGCTCCCAGTTGCCACAGGAATACGAATTTCGAGATAAACTGTTTCCAGGAGATTCAATCATGATGACCTGTATACCAGAAGACCAGCAGTTTGCATTCCCCTCACGTCTGTGCATAAACGTGCTCGTTTGAACTGGAGTTTGAAACATCAACATTGGAGTGTGGGAGAGTGGGCCAACGTGATGTTCAGTGACGAGTCCCGGTTTAGTCTGAGTTGTGATTCTCGACTGGTAACAATATGGAGAGAACGTGGAACCCGTTTTGAACCAAGAAACATAATGGAAAGACATTTTCCATCAAGGGGAGCAATGGTATGGACAGGCATCATGATGGACGGCCGCACAGACCTCCATTTCTTTGATACGGGGTCTGTGACTGCTCAAAGATACAGAGACGAAGTTCTTGAGCCTTATATTGCTTGTTTCGAAGTACAGTCGGTCCTGACATCATATTCATGGATAATAATGCGCCATGTCACCAAGCGGTACTGATTGATGACTTCCTTGAAACGGAAAACATCCAGCGTATGTCGTGGCTTAACAAACCCCACAAAGGGGCGACAACTTTCATTTTGAATGAGTGAGTGAAGATTAACGTCACACTGTTGAGTTACACGAGGGCTTTTGGTCACGGACCTCATCATTTCGAGCCATGGTCAAGTGACGAGGATGACACCTGAGCTGGCACCACCTCTCTTAACTACCACACTACACCAACGTTCGAGCTCTCGACAGATTGAACGTGCATCGCTCCCCCTACACAGCGGGTCTTGAGTGGTACTGGGATCGAACTCATGACATGCTTGCCATGATCCGATCCCTTGACCATTGGGCTACCGCAGCCCCATTTTCAGTTTGGGTGCCTAATACCCATGCAAGGGCCTTGGGGCCGATGCATTTTAAAGTTGACGAGGTGCAGACGTCCTCCCGTGGGTGGGGTGTGGAGCTTAAGAGAAGGGTTTCCAGCTTAGGTGACGTCCTCGTCATTTGACCATGGTTCGAAATTTTCATGTCCGTTGCCAAAAACCCTCCAGTAGCTGTAGAGTGCGACATTAATATTCGCTCACTCAACTTGCGTTCAAATTTGTAATATAATACAAAATTCGTAGTTTGGATCTCTCTCTAACCAAATTTTGCTCTAAGTGCTCGTGGAATCGAATCTACGATTCCTGTTCTTTTTATGTATCACCGGAACACCGTTCGCTTTATCTCCAGTGGTGCCAGTTGAAAGGAATACCACCTATTGGAAATGTGTCTCAATCAAAACTTTGGAGACCCTCGAGTCAGATGTGCATTGTCTAATGATAGAGTTGCCAACTGTATGCAGAATGTCCACTTGGATGGTGATCAATGGGCTGTATTTGACCTTTCCAAGGGCTTCATCATTGAACAACAGGTGAATGCAAGCAGTTCTTAAGACAAGACTCGCGTGATTCTTGTCCAATCTCTCTCTCCTGTTAGGATGCTAATCACTCTGTGCATGGTATGAAGCTGACTGTTGAAAATTTTAGCAATTGTCAGCCTCGGGATAACATCAGATGTTTAATCCTTTCCATGCCCAGTTCAATGCAATACTATATGGTTGGGCGTAATATTGAAAAAGACTGCATAGATAACCTTTAGCAGTCGGAATTGTTCTACGCTTCCTTTTAGCACGTTATTTCATTGTATGTGTATATATATAGAAAGTATTTTAAACAAAACAATGACAAAGTAATAATGGAATAAAATTTAGTAGGAATTGCGGGGGGGTCAAAAGAAACTATAGTATAATTTTAGTGTGATGTAAGCTACATTTTTTGCTACAGACATGAATAAGGTAAGGTCTATCTGATCTCTCTATCTCTCTCTCTCTCTCTCTCTCTCTCTCTCTATACAGTTGACAAAATGTTTTCTTGTACACCACTTTTTTCTTCGTTTTTGATGAAATAACTACCCATATTTTAGTTGTGAAGTATTCATGCATTTCTTTAATGCGTCTGATTGTTGTATGCAAATTATCTTTCTTTTTAAGTGTAAAAGTAAATTCTAATCTGGAAATGTGTGAAAAATCGTTGCAAAAAGAGTATTTGTACAGAATTCTTTTGGTGTAAGTATGCCAAAAGTTTTGATTAAACTTTTTAGATTCAACTTAGTTTTGCATACGTTTTTCTTAGTTTATCAATAATATTCAAATAGTTTCAGATTATTTTTAAATTTACAGAGATATAATCTTGTGTGTGTGTGTGAAAATGGCTCCTAAAACAAAACAATTTCTTTAGATATGAGAAAACATATTACAGGGCTCCATAAAAAGAGGAACTCTTTCCGGGAAATAGGAAAAATTTTAAAACTGTCATTTACAACCACTGGTTACATCGTAAAAAAGTATTTAGAGACCGGCAGTGTTGAAAATAAACCCAGACCTGGTGGTCCGAGTAAATTGACTTCAAGAGCTAAGCGAATAATTGTAAGGTCAGCAACAAATAAACCAATGACATCAGCTCAAAATATTGCCAATGAATTTCTCTCTGTCATCATGTAACGTTTCAGTGTCTTCTCAGACAGTCAGACATGTACTGCACAGCGCTGGTCTGAAAGCCAGAGAACTCCCAAAAAGAAACCTTATATTAGTGAAGTAAACAGGAAAAGACGTCTAGAGTTTGCCATGAAGTACAAAAATAAGTCCATGGACTTTTGGCAAAAGGTTATTTTTTCTGATGAGAGCAAGTTTGAGATTTTTACACCACCAAGTATTCGAAAAATTTGGAGAAAGAATAAAACAGCTCTTGAACCCAAAAATGTACTTCCCACTTTAAAATACGGTGGCAGAAATGTTATGGTGTGGAGATGTGTAGTTCATAATGGAGCGAGTAACTTAGCATTTATTGACAATAAAATGAATGCTTTAGCTTATATCGATGTGTTGCGACATAATTTGTTAGATAGTGCTAAGAAATTGAGCATGGAGAACACTTTTATATTCCAACCAGACAATGACCCGAAGCACACCGCTATAGTTACTAAGACCTGGTTGCTTTATCATGCTCCAAGGCAACTTGAAATACCTCCACAATCTCCAGATCTTAATCCTATAGAAAATTTGTGGATGCATTTGGACACTGAAGTTCGGGAAAAAAATGTAACAAGTAAAGATAACTTAAAAGAAAAACTTAAAGAAGTTTGGAACTCCATTGACGCAGATATCACAAAGAAATTGAGTCAATGCCAAGGCTTCTTGAAGCAGTTATAAAAGTCAATGGACTGTTTACAAAGTATTGAAATCTCATTACATTGTTGCATATGTTTTTTCAATGTTTACTAAGCATGTGTACAAATAATCTTTTGTATAATTATTTTTTTAAAAAAATTCACTTATTTGAAATAAATGCTTATTTTATTTTTTATTGTGAAAGAATATTATTTTTTAAAACAATTTAAATGTATCTCAATAACTTTTAGTTAAGTTAATTTATTTTTGAAGAACATACAAAATTTTAAGTGTACAAATAAACATTTTGCCAACTATATATATCTATCATCTGTACATATATTTATACTTAAATATATATATATATGTGTGTGTGTGTGTGTGTGTGTGTGTGTGTGTGTGTGTGTGTGTGTGTGTGTGTGTGTGTGTGTGTGTGTGTGTGTGTGTGTGTGTGTGTGTGTGTGTGTGTGTGTGTGTGTGTGTGTGTGTGTGTGATATGTGACATTAACCGCACAATGACATTGGCGAACAATGGCTCCTCAACATGCTCGTGACCTTCCTGCTATGTCTGGGAGAGGAATTTCAAATCAAGCAGTTTGCAGAAACTGGCCTTTAAGCCTGGGGTCCACTCCTGTGTGCCTCCTTGATTGCAACCAACAGTAAAGACCGGTTATCGTGGAGCTGAAAAAGTTACGAACAGCGTGTTAATCAGAAAAAGTGATTCTTTTGTCGAGTCTTCATCTGGAGAGAAAGTGGAGCTCGTTTTCATACCTTTCATTACGTCGTTGTGCAAGCACGGACCACAGGTTTTCGATAGATCAGGAGAACAAGGAATCAATTCAGTCGGATTGGTAAAGAACTCTTGAACGTTGCGTGGCACATGTGGTCGCGCATTATCCTGTTGGAATATGGCTGATGGCAAGCTCTGAAGGAATGGAAAGACCACAGGCTCCATCACCTCCCAGATGTAGCGCTAGGTGTTCAGTGTACCGGCAATGCTTACTAGAGGGGTGTGCCAATAAATCTAATACCACCCCAAACCATGACAATGGGTGCAGGATCAGTGTGGCGATGCATAACGCAACAGTTCAGCGGCCCCTCTCCACGATGTCTCCAAACTCTAATCCGTCCATCCTGATGTTGCAGGCAGAAGTGGGATTACTCAGCAAACATAATGTCATCTCATTCCGTTGTCCATATCCGCCGTTCAACACGCCATTGGAGGCATGTTTCCAGTAAAGTGTAAATGAAGCAATGGATGCCTTGCGGACATTCCACTCTGCTGCAAATGGAGTTGAGTGGTACGAGCGGACACCGAACAATGCGTGAGACTGAGTCTGTTGTTGTGCTTTGGTTCGTGATGTAGCTGCGTGATCCATCACTGCCATGCACACAATCCACCTGTAATTACGGGCACTGGTGCAATGAGGTGGGTGTGATCGGCTCGCTCGGTCAGTCGTTTCCTCCTGCATCCAGCGATGACAGATCCGCATCGCAGTTACTTAGTTTCGTAAAACACGGTGACCGATTTCTCTGAAGGATAACTCGGAATCCCTATAGACTTCTATTCTTCTTCGGTAGAATTCAGAAACTTAGTCAAAAGACGCTCGATGTCTTCCACGAGGCATAGATAAAAAGCTCACGCAAAAAAAATGCATGTAAAAACAATTGCCATATTTCAATTCGCCAGTCTGTCCTCCTCTTTTATAGCGCTTGCGGCTGGCGCTACAGTCGACCGTGATGTGCGTCTGTGTTATAATGCTAATGGTTTTGCATATTTCATCGCCGCCAACGCATAGTGTAAATTTCCCATGGTTTGTATGTTTTCTTCACAGTGTAGCATTTTGTGTAGCCAGCAGTGTCAGTTGAAAATTTATATTAGGTCACTGCAAATATTAGATAACTGCCTTATTAGTGTGGCGCCCGGGGGTTGGCCTCGGACCTTCGTTACAGTGAATGAATTCATATGGTTGATGTAGGATTTTGTTTTTTATGCTATAAATTACAAAGTTTACCCAAAATTTGTTTGTGCTTTTAATTTTTTATTATTTAAACCAAAAAAATATAAGCAATTAATATTCGAGCAGTAAGATCATTTCAATCACCTTTGCATATTACTTTGGCAGTAATGTTTCACAGGAAATTTGGCTCTAAAAACGTTATAAATATATGTCATTCCTTAGGCTTTTGTGCTTCATACAAAAAAGCAACATTGTACAAAGCTTCAGCTACATTTGCAACTCCACCTGAAATAAAACCTGGAAGCTTCGCTCAGTTTGTGCATGATAATGCTGATTTCAATATCAATACTATGAAATTTCATGATCTTCACAAATCAGGAGAAGTATTCAAAAATGTCAACGAAGACTCGAATAATATATTTCAAGCGGGTGTAACATGCATTTTGGGTTTATACGGAGCATGGGCAAAAATTAAAGATTTGAATCCATTGAGATACAATTCTTTCATAAAAGTAATGGCAAAAAATACAAGTGTTCTTTTATCATCGTTACCTCCTACAACTGATGCAGCATTTGAACATCTAAAAGGAGTGTACTTGCAAATCCAGATATGGCTAGGAAATGACGTAGATATTGATAATTGGGGATGGAAGCATTTCAATCCCATGCTCATCCCAATAACAATGAATCAATTGCCAGCTCCGGATCATCTATTGTAAATATTATTTTGTAATTGCAAAAAGGGATGTGTGGCTGCTTGGGGTTGTCGAAAGAGTGGCTTCTACTGTAGTGTCTACAGTGCAGCGAAAAGAGTGGTTCCAACACACCACCTATGATTCAAATAAATCAAGTCCAAGAAGATATGTTAGACACATAAAAAGGTACATTGTTTAAATAAACAAATATTTTATTAATCGTCTTTTTTATTTAAAAACTATTTTTTCGCTATTATAAAAAAAAATTTTCAAATTTGAAAAAAAAAAAGATCACCATTTTTTAATAGGTAAACGTTTTTATATGTATCATTAGCTGAACATTCCATTTTGAATTGTTTCATTCCCTTCACTGTAACTGAAACCCGAGGTGTTTCCCGTGTATTTAACGCCCCGGTGGCGCTGCACTATATTGTCTCCTATCGTCTGTCAATTTCTCTTGAAACATAAACAAAAGTAATACTGATCTTTGACAGGGGAAAAACGGTTTTTATTTGGTGACAAAAAATAATAATTAATTAATCAGCAGTTTTAAAGCGTATGGCTAAAAAAACCACTGAATAAGTAGGACTTCCTTATAAATAAAGATTCAATGATTGTAAAGAGTAATTTTTTCAACAGTATCCACACCCGGAATTCATTCAAGTCATTCTTCTTGTTTTTCATCGAAAAATGAAACTATAACATGCAGAGGACTTCTTTTACAGGAGTCAGGAAGGGGCTAGAGTTCTAAGAAACACATAGTCGAAAGCACCGAGACGTAATCTTTGCACTAAAAATTAAAAATCTGTTGGTCTATGGCAAGGGTTGGTTGGCGAGCTCAGTAGCGTAACGGAGAATATTAGCCCCCCACAATGCAGGGGTTGTGGGGGTGAACGTTACGCCACTGGGCGAGCTGCATGCAGCTTTTTCGACTTTTTGCTTATATGTGACAACATTATGATATTTTTTGACAGGCTCAATAAAAATATCTTCAACAGTGCTTAGCTTTTTAAGGGATGAAAAATGTTATTTTGAGCAAAACTTTATTTAAGTATAATAAAAATAATTAACGGGAGCACGATAATTCTGATCGAAACCACGATGGCACTCCACCGGGTGTGCACATGTATGCATACAAATGGCTTTTTGATAACTTAATTGTTTTATTGCATTTACGATTGCTCTCTCGAACTCTGTCTTGTCTCTCTGGTCTGTTTGAATTTCCAAGCCCCTCCCTTGTGCAAGCCCCTTAAAATAGTTTTGTTAGTTCAAAGCTCTTTTCTAAAAAATATGTTCAACTTGGATACAAAAGATGGCACCACGAGATTCATTATTTGTAGAAGTTTTCAACTGAATGAAGAAAAATTAAAAGTAAAAAACCTTTTTTAATTGCAAGCTTTTATTTAAATGTTCTAAAAAGAATAAAATAAAATTTTCTTTTAAAACTTTTTTTGATATCAACTTATAACGTTATTACACGATTTAGAATATAAAAGCTTGTCGCGAGATTTAAGTACTCGCATTTACTTAGTTTGAAAATTTTAAAAATTAAAATAAATCAGATCACGTTACTTAATTTACTTGTTTATCTACACAAGTAAATCTCGCGACAAGCTTTTATATCATAAATTGTGTAATGACGTTATAAGTTGATATCAAAAAAAGTTTTAAAAGAAAAGTTTATTTTATTCTTTTTAACGCATTTAAATAAAAGCTTGTTTTTTAAAAAAGGTTTTCTTACTTTTAATTAATTTTTTACTTTTTAGTTATCGCTGGACAAGTTTCTCAGTCTGTTCATCTCATTCAACGCATCATTGTTCCAAGGTCGTTTGCAGGTTAATTTTGAACAGTCTAGCTCAAGGGAACTTAATCTTTTTTCCTGCCAGGGATATTTCATTTGGGCCGCAACAAGAGGATAATAAGGGGAGGCGGGTAAAAACTGTAAGACCTAAACAACATTGGACAAAGCAAAATTAATCAAAATATTAAACTCATTTTTTATTTATTTTTGCTTTTACTTTAATACTGTATTAAAGACGAAAAACACAAAAAAAAAAATTTAATCCCAATTTTAAACCAATTTTTTCAATCTTTGTACAGAATTTGGATGTTACTATTCTACAAATGAGAAAAAGTTTCGTGTGGTTATCTTTAAAAATGACGAAGTTATTAAATGTTTAATTAAAAATTTGAATATTTTTTGAAAAATAGTGAAAAAGAAAGTTTTTGGCATTTTATTTTTTAACCCTTTAACGGGCACAAAGCTAAAATACACTTTTCTGTGATCAAGTACTTCATATAAATGTAATGTTTTATCCCCTATAAACATTATTTAGTCACAAAAAAATATCTGATCAAGGGGTTTTTTTCCTGGGTGGTGGCTAGACGTTATAGCCACTGCGCATTTAGGACATTTAACTTACTTTTCAGGACAGAAATAATGAATCATATTATAATAAACTTTTAATGAAAAATTGACATTTATGTAATAACTATTACAATAAAAATTAAATACAAAGTATAAGTGTAATTAAGTGTAATAAATGTAATGATAATAGAATAATTGTACAACACATAGAATATATATACTTACTAAGAATATATATATAGAATACTTAGAATATACATTGAAATTGGTATATATCCACATTTTATATTTTATTTAATTTTAGTATAAAAGATTAGAAATAAAGTAATATTTTTGAGAATTTAAATTAGTTATTTCACAAATTTGATGAGATATTTACTGCGGAACTTTATAATATGCTAACGGTTTTTCAGTGCAGAAAAGCTGTAATAAAAGATTTTCGAATCCAAGAATCTTGTACCACATATTGTAAAGAAAGTTTGTTTGTAATTCCGACCCCCAACATTCTCGCATGATTCTAGGTGTGGCGAAAAGTGAAAATTTCTATGTCATTTTTCTGTTCTATGTGGGCAGTGGATAGAGCCTCTAGCCACATACAAAAGCTTTCCAAAAACCTAAATAAAACCTTTTTTTAATTGCAAATTTGTTTAACCCTTAACTTCGCCCTGTTGCATTTCTGCAACATATGATTTATTTTAATTTAACGGACTCAATTTTTTTTAATTGCCTACAAATCACTTATCTGAGAAAAAAAGATTATTGCAACGAAATGCATGCTAATTTTGTCACTAGATGTAAGCACATTTTTTCCAAAAATCACAACAATTATAAAAATCTCTGATGCCTCAAGAACTCTGTTTTTGCTTTAAAAATAATCCATTATATTTTATGCTTCTTGTTTATTGACGAAATAAATTACCAGGTAAGAAATTTAAACATTTTATGATGATAATAAAATTCTCATATATAAAAAAAAGATTAGTAATTTACAGCACTACTGCGCAATGTTGCGCTTCTGCAAAAAACAAAAAAAAATGAGTGGAATTCAATCTAAAACTGCTTAATTTTTTTTTCCATATTTTTCCCTTTCATTATTACTTGAGAACTACCTGATATATCTTTTTCATAGAAATTTAAAAAATTGCGAAGTTACGTGTTAATTCATTCAGATGAGAGTAAAGTATACTTAAGACATGTCGAAATTTTTTTCAGAGATCAGAAATTTTATTTATAGTAAACAAAATACAATTTGTAGATTTACACCGAGAAACACTGTTTTTAACTACCCATCAGGGGACATGAAATGCAAAAAAGGTATCCTCCTGCCATTTGTATTAATTTTTATGCTTTAGAGCTTCAATTAACTCATGTGGAAGGACTAAATATCCATCACTCGCTTGGAGAGAAAAAATTTATTATGCGGCAAGACGCCACTGCCCGCTAAAGGGTGAAATGACTGGTTCTAAAAGAGAAAAGCCTGAACTCTTTTTTAGTGCAGAATATCCATTTTTTAATACGAAAAAAATTCATACTTAACGATTTAGAAATCATTTTAATGAAAACGCATCGATTTTTACTCATTTTTGAAAAATTCGTAAAAAATAAAAAATATAATTATTTTTTAAAAAAGAATTATACTGCATCGTGTGGCGAAATAAATTATCTCTTTCCGATTATGTAATTATTTTTTTCTGAGTTTGATAGAAAGAATTAGATGGTTTTTTAAAAAAGGTCGAAGAATGGGAACTTCATTACGCTCAATCCGATAAGCTGCTCGGTAGAATAAAAAGCAAACAGGGGTAAAACAAATATGCGTTTTAAGGTTTTTAATTAATATATTTTTAACTAACTGTAATATCGGAATATAAATGGTCAAAACATATATGCATTGTCATCCAAACTAAACATATATACAAAATTTCAGCTCAATCGGTTTAAAACATCCGTTTGAAACTTGAGTTGCAAGATTCCACCCGAGCCAATTCCATTGCAAGTTAAACAAAAGCTTGTAAAAAATCGTGAGAGTCGTCCCATTACTCTTTTATGTTTACTCACACTAAATAGTGCAATGATTATTACAAATATTCATTGCTTGCGCTCAATTCTTTCATGATTTAGGTACGTGTCCAACAGGTTGCTCCTTTCTCTGAAATTCTAACAAATCCATCGCAATTTTGGCTTCTTACATTTTCATGTCAAAACATGATTGAATGCAGGAATAAAGCATAAATACACCAAAATATCCATTTCACTCAAGCTGTTTTTATATTTTTATTATATATTCTTTAGCATAAAATATTCAAAACATTCTCCTGCTAAGAATTCAACGTTTTTAACATATGTATACTTTTTTATCTTTATCTGATATTGATTTATATATACCTAAATTCTAAAATAAAATATTTTTTTTCGAAGCAGTCAGCTTTTCAAATTGATGTTAAAATGCATGCAAAAATCTATCAGAAAATAAACGCATGCACTTATTTAATTTAACATGTATAATTTTCCCCGTCTATACTACATTTTCTTTCATCAGTTGTGAAAATGTAAAACATTTATCCATCATTTTAATTTTAAATATGCTCGTACAATGCACCCCTATAATTTCATTTAATATGTTTGAGTATATTCTTCGTATAACACGTCCTTTTCTTTGGGAAGAAAACTGAAATATACATGTGCGATTTTTGTACCTTTCCTAAGCATTCGTTTAAAGCATTTTCCTAAGCGTTAAAACTATGGAATTAACAAGGGATAGAGCGGAAATAATATGTGTGGGTAATAATCCCATCCAAGAAAAAAGTGTTGCGAACTAGATCCTAGAAAACTATTCGAATGGATGAATTAAAACAAGAAATAACGAACGTTTTTTTCTAAAGTAGGAAAAAAAGAAAGCAAATGAAAGTGAAAACTTTAAAGCCTCTTTAAATTTCAGAAGTCGGTTTATATCACGAAATAATTTATGCGAGAAAAGCAAAAGTTCACATAAGATTTGATATTTCTTTTAAATAAACAGCACATTTTAAGTACATGAAATTCATTTCTTAATCTTCCTTATTTTTAATTTATCACAATAGAACGCACATCCAAAAATCTCCATCTTATTTTTTTCTTTTAAAAGGGTAAGTTATACACAGCGCAACATATGGTATTTAGAAACTATTTATATATTCTTAATTTATTGATTTGTTCTTGTTATAGCTCTTTCCTGAGAATGGCTGAGTATTAATCCTTCTGCACATGATCCTGTATTTCATAAAACATTATGTATAGAAATTGTAAAAATTTTTATACAACTAAATATTTCATACGAATCCCATTAGGTTTTTACTAATTGTTTTAAAACTTACATTACTACTTTTGGTAAGCTAATCATTAACCACATATATCAATATAACCTCCAAAAAAAGTCACCTCTTCTTAAGAATAGTAAATATCGTGTGTGTGTAAAAAATTAAGAAAGTTACAGAGTGTTGCGATTTTAACAATCTCTCTATTTAGCTCAACCGATATTAATATTTTAGAGTTTTCCTGTAAAAAATATTATAATACGTTTTATCTCTCTGAACAAGGCTTCTAAATTAAAACACATCATCTCATTCAATTGTTATGGAAAATTCTATTGATTCTAATGATAATATAAAGATTTTCTTTACAAACTAATTATAAAATCAAGGTGAGATTTCTTAAGCAAATTCTAAGTCTTGATTCAACCTTTTTAAAACTAACTCTAACAGCACCCTTAGATACAATTCCACATATTATCGATTGTTAATTAACGTGCAATATTTATGATTAAGGTATCCGACTACGTTCGGAACCGTGATTTTCAAAAGCGCATAAAATGGATGATTTTCCTGTTATTTAGTGTCACTTAGATTAGAATATATGCATAAAATTGTTTTAAGGACATTTTGACAAAAACAATTCATTTAAATACAATATTTTGGCAAAAAACTAACTTAGAATAATCTTTTTTACAAATGTTCTCCTTTTGTGAAAAATGCTTCTATTAGAATAATATTTTGCCTGTATATAGCTCAGACCTATGTTCAGAGGCTCAACTAGAATTTTTGAAATATATAACTTAGAAGTGGGTTTATTCATATTTTACGACAACAGAGGGGAGCAATTTTAAGAAAAAAACATGAATAATTATTTCAATTGGTGGAAACTCTGAAAATAATGTTAATTTTTCAAAAATTCTAGTTGAGCCTCTGTAGAGAGGTCTGAGCTATATACAGGCAAAATATTATATTTAAATATTTTTTTTTTGTCAAAATGTCCTGAAAACAATTTTATGCATATATTCTAATCTGAGTGACAGTAAATATCATGAAAATTATCCATTTATGTGATTTTTTAAAATCACGGTTCCGAACGTAGTCGTATACCCTAAAGGAATGTGTGTGTGCTTTGAATTTTAACACTCTTAAAACTCTTTTCTAAAAGAGTTGTATTCAATATCAATGGGATACTGTACATATTATGGGATACTTGATTCTATGCTGTGTCCTTACCATTGGGTCAATAAAGATATTTTATATAGAAGATATAGAATTAGAAAAATATAGAATTTTTAAAAGTTTATTAGATGGGTTTAAGAAATGATTATAAATTTCTTACTTTTGCGATGAAAATTCACTCATTCACATTTCATTATTTACTTTACTCGGTTAACTTGTTGGAATATTATCGAAATAAAAGCTTGATTAATTGCAATTTTTATTCTCTATTCTTAAAAGACTTTATTAAAATCTTATACATTGTTTTCTATTAATAATGTGTAATTAAAGAATATATTTCAAAACAGTTATTTCTGGAAATGCAAACCTGTGATTCCCTTTGTTTTCGTTCTTTATTGGGAAACAAACAAATAAATACTTGTTGATCTTTGTTTATATATACTTTTACACTTTTTACTCTTGCATTAATACTTTTAAATTTATTACATTTTTTCAAAACAAGTAGTTAGTTTTTTTATACTTCTGGATTATGGTGATGTAAATTTTCATAACTTAAGTACACAAAAAATTGGGGGGGTATTTATAATTGTTATTTATTTTCTAGATTTTATTTCAGCCTGGTAATACAAGTAAATAAAAGGGAAACGTTGTTTAACTTTTAACCTTAATCGTAAGAGCCTCAAAGTTTGTTTCGTTATTACTATTGGCTACTGTACTGTGTTACTATTTTCTTCGCTAGTGTGCTTTACTTAAGTTCAATTGAAGTATATTTCAAATTATGTATTTTGTGAGTTGTATAAACAGGGGGATTCTAAATTGTTTTTTTTTCTATTGAAAAGGGGTAATAGTACCCATCCAGATGACCAATAATTACATAGGAACATAGGGTAGGGTCGTCCTGTGAGATGTAGCAATACAAGTCATCGCATCGGACGTCATTTTTTATCTGACATCACTAAGACCTAAGACGTGCATACTAAAAGAAATGTATTTGTGGAACATCAGTGCCAGCTGGACTGGAGAATCCGCTTTTCACAATTCATGCGACTATGTGTAGACGCCACATAAACCATTATTGGAAGCGCACGATGGCGCTTCAACACATTCTTTGCAACCATGGCCCAGTTTACAAGCCAAACCGCAAATAGCAGTCAAAATGCTGTTGGGGATAAAAGACTGTCGGTATTTCACCCCATGAATGAGGTCAAGAGAATCAGGTGACATATATATATGAAAATCTGGTGATGGGTTGATAGGTTCCCTTGACTAAACATGGAAACACCCAGAAGGTTGATTACTACGATCGTTCGCTTATTGCCATATTTAAAAGCCACGTTGTTTCACATATTTTTTGTTCGTTTTGATTTGTTTTTACGATGGATGATCAGACAAAATTAACTATTTACAATTAGATCTTGGACATCCGAATATACATTGATTTCCATTATGCTAAAAAATGTACAAATGTAAAAAATTGAATGATAAACTTTCAAAATTATAATTCGATTTATTCACAATAATTTATTTATTATGGCGCTAAAAATGAATAATTCAATGTTCTTCTAAAAAATATTTTGTGTGTAAACTTTAGAATGCTTTTATACAATATGTTTTTTATTACAAATATTTTTTGAACTTATTAGATATTGTCAAAGAAAAAAAATGAAATCTCGATTATTTCGATTTCAAGTTTCTTAATTTGGTTACATAAAGAGATGTAAATATAAAATTTATGATCGTAAAATTTTAAATTTATAATTTATTTATAATAAAGATAAAAATTATAATTTAGATTTAAATACAAAGTAATTATACCGGAGCATAGGAGATTTAATCCATAGAAATATTTTTATATAAAATTACAAATAGTTTCAAATTATGAGATATTGTCAAAAAGTAAATAAAATCTCTACATTTATTCTGCATTCTTGCTTATTACTTTGTTTATACAAAGACAAAAAAACATGAAACTTTTGATCACAAAGTTTTAAATACGTAATTTATTTATTAGGAAGTTAAAACAAAATGTTTTTTTTTACTGTTACTGTTTAATTTATGCGTAAATCTTTCATGCATTGCAATACTTATATGTACTGTTAGAGACATTTTCAACTTATTAAGCATATTGCCAAACAATATAAATAAATAAAATCTCTACATTTTTTTCGCATTCTAGTTGGGTTTTTCTTTAATTTATTTTTAACTTTACCTTTCCCATTTAATATCTTTTTATTAAGGCTTTAATTTATTTTTTTTTTTTTTGTCGTCCATTGTGCAGATCTTTGAACGAATGAATCTCGGTCGCAATGCATCATGGGAAAATTTAAAAATCAACTCGTTTTTCTTCCTATTTGTCCTGCTCCCAAGGTGGTCCGAAAATTCTTCCCTGTTTTCAAATCGGTCAAGTGCCGTCTTGTCGGGTTAACGGGTCTAAAGAGAATGAATATCAGTATTTTGCCGGCAGTTTTCATCTGTGTTTGCAGGGATTATAGGGGAAAAAAGCAATCCTCTCTCTCTCTCTCTCTCTCTCTCTCTCTCTCTCTCACAATGCCAGCCGTACAGAAACGGGTTTTCCTCCACACACCGACTAAAGGGGAAAATAAAAGTTCATCAGCTCTTCCCGTGATAACACGAGGTTGGCTACTGAAACATCTCTCCCCAACCTCGTGCTTGAGTGGGATTTGATTCTTGTGTTGACGTATAATGACGAAAACAAGAAAATGAAAAATGAGAAAAGAAAAACATACAATTTTAGTAAAGAATGAGTAGAACTTTTTTACTTCTTTTTTACTGAACAATGCAAAATGTGTGCTATATACGAGGTAGGATTCAAAAGTTCCGGGACTGAGTCTATAACTTAAAAAATATAACCAATTAATTTTCTGAAACGCATCCTCCTTCGAAATATGACCCTTGAACAACAGCGCACTTTTGCCATCACTTGTGTGACCGTGGTGGCCTAATGGTCAAGGTAACAGCTGGCTTGTCACGAGTTCGAGCCCATTACCCCTAAAGACCCGCCGTGTAGGGGAGTGATGCACGTTCAATTTGTCGAGAGCTCAAACGGCGTCCCTCTGATGTGGTGTAGTAGTTAGGAGAAGGGGAAGCCAGCTCAGGTGTCATCCTCGTCGCTTGACCATGGTTCCAAATGACGATTTCCGTCTCCAAAAGCCCTCCTTTACTTACTTTTCGTGTAATTTCTTTCGGCTTTGAGGTGCGAGGCCCTACGTGCCCCGCCTCTGCGATACGTGTGAAATATGTTGACGTCCTCCCGTTGGTGTGGTAGTTAAGAGAGTTGGTGCTAGCTCACAGGTGTCGTCCTCGTCACTTGA
Organism: Trichonephila clavipes; assembly: GCA_019973935.1. NCBI lineage: Eukaryota > Metazoa > Arthropoda > Arachnida > Araneae > Nephilidae > Trichonephila > Trichonephila clavipes. Next base: position 872,048 of record BMAU01014784.1, read on the forward strand.
CCATGGTTCCAAATCACGAGGTCCTTCGCCTAAAGCCCTCGTGTAGCTGAACACTGTGACGTTAATATTCACTCACTCACTTGCCATCATTTATAAAGGTCATTTTTGGAATCCATTTTTAGCCGTGTCTTTTTACTCAGCTTGCTATGCACTGTTAGCTTGATCTGCAGATTGAAATCGGCGATGTACCAGTTCAAGAAACAGACTGAGATCACATGAGGGAGAAAGAAGAATGTGTCAAAAGAATTGTTCGCAAGAAAGACAGTGACGAGAAGGGATCGAATGATCTTCGTGGAATTTCTGCTTGCTTGTGGGGAGATAGTAGGAGTTCCCATGGCGTTGATACTCTCTTGGATTGCGAATCGTATAAAAAATACCATTTCTCGTCTCCAGCAAAAATTCTGCCTATTAGGGAAGGATCTTTCTCAACAGTTGAGATTATGTCTCTCACCATTTCCATTCGAATTGACTTTTGGTCTTTGTTTAGCATGATGGAAACGAAATGTTGATTCCCCCATGCTTATTACGATCTTTTGACATGTGGACTCGGTTATCCCAACTGATTCTGCTATTAGAGCTATTGTTTGAAGTGAATGTGGAGTTTAGTGGCGCAAGGGCCAACTTTGGCCAAGCTGCGCCAGCTATTGTTTGAAGCATATTCTTACTGAAGAAACCTTCTTGTAGATTTCAGGGGTAAGGAAACTCTGTTGACGTTCAGAGAGTTCGTCATATTCGACACTTTCCCTGCCTTGTCTGAAACGTCGATGCAACTCAAAAGCATAATGCATCACTGTCGTACACATGCTTCAACATTTCGTAAGTCTCCGTAGCACTCTTTGCCAAGCTAGCACAAAATTTGATATTCATTCTTTACTCATCAAACGCTAGCTCTTTCAATTGCCAGTTACTAAATGCATCCACCAATAAAATGCAAAACCGTCATAAGCCCCCGACTACGGATTAAGGACAAACATTTTTTATAAAAGGGAAAGAAAGCAGAAACGTTATCGTAGTCACCCTACTGCAAAAAGTTTTCACATTATAGGGTTATTCCGGAAACCCTACCTCGTATATTATGCAAATGAGGCACTTACAAAAAAAGGAAACATGGAAAGGTATTTCAAAAGTATGCATGGGAATTTTATACAGATTTGCCATTAAAAAGAAAATTGTGTGCGTGTGTAAGAAAAATTTAAAAGAATTGTGATCGCGCAATTAATCAGACAACAATCCTGGTTTATTAAACATTATACTATGTCTAATACTGTGACAGCTGCATATTTCGAGTGAGTTATGTGTTATCAAAACATAAGAAACCTTTCGTTGATGGAGAAATCATAAGAAAAAAAAAGTGTTTCTGGAAGCCATCGATTCATTATTTGATTCATTCAAGAACAAAAATGAAATTATTTCGGCAATTAGAGGCGTACAACTTTCGCGTAAAAATGTCACGTGCCATGCAGAAGTAATGAATTCTGTTCTGGCTGATCAGCTGACCAAAGATATTACTACTTGCATTTGCTTTTCCGTGTAGTTTGACAAATCTACGAACTAGTTGATACTTCTCAACTTGGAATGTTATAAGAATGGTTTTTAAAGATATGAGTGCAAAAGAAAAATTATTAATAATATTACTTCTAAAGAATAAAACACGAGGTGAAAATGTTTACTGCACCTTCAAAAATTAAATAGGGAAGAAAAAAAATCGTACTTATAAAGTTGTATCGGCGGCAAATGCTGAGACCCCATCAATGAATGGCACAACCAATGGGGTTTTGGAGACGTGTAGGAGAAGCGATGCCTTACCACATTTCCTTTCTTATTATTGCATTATTTAACTTCTGTTGCAAAATTCTAAATATGCGTCATGTTATGCGAATCGACATGAAAAAATTGTCAACTCAATTCAAAGAAGTCTTAAGAGAAGAATGTTTGAGGCGCAACTAGAAGAAAACGAATCTGATTGCGGGGAATTGTTTTATCACGCAGATGTTTATTGGTTAAGTAGGAGTATAGAAAAGGGAATTCAGGGGCCTACTAAAAGAAGTAAGCATTTTTTTTTTTAAATCAAAAGATGAAGCCTACATTGAACGTAATGATGAAGTTTGGTTGATAGATTTACCTTTTGTTGTTGATATAACAAGACATCTTAGTGAATTGAACCTACAATTACAAGGAAAATTCAAACAAAAGTAGAACTAAATGGATTTGTTAGCACTCTAATTAGTTTACAGTTATTATCTTGTGAATTGTTGAAGAATGAACTAAAAAATTTCAAAAATATTCCTGACGAGTTGTGTAAAAACGGAAGTACATTAAACAAAGAGAAATATTATGATGATATTATAAAATTTCACTCCGAATTTGAGAAACGTTTTCAAGAATTTACAAAAATAAAACCAATTATTACATTCATGTGTTACCCACTTGAAAATGTTAATGTGGAAGAAGTTATTAAAAGTATATATTAAATATCCTTATCTCTTGAGGAAAACAAAGTTCTCCTTCAAAATGAAATAATTTTAAAAAGCACGTAGCTGAAAACCCAAGAATAACTTTTGGAATCTAATGGATGAAGTAAAGTAACCTAATTTTTTTTTTAAAAAAAAAAAGCTACATTTCATTTAACATCGTTCTTTGCCTCTACCTACCTATGTGAATCAGAATTTTTAACGATGAATATAATTAAGGCGACATATCGTTCCCGTCTCACAGATTGCCTCTTAGAATCCAATACAAGAGGAGCAGTTAGTAAAGGGTGTTTTTTTAGAGGTATAGAACTTTAAATTGCAATAAAACAACGATGTATTATTCGATTGACATGAATTTTTTTATTCGAAAGATAATCTTGTGGCATTACATTTTAAATATGATTTCTGGCATATGACCACGACTGGATCGGATGTAGTCCAATCTGGACGTCCAATTTTCGATGACTTTTTCCAACATTTGTGGCAGTATATCGGCAATAACACGGCGAATGTTGTCTTCCAAATGGTCAAGCGTTTGCGGCTTATCCGCATAGACCAATGACTTTACATAGCTCCACAGAAAATAGTCTAGCGGTGTTAAATCACAAGATCTTGGAGGCCAATTCACAGGTTCAAAACGTGAAATTAGGTGGTCACAAAACGTGTCTTTCAATAAATCGATTATGGCACGAGCTGTGTGACATGTTGCGCCGTCTTGTTGGAATCACAGCTCTTGGACATCATGATTGTTCAATTCAGGAATGAAAAAGTTAGTAATCATGGCTCTATACCGATTACCATTGACTGTAACGTTGTGGCCTTCATCGTTTTTGAAGAAGGATTCCACCAGCCCATAAAGCGCACCAAACAGTCAGTTTTTCTGGATGTAACGGTGTTTCGACATACACTTGTGGATTAGCTTCACTCCAAATGCGGCAGTTCTGTTTGTTGACGTAGCCATTCAACCAGAAGTGCGCTCCATCGCTAAACAAAATTCGCTTATGAAAATCGGGAACAACGGCAATCTCGTTTTGGGCCCATTCGACGAATCTACGCCTTGCTTGATAATCGTTTTGATGAATTGCCAATCCAAACTGAGAATAAATCACTTGACAGCTGTTAAATCGGTCGCCATCATGGAAAGTAATGCCAACTTAGACTTCTATACCTGGAAAAAAACACTCTTTATTTATACACCGATACATTCAAAATTATCAAGCTGTATGCAGACTAAGTCATCTACGGAATACGAAAATTAACTTTAGATGAAAATGATTTATTTTTTAATGTAAGCATTGTTTGATAATAAAAGCATCATTTAATATTATATTTGTAGATATTATTGTTATGTGCTGTACCTTACTTCTAATTTAAACGTGGTTTTGAAAGTGTGAGTTTTTTTTATTGTAGTTATGTAAGTATATACATATTCCGAATTCATTATTATAATAAATATTGTAGATCTTTTCTCCTGCTCACCACACTTACATCACTGCGTGGACTGTAATACCTTGCAAATATTAGAAGTAGCCCGTACCCACCCCTTATGTAATTGATACACTTGATGGTAATTTGCAAACAAATCTCAATTTTAATAGGTGGCCTTGGTATCGGCATGGCTGACTTTGGGTATCAACTAGTATGTCTGTATATATGTATAGTATTATTTTTAACTATAGAATTGAAAGATCATGATACAGATTTGTTAAAACTGTTTCATTTTCACATGAAAGGAAAAAATACTTTCTTAGAGCCTTTTCGCTTTAGTAGAAACTAGCTGGTATACCCCCGTTCTTCGCACGGGTGAATTTAAAAATTGAAAAATACAGACTGAAGGATAAAGAAGTTTTTAATGAGTTAATTTTACGGGAATTGTAGAAATTAAACAAAAAAAGGGATGCATGACCTTTGACAATGCAGTTAAGGATTGTAAAATCATTAGGATCAAGACATGAACGGGAAATGCCGCAAATGGCAGCAACCTAACCAAAGAAAAAGTTTGATATAACTGCTAGCAATTCTTGAGACAGAAGGCTCGCGAAATAAAATAATTCCTATTAAATAAAAATAATCCCTATTGAATAAAAATAGTCCCTATTGAATAAAAATAGTCCCTATTATAATAAATAATCCCTATTTGAATCGGATATTGCTCACTATTTCATTGGTTTTAATTTTATATTTTCTCAGAATCCTAATTTTTTTCCCTAAAATAAAAGTAACCTAAGTTATTCCTTATAACATTAGCTATCTGCCAGTGAAAGTTTCATCAAAAATGGTCCAGCCGTTTCAGAGATTAGCTGGAAGAAACAGACAGACAGAGAAAGACAGATAGATATACAGACAGACAAAAATTTTAAAAATTGATTTTTTCATGTAAGTACCGTATATACTTTTAATTGCATTTAGTAAAAAGCTGTTCATTTCAAATTACAAACAGACACTTCATTTTTATTTATATGTGTAGTGTACTTTCATAATATTGCATCATCATTACTTTCATAATATTGCATTATCATTACTTTCATAATATTGCATCATCATTACTTTCATAATATTGCATCATCATTATTTTCATAATATTGCATCATCATTACTTTCATAATATTGCATCATCATTACTTTCATAATATTGCATTATCGTTACTTTCATAATATTGCATTATCCTTACTCATAGTAATGGATTCTTGATCCTTACGTCTTATTGGTTGTTATTTCTTCTATCTTCCCAGAATTCCACACTGACGAAGGGAGTATATAAACTTGAACTTAATTATGTGTTATGTTCTCAGCCCCGGGGCAGCCAATCGGAGTCAATGTTCACTGTACCCAACATCCAATCAGAGAGCAATCTCTTAGCTCTCAGCCAAGCCAAAAAACTCAAAAACTTTCCACCCAGATGAAGAACCATAGCCACGCCTCCCGGATTCCATCGCCCGACCAATCGCCATCATGCCACTCAGAAGAATGGAAAACACCACTTTTGCCATGCCCAACATCATAGACTCTCACGATATGGGATTGAGGACTGTTTTACAGTCCAGACGCCCAAAAGAAAACGCCTATTCAACGCCTATTTGTTATGTTGGAAAATAAAGTTTATTTTTGTAATATCACTGCAATTTTACTTTGCCACACAATCAATACACCAAAAAATGGTGACCCGTTCTTTGAATATAAAAAATTTAAAAACTTCTAATTAAAAAAAAAAAATTTCCAACGTTGCCTGTGCCTTCCGTAAATATGGAGGATATTTCAGCGGTTAAAATTCCAGCATTTGTTTCATCAGATCCTGCGCTATGGTTCGGAATGCTTGAATCGACCTTCGAATTGGCAATTCCGAAGCCGATAACCGACGAACGCACTAAATATATTTATTGCGTAGCTCATTTATTTCCCGATGCGGCAATGGCAGTTCGAGACGTAATTCTTTCACCTGGGAGCATAAATCCTTATTCAAAATTGAAAGATGAAGTTATTGCCCGATGTGGTGAAAGCAAAAGCCAGGAAATTCGCCGTCTCTTAGCCGGAGAGCAGCTCGGAGATCGAAAACCATCGGAATTATTTCGAGTGATGCAACGGCGATCAGAATCGCACAACGTGACTGATTCACTTCTTTTGGAATTATTTTTACAGCAGTTACCACCTAATGTGCAATCCATCCTTGCAAGTATTCAACCCCCTTACAGCTCAAAAAGCTTCAAAGTAGCTGATCGTATTTTAGAGGTAACACCTGTACAGGTAAGTGCTGTATCAAAATATTCCAGTGTCAATTCTGATGATAGTAGTGAATCGAAACTTCTCAAAGAGTTGAAACTTTTACGACAGGAGGTAAAAGAACTACGACGATCGAGAAGTTTTTCTCGAAATCTTTCGATTCTCGCAATCGCGGAAAGAGTCCTAAGACAAAAGCATCCAATTTATGTTGGTATCATAATAAATTTGCCGCAAAGGCAAGAAAATGTATTCAGCCCTGTTCTTTCCAGGAAATCTTGAACGGGCGGGAGTAGCGGCGACGTATGCCTTGCCTTCGACTTCCTGTCGCCTTTTCGTTCGCGATCGTAATTCCAACATTTGTTTTCGAGTTGATACTGGAAGTGATTGCTCAATCCTTCCGGCAAATAAAACTCTAAAACAATCTTCTCCAGTTCAAACTTTTATTGCTGCAAATGGTACACCCATTCATGTGTACGGGCGTAAATTAATGTCATTAGATTTAGGTTTAAGACGAAATTTTGTTTTTCCATTTTTTATTTGTAATGTGTCTAATGCTATTATTGGTGCAGATTTCTTACATTATTTTAATATAAAACCTGATTTAAGAAATCGTACTTTATTTGATGTTTCTACAAAATTAAATTGTCATTGTATTATTAGAAATTCTAATATTTTCTCAATTAAAATTCATGTTATTGATAATGATTTTTCTAAATTGTTAAATGATTTTCCTAATATTGTAAAACCACCTTGTGCAAACCAAACAGTTAAGCATAATGTAGTTCACTATATTGATACTTTTGGACCACCTGTTTGTGCTAAACCCCGTCGCATCGCTCCAGACAGGTTAAAAATTGCGAAAATGGAATTTCAGCACATGTAGGATTTAGGCCACATGCGCCCATCCAGTAGTAATTATTCTTCCCCATTGCATATGGTTCCTAAAAAAGAAAGCAATGATCGGCGCCCTGTTGGCGATTTTAGAGCATTAAATGCTCAAACAAAAAAGGATAAATATCCGATTCCTAGCATTATTGATTTTACAAGTGATCTACATGGGGCAAAAATATTTTCTCATATTGATCTTGTTAAAGCGTTTCACCAAATTCTGATTGCTTCCGAAGACATACATAAAACTGCTATTTGTACTCCATTTGGTCTCTTCGAAAGCACTCGAATGCAGTTTGGTTTGTGCAATGCGGCTAGCACTTTTCAAAGATTTATCGACCAAGTTACTCGTGGTTTGAAAGGTGTTTATGCTTTTATTGATGATATCTTAATTGCAACTCAAAATGTTCAAGAACATACTACCAATCTATGTGCACTTTTTGAAAGACTTGATTATTATGGCTTAATGATTAAACCTTCAAAATGTATTTTCGGAGTAGATAGTTTAAAATTTCTTGGATTTCAAGTTTCCAGTGAAGGTATTTCACCTCTTCCTGATCGAGTCGATGCTATTCAAAACTTTCCTAGACCTAACACTTTAACGCAATTACGTAGATTTTTAGGAATGTTTAATTTTTATCGAAGATTCATTCCTAAAGCAGCCCACATTTTAGCACCCCTAATAAAATTTTAGAAGGTCACACAAACAAAAAGAAACCATGTCGTCCTTCGAAAAATCCTCAAACTCCTCTTGAATGGACTGAAAAAGCGGAAAATTCATTTACTGCTGCTAAAACAGCATTAGCTCATGCAACTCTTCTTAAGCATCCGATTCCTGGTGCTCCTTTAAGTGTTTGGACCGATGCATCAAATTTCGCCATTGGTAGTTCCTTGATGCAACTTTCTAATAGTAACTGGGAACCAATAGCATTTTTATCTTTAAAGCTTTCTAAAACTCAACAAAATTGGTCTACTTATGATCGAGAACTTTTGGCAATATATACTTCAATAAAAAAATTTAGACACATGCTTGAAGGTCGCGAATTTATTATATATACTGATCAAAAACCCTAACATACGCTTTCAAGCAGAAACCAGATAAATGTACCCCACGTCAACTAAGACATTTCGATTATATTTACAATTTTCACAGATATTCGCTATGTAGTTGGAACAGAAAACAAAGTTGCAGATGCATTATCTAAAGTAGAAATTGATGCAATTATAAAACCACCCATTTTAGACTACAAAAAGTTTGCTCAAGCACAACTTCAAGATTCTGAAATTCAATCTTTCCTTAAAGCAGATTCTTCTATTAAACTAGAAAAACAATATTTTCCCCTTGAAGACGTTTCTTTATATTGTGATAAGTCACTTGAAACCCCCTCGACCTTTCGTCCCTAAAAATCTCAGACAAGTGGTATTTCAAAAATCTGCATTTTTCTATCCCATCCTGGAATATCCGCTACAACTAATTTAATTTCTAAGCGTTTCTTTTGGCCAGGAATGAGAAAAGACATCAAAAATAGAGTTCGAGCTTGTGAAAAATGTCAGCGAGCAAAAGTATTCAAACATACCAAAGCTCCACTTAGCACATTTGCTCTACCCGATACTCGATTTGCCCACATTCATATTGACTATATTGGACCATATCCACCATCCAAAGGATATAAATATTGTCTTACCATCATAGACAGGTATACCAGGTGTGTGTGTGTGGCCTGAAGTTATTCCTACCGAAGACATGTTGGCAGAAACCACTGCTCGTGCACTTTTAAATGGTTGGATTTCTCGTTTCGGCAAACCTGTTACAATTACGACTGATCAAGGGACAAATTTTGAGTCTTCTCTAATGAGAGAGCTTACAAACATGATGGGTAGCCATTGAATCCATTCAGCTTCTTACCATCCACAAAGTAATGGAATGATAGAACGATTCCACAGGCATCTCAAAAGTGCTATTATTGCCCATGAGGACGCTGGTTGGACCGATATTTTGCCTATCGTATTGTTAGGATTACGTTCAGCAATGAAGAACGATTTAAAAGAAACAAGCTCTCAACTAGTTTATGGTACTACTTTACGTTTACCATCTGATCTCATATCTTCAGAATCTCTTCAAACGTCAGTGACACCCACTTATGTTTCGAAGTTAATTTCCATGATGAGAAAACTTAGCCCAATATCCCCTGATTATCATAGTTGTACGAAGAGCTATGTACACCAATCATTAAGTACATGCACACACGTTTTTCTTAGAAATGACAAAATTCGACCCCCTTTAACTCCACCTTACACCAGACCTCATTTGGTTAAAAGTAGATCTGATAAAAATTTTGTAATTTGTATAAATAATAAAAATGTAACTGTCACTATCGACAGATGCAAGCCAGCTTTTGAATTTTCAGAAGATTTAAATTCACAAAAGGGTAGTTCAAACTTCGAACCACCTCTCACCAAGCAACAAATTGAAGATAAAACTGTTGTTGATAAAAATATCAGAACCACACGTTCTGGCAGGCACGTACATTTTCCTAAGAGATTAACTTACTAATTCAAATTCCTTTTTAGTAATTTATATATGTATATCTTTTATTGTATTGTGTATATAATAATTGTATATGTTATTGCAATTTATGTATTTTATAGTGCCTTATTTTTGTAAACAACAAACATTTTTATATTTGTATATTTTTTTATGCCGTTCCCTTCGTCACTGGGGGGATACTCTGTAATGTACTTTCATAATATTGCATCATCCTTACTCATAGTAACGGATTCTTGATCCTTACGTCTTATTGGTTGTTATTTCTTCTATCTTCCCGGAATTCCACACTGATGAAGGGAGTATATAAACTCGAACTTAATTATTTGTTATGTTGGAAAATAAAGTTTATTTTTGTAATATCACTGCAATTTTACTTTGCCACACAATCAATACACCAAATATGTATAGATATAGATAAAAACGAAAACAAACTTAACCACCTTCTTAGGCTCAGCCGTACAGTTCTCGACTCATAGTCGTTCTCTCATTATACAGGAAATTGAAGCGCAAGTTATTCGGCGGTGGTTTGGAAAATAAATAAATAATAAATAAAATGTTACGAATATCATGTAATTAATGCTTAGTTTTAAAACAGTGTGTGTAAATAATTTAAATCTGCATGTTTAATGAGTTAATATTGTGTTTTCCGTTGCATTTATTTTTTGATAAAAACTGCAATATTCGCAAGCAGCATCGTCCCTTATAGTATAGTGGCGTTTCTATGGGAACTTGGCGAAATATTGTAGATACCGCCACGTTGTCATCGTTTTTGGCCTCTAGATTTGAAGCCCCAAACAGTAATTTGACGACACTCGGATGTCGAGGTTGATTCGGATTTTTCGAGAAACCACTGGAAGATGGTCAACAGACTATAAATAGCGGTCGCTTGCCGAAACTAAATCAGTATTACTTCAGCTATTGAAAACTTCACTTACCTACGATCTAGAGATTGCTCGGGGTAATCTTTATCATTATGCATTTGTAATTTTAGACACTGATAGTTGTGCTGACGCTGTTTTGCTCTTTTGGGCTGTTAGCGTAAAATCTACGAATCCCGATCAGCACATCAGTTTTTGGTGTCAACAACGGGGATTTTATGCCTATAGCACGAGAGATGAATGAAAAATGAAGGCTGATATGAAAAACATCAGTGCCTTGAAAAAGACCCAAAAATAAACTAAGAAGGAAAAATCGATAAAAAATCTAGAAAAGAATATCAACAATTTTGAAGAGAAAACCTACAGTGTTAAAGGAAAAATAGCTAGAAAGATGGAAGAAAAATTCGGAGTAGTTGAAGAGAGGATGGAAAAGAAAGTGGGGGAGAAAATAGAACGGATTAGAGAAGAACTGGCAGGAAATTTTTGCCTTGTGTCACAGTGAGTAGATCTTAAAAAGAAGCTTCTAGCTCGCGGGAAGAACGAAGGCAAGGTTACTCCTGCCTCTCCAGTGCCAGAGAAATTGTCCATCTATGATGGAGAAACCAGTTGTCATATGTACAAGATGCAATCCGCAATAATTTTTAAAGCTATCGGATGGATTGATGATGTCAAAGCATGTCAGCAAGAAATATTCCTTAAAGAAGCCATTGATGTACTGCAGAATCTCTCCGGCACTGAGCGGCTGAATTTAAATACCCTCTACAATGCTCTGGATCTTCGGTGCGGCCAGAAGTATCTCAAATACTAAGCTCGAATACAGCTTGCAGAAAGCTTACATCTGAAATAGAAAGGCTCACAAACATGACTTTCACTGACTACCCAGGAAATGTGGTAGAAAGGATTTCTCTACTGTACTTCGTAGAGAGATTAAAAGATGCAGAAATCCAGAAGGCTATAATAATGGCATATGTACAACTCTTAAAATCTGCCCTGTTATCTGCCGTGAAATTGGAGGCTGCCACTCAAACCAATCACAGAGACCCCCATTCCATCCGAAGAATGATTGAAGTGAATTTTTATATATGAAGGAGACATTAAAAGAAACTAAGAGAAGATATACAAGATTTAGAGCCTCAAGACTAGATCTAGGGGAAATGCAGCATCAAGTGCTGGGGCACTTCAGAAGAAACTGTCCCTGAGCAAAAAAGGAAGCCATTTCTACTCAGTGGGAAGCTAAGATATAACTCGTGGGACGGAAGTCGTCAGATAATGAGAAGCCAGATTCTCCATATTTCTACAATGAGGGGATTGACTGAGTGATAGGACTAGTTAATAGCATCTCGTGCTGTTGGATTTTTGACAATGGACAATAAGAGATCTTGCTAGAAAATTCAAAATTAAGATTATCTGGACGCCACCCTGCATTAAATTGCAAACAGTGACAGAACACAAAATTCGCGTCCATGGGAAAGTCAACCTCACCATCAACTTTGGAAATATCAACTATTACCAAACGGCATTTGTAAAAATGGAACGACCCGACGGATATTCACCAGCTGTGGATTTTCTTAGGCTTATGCACGTATTATCGGAAATTCATGGAAAACTTCTCAACAACATCCAGAACACACCATAGGCTGCCCGAGGCAAAACAGAAAATCATCTGGATGGACGAGTGTGACAATGCCTTTAAGGTATCCGACTTAATCTCAAGCTCAATGACGTATTAATGCATGCTCCTATCTTGCATATTCCTTCAAGACCCGAAATTTTTTATCTGTAAATATTAAATTCTTCTGGTTAAAAATAATAAAAAGAATTTTGCGACCCTCTCCCCCTATCCCCTGAAACGCAGGTGGTATAAGCACGACCGTGTGTTGATAAGGCTTTTTAAGAGACATCTTCTGTGAAATTTTATTACGGGCTGTACATTTGTTTGGCTTTAAGTTGATAGAAAAAAACAAACTGAATTTAACTAAAATTATAACAAAGAAATTATTGATGTATAAATAATTCTTTCATTGACTCATTAGTTATTTTCTGTGAAAATCTTTAAAGTATGTTTTTGTTTTTGACCAGCAAAAATAAACATTGCATTCTTCACAGCAGCTTTTCGAACTGCTTTCTCAGTTTTCAAAGCATTTGCATTTGCAAGGCCTTCAAATGTCATCAACACATCGAATAGGGCTGTACATGCCATGCATTTCATCCTGGCATAGCCTTTTAGTAGGTGAATTATAATACTTCGATCTTTTTGCGGGGGGAATTACAACACTGTCTTCGTCATCAGTTGAAAAATACTTTTGTTAGTAAGTGGAGATGCTATCAGCTATCTCTAACTTAAATTTTGAGAGTTCTATTCTGATTTTTTTTTGAGGAATATTATTTGATATCGCATCATTTTGCTTGTAATGAAACCAAGAATTTGTTACAGATTAAACAATGAAATGAATGGTGTTCGAGCATGAGCAGTGGGCTCCACCTAGTGGTGATTAAGTGTAAGAGGTGGAATTGGAGGGGAGTTTTTAGTGGGGGGGGAGACCAGACACGAGGGAGAGCGTTGAGCTATGGTGCCCATAACGGGATCGGACATACACCTCGAGCAACTGAGAGTGAAAATAAACTTGGTGTTCTTTCACAACCTCGTCTGGTTTTTTTGAGTGAGCAACACATAGAGACCACTCCCCAACAAATGGATTGAATAGACTTTGAGGGCAAAGGATGATCCAAAATTGTCTTTCCATTACAAATATTTCCATCACTTTCATATGAACTTGATTCTCCTTCAAGTATATGTCATTCAAATACTTTGCCTGCAGCATAGTCATCATCCAAGAGATCACTAACTTTAGAATCTGACTTATTAATCAATTGCGAAATTTCTTCTTGTGTTGGAATTCTTGTCCTTTTAGACACCTAAAAAATTTTTCGTTAAAAATTAGCACAATATTTCATGAAAAATAATAAAAGGTATCAGAAAATTTTATTATTAAAAAAAATAAGAACATTCAACACTTTACCAACACCCATCGGAAAACCAAGATTTTCGGGGGGAGGGGAGAAGAACCGAAACGTATATGGACATAAATATATAGAAATGCTGCGTAAAGAATGAAAATGACGTACCCTTCAACAAATGTATGAAAAAGTTGTATGTATAACTGCTTTTCAGCAAAATATTTTGGGAGAATCTGCCCAAAGGTAGCTTCATTATATATAGTTACATATTATTTATGTGCAGTAAAAATTGCAAGTACATCCATTCAGTAGATTCTGTGAAAAAGGTAAACGCGGTTTGAAAACAATCATTTTAAGAAAATTGCATTTTTAATATAAAAAGGCACACTTCATCACAAAAACAATGAATTACAACATGTATTTGCCCTATTTTATTGAACATTAGTGTCTTCTTAATTTTTTAGCATAAAATAGGAAGCAAAAAAGTCTTAAAATGTTCAGAAAATACATATATATTATTTTTCAGTTTTTGTGTAACGAGATTTTTTTTACCATTAGCATCAATTTTCGCAAATTCTTTATCAATATGTGAAGAATTTTTAGCCTTGATGCATTAAAAATATCAAATTTGATCATAAAACATCATAAATATAATGTAAACGTGTATCAATATGTAAAAGTAATGATTTGGAAATATGTGATCTTACGACATTGCGAAATGTTTCATTATGGATTTGTATAATCACCTGCAAACACAATTTCTAAAATTTTCAAAATTCAAAATTTTCTCTAAATTGTACAAAAGTTTTCTAAAAAAAAGTCAAAAATAAAACTATTTTTATGTTTTTAAACATGAAATTTGGGTATTTTTATGCATGTAACAAGCTTCTCACGACGACAAAAAGCATTACACATATGAGTTATAATTAGTTCCCTTTTATTGAAAAACCTTTGAATATTAAAGCTTAAAAACTTGTTTGAACAATAAATAAACATTAATATTTGCAATAAAGTGAAATATTTAAAATATATTGTTTAGTTTTCTCAAAAACATGTAACATAAAAATATCACTATGAATTTTTTAAAAAATTGACATTTTTTTGTCACGATATATGGACTCCAGTCAAATATTTTGTGAAAAACCCCAAAATCCTCACATGAATATTTATAGTTACATATCAGTAACACGAGCGAAAAAATTGTTGTGTATTCATACATTATATTCTGAGAAAAAGATACATTCAGTTTTAAAGCATCACTTTTGAGAAAATTGAATTCTTAGTATATAAACTGCGACTTCATCACAAAAATAATGAACTATAACATGTATTTGTCCCATTTTATCAAACATTAACACCTTTGTAATTTATTTTGCATAAAATATTAAGCAAAAAAGTCTTAGATTGCCCAGAATAGCATTTTTATGTTTTTCTAACGAGATATTTTCCAGTATTACATCAATTTTCTCAAATTCTGTATCAATGTTTGAAGAATTTGTAGCTTCTATGCATTACTAATATCAAATTTGAGCATAAAGCATCATAAATATAATGTGAAAACGCATCAAAAGGGTTTTAGTATGAATTTGAGATGGTATATAAAAATATATGATTATATACGATATTTCGCAAGTTTTCGTTAAACTTTTGTAAAATTATCATTAGGTTCTGTTGGTGCAGACAGCTTCTAAGTTTTAAACTTCAAAAGTTAGTCACAAAATTACGTGGTCCGTCGCCAAAAGCCCTCGTGTAGCTGAACAGTGCGACGTTAATATTAACTCACTCACTCACTAAAAAGTTACTCTAAACTGGACAAATGATTTCTAAAACAGCCAAAATAAAACTTTTTTTATGTTTTTAAACATAAAGTTTATGTATTTTTCTGTGTGTGTGTGTAACAAGCTTCTCTCAAAAACAAAAAACATCACATTTGTTGTATTCTCTCATATCTTTTTCTCAGAAACTATTATGCAGAAAGACTCAAGAAATGTATTGTATATTAACTAAGACATTTGTTTTTATACTGAAGTAAATTTTTTTAAATGAATTAATTAGTTTTTTCAAAGACAAACAATTACAGAGTATCATTATGAATTTATTGAAAATTGTCGTTTTTGTTATCATATATGTTTTCTAGCTAAATGCTTTAAGAATATTTCAAAAATGTCACTTCAGTATACACAATTGCGTTTAAGAAACATACACTGGTGTGCAAAAATTAAGGACGAAGTCGAAAAATTAGCGTATCAGCTGAACGAAGAGGCAGAGCGGACAGAAAGACCAATCAGGAGATTAAGTAAGGTGATGTACGGTAGCACATGCGCATATATGCAGGTAGACGTAATGGGGGAGTGTCTGAGTAGTATAAAGCATGTTGTCGGTGTAAGATCAGTATTTCTGGCAAAGAGATTGCACGCCGTATAGCAGTTAAAATCACACCGAGTTGCTGCCTCAGCGAGAAATGGCGAATAATCAATCTGTTAGACGACATCTGGATGCTTTTACCCGAGGTTGAATCATTGGGAAGTTGGAGGAAGGCCGCAGTGTGACAAGTGTGGCTGCAGAGTTCGGAATTGCTCACAGCATCGTTTCACGACTTTGGAGACAATTTCAAACTACAGGAACAGCTATCCGGGGTTCAGTAGTGGTCGTCCACGAGGAACCACACCCGCAGATGACCGGTACATTGTCTTACAGGCCAGAAGAAACAGGCGGCAGACAGCGGGAGAAATCGCTAGACACACGACACAGGCGACTGGACGACCGATATCGCGTTTTACCGTGGCCAGAAGACTGCACGGTGGTGGTCTGTTTGCACGACGCCCTGTACGGTGTGTACCTTTAACGCCTGCCCATCGGAGAATGCGTTCCCTGTGGTGCCGGGAACACCGGAATTGGAGAGACAATGAATGGGGACGAGTACTCTTTACAGATGAGAGCAGATTCAGTTTGAGTAGCGATTCTCATCGCATACTCATCTGGAGAGAGCGGGGGAAGCCGCAATCATCCCTCGAACATCATTGAAAGGGACAGGTATGGAGGTCGCGGTGTTCTCGTTTGGGGAGGCATCATGCTTGGTAGTCGTACAGACCTTCACATCTTCGACGCAGGTTCAGTCAACGGGACCCGTTATTGTAACGAGATTCTTCTTCCATATGTGCGTCTTTTTAGAGGCGCTATGGGTCTGCAGTTCCTTTTCATGGACGACAATGCACCATGTCATCGCACAGTAGCTGCCGAACAGCTCTTAGAGAGTGAGGATATTGAACGTATGGATTGACCGGCATTATCTCTGAATCTCAATCCCATCGAGCATGTATGGGAATTTCTAGGCACACGCTCGGCAGCTCGTACCTTACCACCAGTAACGATTCGGGAGCTTCGATTGGCGCTGCAAGGCGAATGGGCAGCAATGCCTCAACAACTCATTGACACCCTCATTCTCAGCATGGGCAGACGCTGTGAAACCTGCCTAGCAGTCAGGGGAGATCATATCCCCTACTAAAGACCGGATGTTTCTTGCTGGACACCCATCACAGGGATGTTTCGGCCTTCAGTCGCATTGCGCTCCATGCTACTTTTTCAATCCAGCTTCTTTTTATCCCTCTGATTTCTCTTTTAGTAAGTGTTGCTTACATTACACATGTCCTTACGTATTGGGGATCTTATACGGTATTAAATGTGTTGATTTGGAAAGCTTTTGTACAAAGTTATATTGAAAAAACCGTCTCGTCCTAATTTTTGCACACCAGTGTAGAGTACATGTATACAGTAAATTTACACAATTTTAAAAATATAAATTTTATAAAACAGAAATTTCTATAAAAAATCTTACCTTGTAAAAGTAATTATTTTGAAATATGCATTCAAAACTAGGATTAATGAGTAATTCATATGCATAAAATTAATTAGAACTATTTCGCGAATACCTCAAATATTTCAAAAAATTTTTAAATCGTTACTAAGCCGTAGCGAGTTTAAATAATCATTAATAATAACTCATTAAAACTAAATTAAAAATAAAGAATAGACTTAAATTTAGGTAAAATCACTAATACTAAATATAACATTCAAATAACTAAAACTACTTGTCCAAATTTGGCTCCAAAAATGTTTAGCATATCTACACACAGTTAAAATTGCAATTATACAGTATCTAAATTAATTGCGTAGAAATAAAATAATTAGAGGCTTTGCAATTTTTCCCCAAATTTAAAAAGACAATGCTTACATTTCTATCAGTTAAAACGGGCGTGGTTCATTAGCTGATTATTTTTTTAAAAAATCATTTTAAAATACTTCTGATTCATATAATGGCTTGTATGTTAGATCATTGGAAATGTCTTGATTTGGAGATTTTAGAAATATCAAAAACTCAAAATCGATTTCCGAAAGGTTTTTACCCTACTGACTACTCTTAATTTGAAAAAAAAACGTACTTCATATAAGTATGACTGACAACTTGCACATTATACTCAGAAAAAAGATGTACGATTGCTAATTGTATGTATTTTTTTCATCAATTGAAAAATGAAAGTTTGGTAAACAAATGATTTTCTTTTTCTGCTTTTTCATGAAAATTTATGATCAACAATTTCTTTTTTTGAAAACTATGTTTACAGATGATGGGAAACTTACATGAATTCTGAAAATAACAATCTCAAAGAAAAGAGTAAATTTAGTAAGAAAATAATGGAAAAAGAAAGTAGATTTTGTGAAAATTCAACTTGAAGAATAAAGGAAATATAATTGTGTTATGGATTTTAACCAACAAATAAATCCATCTTACAATAAATGACAAAAAGAGGGAGTGGTATATCCCTTTTATAAAACTCCATAACACTCTATTATATTCATTATGCATTCATTGTACACACATGTATATTAGTACATATTCATATTATTATTATATGATTATGAATAAATGGTGTTTCGTAAATTAACGATAAGAGGGCACATAGTGAAAGATGGGGCCATATCTGTTCTGGGCAAAATAAAAAAAACCCTACCGCTTAGTTAAGTGAGGACGAGTACAGTTTTGAAAGCATGAAAAATTAACCACCTCCATCACATCATCAGTTTCTATGACCACAAATTTCAAAATTTTAAGCTGTTTTTTTTTCACTGCCGTCATCTTACATAGCCGTATTATTAATCGCAGTCACAAGTTGGACAGAAAAGTTTGCTGGTATGAGTCGGAGTTTGAGAAAAAGATGTCACCTAACTTTGACTCTCTATAAAAAGAAAACTATTACACACAATCCAAGCGAGTTACTCAAAAATTGGTTCATTTATTTAAGATTCGAAAAGGGAACAATACTCGTTTCTCCTTGTAAGCATTACAATCATTGAAATTTTTTAGGTGCAGAATATCTTCATTTTAGAAACACCTCTGTCGATACCTTCCATGACATCATTATATATTGTGATCTCAAATTCCCAATTTCACTGTGATTTTTTCTCTATCGTGATCTTTCATGACCGTGCTAGCAATCACAGTCACAAATGGAGCAAAACTCTTCGCTGCTTAAGTTAAAATTAACGTAGTTTGTGTGTGTGTGTGTGTGTGTGTGTGTGTGTGTGTGTGTGTGTGTGTGTGTGTGTGTGTGTGTGAGCCGGCTTGAGAAATTAATGCCACCTAACTTTGAAGTTTACATACTTACATACAAAAGAAAGATATTACAAACTACTGTAATGGAGTTACCTCAAAAGATGATCCATTTAGTGAGATAATTCCAAACTGGCACAACACTTTCTACATCTCTATCCATAACAATCATAGCCATTTTGTTTTCTTTTACAAAAAAAAAAAAAAAGAAAACTGAATTTTAAGTGTGTAACTCAGACTAAGCAATACTTTTAAAAAATGCGTAAAAATTTTTGTAACACCTTAATTAATTCACATTTCAAAGTATTTATCTTGCACGAGAAAACAGCCTCTACACATTTTTCAAAATTTGATGGGTCGGAAGTAATTAGCAACACCGCTTCAACCATCCTTTGCCGCAATTTAGTCGATTGTTTTAAAATAAACTTTTCTCTTATGCAGCCCCAGTAAAAAAAAATCGACAGACTTTAAATTTGATGAAAGAACTGACCATGAAATTGACCGTGTGACAACCAATCCACCTTACATGACTCTCCCGCACAAATACTCCTGTACAGGAATCGCAAAATTCGCTGGCCAACCATCTGGTTGGAACCACATGTTCTTACAGGTGGGAGAAGCTCATCTTGCAGCAGATCTGACAAAACGTTTCGAAAAATATTCAAGTATTCGTCTCCTTTCAAACCTTTGGGTAACTCAAAGTACTGAATTATTTTTCCGTTTCATATTCCGGTCGGCACATTTCGATTTTAATTTGAAATTGGAACCAGTCTTCGCGCATTAAATGCGGGTTTTCCATATGCCGTCCATGTCAGTTATGTAAGCTTAAATACCCATTCCTTTTCAATGGGAATATTCTTCAATCCCCAATATTTGATTCAGGAATTCCGGATCTTCATTATATTTCGTCAACATTTTTGTATAAAACTCGAGTCTTGGTCATAAGGTAGCTTAACAAGTTTTATATTTTTAAATTTGATGCTTGCTCCCTGTATTTTAAAATAACTTGTACAGAGTAGTATGTGAAATTTTTCTTTTTATTCAGCATCAAAGTTGTGCATCGCTTTCTCAAGCCGGCTCAAACTACGTTAATTTTAACTAAACTATCAAAGGGTTTTGTTCCCTTTGTTACTGGGATTAATAGCACAGCCATGAAAAATCACGTTTGAGAACAAATCGCTGTGACATTGTGGAATTGGCGGTCACAGTATAATGATGTGATGGAAGGCATCAACACAGGTGTTTTTTAAAATGAAGATGTTCTGGAAATAAAAATATTATCTATGATTGTTATACATGGAAAGGAACAAGTGTTGTACTATTTTCGAATCTTAAAAAAATGAGAAACTTGCCTGGGTTTGTGTGAAATAGTTTTCTTTTTATGGAGAGTTAAAATTAAGTGAAATCTTTTCTCAAACCCCGTCTGATACAAAATACTTTAATTTTAATTAAACTGGTAATTGTTTTTGTTCGATTTATGACAACGATTAATAGTACGTCATAGTAAGATGACGTTAGTGAAAAAATAATCGTAAAATTGTGAAATTTGTGTTCACAGTATCTAGTGATGTGATGGATTTGACACAGATTCGAATAAGGTCTCGCCCTCACTCAATCAAGTGCTATGACAGCATCTTTCATCTCGTATCATTAAGTTTCGAGACACCCTATAGTTCAAGAATCTCATTAAAAAAGTATAGTAAGTATCTCATTCTGTATAGTATATATTTCTAAAATCAAATAAATTCTTCCATTAACGGACGAAATGGGCTGTAAAAAATTAGGTATTTCATCAGAAAAATTTATTTTCAATTTTTTTCATTGTGATTTTTTTTCAACCATGTTTATGCACATATTATTTCTCTCTCTCTTATTTTACTCTATATATATAAGTATCTTTACTCTATTATATTAATATATTTTTACTGTTGTTATTGTTAAAAAAATACTTGTAAAAACAGTTTTGCGAATTACATATTATGAAATGATTAAAGAGGCTTCTCTTTAATTTCTGAGTTGTTGAAAATTTTGATACTCGCTTAAATAAATTGGTATGATAGAATCCACAAATGGTTAATGTTCATGGATGTTCATACAATAAAAACAGTAAATTTTTCGACAACAGATGGCAGCACATATTGAATGGATTACCTCTATAATATGTATTTCAAGTTGAATTTGCGGAAAATTCGTACGAGTGTATAAAATACGCGCATTTTTAAAAATAACGGTAACATCCTAACACAGGGCCCTGGTGTATTTCGCGGCAGCAAAAGTGTTTCGCCAAATGGAGCCAAGGAAAAAATCACGCTTTTTAAAATGGCGTTACAGACGAAAACAAGGGGGGGAGGGGCAAACGGAGTAAGAGACAAACAACGTCGAAAAAACATGGTTTCTAAAAATGAACAACACAGGAAACATCAAATCAAAAAATAAGAAATCAAATGCTCAACTTTTTCCACAAATTTCGGATATTCATACCAAGATTATTCTAATCGTTAATTCGTGCAAAAAAAGCGTCATTACTTCCTTACCTCTTTTATTCAGAAAAATCCAGTCGGGTTTCCAACGGGTTTCTAAGACGACTTCTAAAAAATCGCGCTTTTAAAATGCAAGTGGGAAAAAAAACATCCGATATGCAGGGCCACCGCGTGGGTATTCGGCGCCCTTGTTCAAATTGAAAGTTGGGGCCCTTTTATGGGGTTTTGTTGCACTCTAATAAAGTGCTGGAAATTATGTGTGAAATACTCATTTATACTATTCAAAATTTGACTTTCGATCTGAAAAGCTTTAAAATTATCATATTAAAGCACGTTTGTCTCTCATTGTTTTTTATTATTTCATAAATGTTAAAAACAAAACAATGATAAAACATTTTTAAGTAAAATATAAAAATAAGAAAATATGTTAAACTATTGATTCTCCTCGCTTTAGCAGCTGCAATTGCTCGTAACAATTCATTTATACTTAAGGTATCCGACAACGTTCAGAACCGCGATTTTAAATAGGCGCATAAATGGATATTTTTTATGATATTTAGTGTCACTTAGATTAGAATACATGTATAAAATTGTTTTAAGGACATTTTGACCAAAAAAATTATTTAAATACAGTATTTCGGCAAAAAATTAACTTAGAATAACCTTTTTTCAAAATGTTCTCCTTTTGTGAAAAATGCTGCTATTATAATAATATTTTGCCTGTATATAGCTTAGACCTCTGTACAGAGTCTCAACTAAGAGTTTTGAAAAATTTACACTATTTTCAGAGTTACAACCAATTGAAACAATTATCAGCATTTTTTTCTTAAAATTTCTCCCCTCTGTTGTCGTAAAACATGGATAAACCCACTTCTAAGTAATATATTTCAAAAGTTAATAATAGTTATATATTTTATTATATATTTATATTAAAGTTAATAATACTTTATATTTAATAAGTTATATATTTTCTAGTTGAGCCTCTGTACAGAGGTCTGAGCTATATACAGGCAAAATATTATTATAATAGAAGCATTTTCACAAAAGGAGAATATTTTGAAAATTGGTCAGTCTATGTTCATTTTCTGTCAAAATATTGTACTTAAATAATTTTTTATTGTAATACTACTCTTAAAACAATTTTATATACATTTTCTAATCTAAGTGACACTAAATATCATAAATATTATCCATTTACACGCTTTTGCAAACTCACGGTTCCGAACGTAGTCGGATACCTTAAATCAGTGATCCGCAGCCCCCGGTCCGTGGATCCAATGGTGACGGGCCGCCATTCAACTATTGCCATTTGATTGAATTTCTCTCGGATTTGCGCAACTTCACACGGAAATCACTTTCGATTCCACGTTCAATCTCTTTTATTCATTTTGGGTGAAACTATGTTTTATTCTGAAGGCATATTTAAATGTAACAAAAGAATCTAAAATATAAACAATCAAAATGTGCCACCCTCAGCGGGCCGCGGTAAAATTATCAAACGTTGACCGGTCCGCAGCGATAAAAAGGTTGCGGATTAATTTATCTGAAATTTCGCTTTCTATGGATATAATTGACGAGTTCAATCATCTTCCCTGCACCATGGTAGATCGTATGGAGTTTTTTTTTTTTTT
This sequence comes from Trichonephila clavipes, assembly GCA_019973935.1. Taxonomy (NCBI): domain Eukaryota; kingdom Metazoa; phylum Arthropoda; class Arachnida; order Araneae; family Nephilidae; genus Trichonephila; species Trichonephila clavipes. Next base: position 895,228 of record BMAU01014784.1, read on the forward strand.
TTTTTTTTTTATAATTTTAAGTTTTGAAGAACTTTGTTCTTCAGTTGCCACCGAAACTGATATAGGATTAAAAAAATCCGTAAAACTATTGCAATATTTGGAAATGTATCGGTGAGATTGTTTTTATAAATATAATTTAAAACATCAATAGAGGTGATGTATCCTCTTTGATAAAACATCGAAAAGATTTCATTTCTTCGAACAAATTTAACCCATCAATGTCCTTTTCATTAACATTTTTAGTATCCGTTAATTTTTCTTCTAATTCTTTACAATGTTTTAACATTTAGTTATCACTCCAGTTTTTTTAAATTAGATACATGGTGTACTACCTTGAAGTAATTGTAATGTTCTTTTAATTGACTAAATTTTTCAGTAATTGAAGAAATAGAAGCATCTAACATTAAAATTTTGTCTTGGATTGTTGATTGGTTCATCAGTTTCTTCATCTTGAAATAGTTTATTTTCAAACCTGTGTTTTCTCTCTCTCTCACACTCTCTCTCTCTCTCTCGACTTTGTAGAAAATTAGTATTCAACCCGAAATCATCAGCGACGATACTTGCAATGGCAATTGCATGTTCATACGCTTCATCTGATTTATGATTATTTAGTTCTAATATAATATTTTGTCAACTGTCAGTCATGATTTGTAAATGACATTTAGAATTTTGCATTTCTTCATTTACCACACTTACTAAATTTAAAATATTGTGCCAGGTGTTAATGGAACAAATGAATTGAAACGGGGGAAAACTTTCTGAATCAAACTTTTTACTTGATTCCATGAATTTTGTTCCATCTTCTTGAATAACTCTTTCAGAATTCCCTTTAAATCGTTTTTCAACTCTCTTCAAACTCTAATTCTACTTTCTTATCTGGTTTTAGAGAGTTTTCAACATCCTATTGCAAAATAGACCAACGTTTAACGGATGAAGAAAAGTAGTTGTAAAGCCCCTGCACTGCTCCGAAGAAATGAAATGTTTCGAAGGACATTTTAGCTGTATCATTTACAACTAAATTTAGAAAACGGGCACAGCAGGGGATATAGAGTACCCTCGAATTATTTGTAATAGTTTTTTGTTGCAATCCTGTGTGCTTTCCTTTCATATTAGCACCATTATCGTAAGATTGGTCTCGTAAATCTGATAAATTTAGTTCTAATGATTTAAATGTCCATTTATGAATTCAAACAGACCCTGTCCAGTAGTGTCTTCAGCTGACTGATATCCTAAAATACGTTCTTCAATTAGGGCCTTATTGGTTTCCTTATTTTTATAAACAAATCGAATTACAACAGTCAACTGTTCGGTATGACTGACATCAGATGTGATATCCAGAATTAGTGAGTAATATTTTGACAATTTAATCACAGGTAATAAATGATTTTTAATTCCTTGTGAAATAATGCTTATAATTTCATTCTGAATTTCATCCCCTAAGTAATGAGCAATCTTCTTATAAGATGTTTAGATTTTGTGGAGATGTTCAGCGATTATTGGATCATTTTACTATGGTTTCAACCAAAGTAAAAAAATTTCCATTATCACCATGATACAACTCTTTCAAAGAACCTCTAAATGCAAGGCATTACCGGGTTGAATATTGAATTAAATAAATAAGCCATTCAATAACCGATTACCAGTAAACCTCTTTTGTATCATAAAGTCTTTGTTGAGATGCAATCATTGTACATAAATTACGCAATAACATTTTGAATTCACTGCATTTTGAACTATGTTTAAGGAGAGATGCACTACTTTCATGTGCTTTAAAAATGAGGGTTAAATGTGCCCAATCATTACATTTATCCACAATAAGCTGTGACTGCTTCTAACTGAATAGTTTACATGGGAGGCAAAAGACTGTGTTTTGCGCGAATTTGAATATACTAAATAATTTGTAAATAATTTTTCTCCATTTGGTAATGGTCTATAATATAATGATTCTGAAAACTTTGTGCCAAAATTATCTCTCGGAAAATGTTTGGTTATCAAGTGAGGACAACCATTTTAATTAAATAATCTCTAATTTTTATAGAAATTTTATCAGGCTAAGTAGCTGGATCGTTTAATTCCATGTCAAAATCTTCGTTTTCAGATATTACGTTGTCACCAGGCGAATTTTCTACGTCAACATCTAAGTTTTCTATTGGTAAAATCGAGGAATCTTCAAGGTCATATTTTGATGAATTTACATTTTGAGATAAATTTTCATTATGAAATTTCAACCAGATGTTCACATTGATGGTCCTTGTTCAATTGCTTATCCGTCTAATTCTTTTGTGTTTCTGAGATATTTATTTAGAGATCCCGCCAGGTTCTGATGAGCTTCCTCTCTTTGCAATTTCCTTTTTCTATTTTGGGCTTCAGACTTTTGTTCTTTTTTGAGAACATGTTTCGAAAAAAAAACTTATTGCACAAAATTTAAAAAAATTAATTTTCATTCCATATACAAAATGCATCCGATGATTCTCCTTCAGTATACTATTTGAAAGTCGACACGTTATTTGCTACTAAATAAAAGAAGCTAATTGAACTAAAATTTAGAAATATTTTATTTTTCGGAAAATTTATTTCTAAGAATTAAGTGTGAATTTCTTTCTTCTTTCTGCTGATTCAAAATATTTAAGTAAATTAAACCAACTTTAATACAAATTACTAAAAAGCATTTATTATAATCAATTGAAATATTGAAAATATCTGAGGTACATAATAATTATAAACTTTTAATGAAAAACAGCAACAGTCATTAGTAATTTTTTACAACTTTTTTTTGATTATTTGAAAATTGTAATTGCATAACAGAAATAGATAAATAAATTCTGCCCAATTAAGGGTAAGATTTATTTGGGTTTTATAGAGATAGATAAAAAGAGTTGCTTTTTGAATTATTTTGTTAATTTCAAAGATAAAAGTTTTTCTCAATGAATTGTTTCTTTTTATGATTCTTTACTACTATGAAAATAATACTAATTATATATTTAGATTGTTCACTTACCTCTAAATAATAATACTATTTTTGGAGCAATTCTGAACAAAAAACGATTTCAAAACAATAAATCACTGGACTTTGCTTGCGAAGCAATTCACAAAATATACGCACTTTATGAGCAGCGACTACGTCTAGGATTAAAAATAAGGCTATTCCCTGTTATTTCAAGGGCACACCACGTGGAGCCGCCACCGTACGTGTATGCCCTTGAATGGGGAAGAACCATGTAAGAATCAGTATTCCATAATCCGCCCCCTTGCGGATTATGGAATACTGATTCTTACATGGCCCTTTTGGGGGCTAAAACGGTCAATTAGAACATGCAGTAGGTATCTGGTTGACCTCAAAAAGTGTAACTCAATCTAAAATAAAAAGATTGAATCAATTTGCATGTAGTCATCAAAATAAAGATTTTCACAAATGACAGACACTTGAGAGGGACGAGCGAGCCCATGCATGTGCAGCAAAATACATGGGCCCCGAAAGTGATGAAAATATATTGAAGTTGAGAAGACAGTAATAATTTGTAATGGCGACTTTTTTGGCTGCCACATTTAAAAAATGTATGTATATTATCATTGTAAAAGAAAAGAAGCACACAAACTAACAGCGCCGTTGAGCCGCAGCAGCTTCTCGGCACATAAAGAATAAATATATGCCGTTACAAAACATTCCCAATTCATGTTGTTATATGTTACAAATTCTTAGATTTTTAACACGTTCCGTTGGCAGCGCGAATTTGACACGGATCGTGTTTTTATTGTTCGTATTGGCAATAAACTATTGTTTTACTCAAACAAAAACAACCCTCAGAAACAAAAACAAAAGTAAAATAAAATTAAAATTAAAATTAAATCGCATTTTATTGCTTAGAAAATATAAAACATGCAAAATTGCAAGCGTATAATTAACATTCAAGTAACATTAAATTAAAAAACTATAAGTACTATAAATTTTGGCCCTGGCCCAGGAACCCTTGTGCTGTGAACAATTTTGTCACTCCCACGAGGAAGCCCTGCCAATATGCATGGTTTATGTCAGTGATTCCCAAAGTGGTCTATATAGACCCCCAAGTGTCTATGACAACCTGTAAGGAGTCCACGTCAGTCTACGATAGTGACTCATTAAATCAAATCGTGATTTTAATTTTAAAAGAAAATTTAATCGAGTGGAAACCATATTTATATATCTATTTAACAGGACCAGTAGCGCACACAGGAATTTTTCAAGGGGTGGGGTCCGGGGTCGAAAGTTCACCATTCTTGTATCATGCTTCTTTTGATTTTGTCAATTTTCGGGAACAAAACACAGTATAAAACTAATTTTTGAATAAATAATTAGCATTAATTAATAAAATTAATCATTAATAACAAGTAATTAATTAAATTTTACGTACTATATACTTAGAATTATAATCAATCGGAAAAAAATCAAGGGCTTTGGGGAAGGTCCGGACCCCCCTTGTGTGCGCCACTGAACAGGATCATCGTTATCTATTAACAAGCACCATAATTTCAGCATTTCTTGCCAGAATCAAACTAAAATGAGTATAATTTTGGAAGCCGCGAATTTTCCTAGTTTCTCAATTTGTCATAATCTGCCAGAAAAATGACGTTTTAGCCTACGTTCAACATTTAAATGCCCTAGTTTAGATTTTGAAACTTAAAGAATGATTTGAATATGGTTATACCTCAGTAGCCAATGCATTCATATAGTTACTTTAAAAAAATAAATAAATGTCATATTACAAGAGGATCTGATTGGAATAAAGTAAAATTTAGAATTGGATGTCAGCACACACACACACACAAAATTTTGACTTTAAATATATATATATATATATATGTTACTTATTCCGAACTTGGGAGTATCTTGAGAACGTTTTTAATTGCTTTTCTTAGTGAAAAGGAGTTTCAGCATGGTTGCCAATCTCCAAAACAAAAGAAAAAATTGAGGGGGGGAGGAAATATAGAAAGTTAGTTATTGAAGCACCAAATTCATTCCTCCCATTAAAATCATTTGTTTGTTTCTCAGTTATTTTATGCAACATTTATATATTTGATGTATTCATTAAATTAAAATTTCATTAATAAACATATGTTTCTCAAATTTAAAGCACTGCATTTCACTAAAGTTAGAATTTTTAATCGTTTAACCCTTTAAAGTTCACTACATATTCCCTTTGAAAAATTAACAAAATAACTTCAAAAATGACTATTAGACATGATGATGATCATCATAAATATACAAAGAAAAAATTTAGCATTTTTCAATTTCGAGAAATTTGCGGTTTCACAGTGAACGGTCCATTTTTCCTATTCAAACTAACCAATCCAAAAGACTATGTAGAAAAAAAAATCTGATATTTTAAGGCCATAAAACTTTTATATTTTAACGGAATTAATTAAAGAAAAATAATTCTATAAGTTTTTAATTATTGCTTTTAATTTTTCTGCACTTAATTTTTAATACAAGTTTGGACATAAAGTTACATATATTTGCATTACATACTAAAAATAATATATACATATATAACTGTTAGATAGCTTGATACACACTCACAGCACAAATCAATCATTAAAAGAAGTTAAATGCAAATTTATAATTAAAAATGTTATATATGTAGAAAATTTAAAAAGGATATCATTTCCAGTCCTTGTGAAATTTTTCGAAACATGTCACATTAGCATTACTTTTTGCTATCATGCATAATCCCCGACATCACAGTTAGGGCACATCCATCTCGTTCTGTGAGGCTTCGCTCTGGTACTGCAATAAATACATCTTCTGGATTTGCATTTGGTTGGAATGTGGCCAACTTTTTAAGTCTGTCCTTTTCAGAAACTGTATGTTTACTGAATTTCAGTTTCACGGGTCCAGAATAAGAATTAGACGCAAACTGTTTTTCAGGAAATTTATGATGTCCTATTGACACAAGGCCTGTTATTAAATCTAACCGAAAACTTTTCAAGTTGTTATAGAAGGGGTTTTTCTCCCGTGCATCAGAGATCAAAGAATGTATGAATTGACGATTGCTATATAAAAAAAATGAAAAAATATACGGTGCCACCATTTTTTTTTTTTTTTTTTTTTTTGATTTTCTGTCTATTTCGTACATGGATTTGAGTTGGTCAAAATGGTCTACCTAACCCATATTCTTATTGTAGTCTATAACTGCTTTTCGGGCATATGCTATTTTAATTTTTTCCATCTTTTTCTTTCTGTTCAATTTCCCAAGATTTTGTGGTTTCATCTAATGTTGCAAGAATATGTACTATTCTCTTATCCTTCCACTTGATGCAAGCAATATCATCATTGCTAACACTTCAGTCAATGTCTCCTGGTTTCATTTTTTGTCCTCTAATGCATTTTTTGGTAAGTTCTTTCTGGACATATTCAATGTACCACATGCTGTGATATTTTGAGTCTCTAGATGTTTTAGCAAATCGTAAGAAGGGAAATAATTATCAAAAAAGAGCACATGGTTTTTGCCTAGTAATTTTTGACTCAAGTTTCTTATAACACGTTCTCCCAGATTTCTTTCAACTTCTTCGGTTTTTCCTGTATAAATTTGAAATTCACATTCAAATCCACTTGAATCACCCCCTCATCCACACTTTGTAGCCTCTTTTTATGGGTTTCTTTGGCATATATTGTTTCAAGGATGATCGTCCTTTGAACTTGATCATACTTTTATGAATTGCCTGTTTTTGTCCGGGTTTGAAAATTTTTAAAAACATTTCTGATAAAGTGATCAAAGAGTGGGTGCACTTTGTACAGTTTATCAAAATTCTTTTGGTATCACGTTATTATCATTCAAATGAATGATCCCTAAAATCCAAATAAATTTTCTCACTGTCACCTATCCTGAAACAAAGCCATCATGTAAAATTTCATTTGTTGACCAAAAATCTCTGTAGCTGGGCAATCATTTTATCCCCATCACTATATTTATCCTGTACAATAACAGGAGTGAACGCATTGCCTTTTTGCATAGCATATAAATTCGTTTGGTATACAGTTGTTTCTATAAAACTGATAGAAAATAACGTAAAAAAAATTTTAATCGGTGAAGGATCTTGAAGGGATGTTATTTCATCTGAGGGTCCACTTTGTTCAGTAAAAGGGATATTTCGGATCTTTACAGACGCTTTATTTTTCCAAGTAACTTTAGATATACGGGATGGTCCCGGAACACTTATGTCATCTTTTTCCTCATCAATATCGGTATTTTTACTTGAAGACGACTTTGCAGTCATAACATCCTCTGTTTCGTTGAGCGATGATTCTTCGGATTCAATATCAGAAGGAAAGTTGTGAAATACTTCCAGAACTTCTGGAATGGTTAATCCTTATCTTGGCATTTAAAAAAATTACGAGAAATTACACGAAGAAGCACTTAAAATATCTTATCACCAATATTAAGAAAGATAAGAAAACGCTAGATTGATATTGATGTTTCTGTCTTCTCTGAAAACAGCGCAAATACAAAATGCCTAAGGAAAATTTGTCTCTGAGCTCCCAGCCCTAAAAGATTGTAACGTCAGCTCATTAGCAGAACTCAGTCCATATATGCATGTCAAGAAAGACGTATGGATTGTTACTTGACCAAATGGACCATTGTGTCTCCATAAAACGCACCCGTGGTTTATCACTTATGCTGGAGACAACACACGTGCGAACTGTCTTAGAGAATGTTTTTGAATTACTACTGCTTTCTTGCTTCGCGACTTACAGACATCTGTTATTTCAAACCAAATATGGAAATGAACTACAAGTTATAACCTCTTTGTGTTGGGTCCCCCTTATTCTATTGACGTAGCCAATTTGAATAGAAATGTACTGGCACGAAAGATAATCATAAAAGCAAACTCGGTGAAAATGTCACAGTAAGATTTATAGCTTCCAGATGTTGGATGCAAGCCCATGTCCGGAAAGAGAGCAAAAGACCGGAAAATTATTCACACGTACCCAAGGAATGTGATTGAAGTCGGAGGGGGGCGGGTGCAAATGTCTCGCTTTGACAGCAAAGAACGTGAAAGTGACCCGTTCCTGCAAATTACCGTCTCTTACTGGAGTTGAGTTTCGAGTGAAACCACAGATTTTAATTTCATTTTTCTACTCTTCTGTTTACTTATCAAACTGACTGAAAGTTGTAATTAATAATTAGAAAGTATAGTAAAACCTCGTGCTATAATTTAAAATAACTATTTTTAAAATATTTTTAAAGCTAAGGAATTTACCGAAGTTAAAGAGACGTCAATATTTTTCTGTTTAAAAGGTCTCAATCGTTAAATATAGCCGTAATATTGTCATCTATTGATAGGAAAAATAACACAAATTTGAAAACAACTTTTTTGGGGATAAAAAAATTTAATTTATTATTTTTTTTAAAAAAATGTCTAAAGTGTGGTTTCAATGTGAAACCACTGAACGTTAAAGGGTTAAAGTAAGTAGCTCATACCATCAGTCAAAAAAGACATTTCAGTTGGTAAATTTGCAAAAATTAAATATTAGGTAAGTAGGGGTCTACCCCAAACTGAACAGCATGGCAAGGGGTCTGTGAGACAAAAAAGTTTGGGAAACTCTGCTTTATGTCATAGATTCCGAAAGGGATCTACATCAACAGGAAAAAAACGGGTGGTTCATGAGGTGCAAATGGGGTTTACGATCATGGCTCCAGTTTGTAACTTTAATTTTAGATTTCAATAACTTGAATAAATATCCCACATACACAGGAGTGTTGCCTATTTATTTGAGTAATATTCTATTTAAATATAATCTTTTAAATCTGTCTACCTCGAATTATGGAATATCCTGAAAAAGTTTTTAATTGCTTTTCCTCGTGAAAGGAAGTTTCAGTGCGGTTGCCAATATTCACAACTACAAAAAAAACCCACTAGAGGATATTTAGGATTAAACTTTATAAAATTGATGCCAAATTTTGAAAATATGTTAAAGAAAATCTGATTCTTCCCTCCAATTAAAGCAATTTGCTTATTGCTCAATTATTTTATGTAGCATGTACTAAATTTTCATATACACTCATGGACAAAAAAAAATAGCGGACCAAGAAATAATTGCGGAATCCTAACGAAACTTGGCATGAAGGTACATGTCGGGGAGATATGTAATTGATTAGAAATGCAGCGTGATTGCGCATTACGTATAGCCAGTAGAGGGCGTTTAACGTCATTCTCCGTGGAGTATAAAACAGGTAACCAAAGCTTATTTAAGTGTGCTGAATCGTTTACAAAGGAAGAGCTGAGGTATACATGCCATTACGCCGTTTTCGAAGACAATATGAGCAGCTGACGCAGTTTGACAGGTGGAGAATCATCGGCATGACGGAAGATGGGAGGTCAGCTAGGCGAGTAGCTTGTCAATTAGGCCACTCTTATTGTGTTGTGAGGAGGTGTTGGGACCAGTGGATCTGAGAAATGTCACTTACACGAAGACCAGGCTCAGGACACCCTTGACAGACCAGTCGTAGAGAAGACCACCACATCGTAAGAAATGCATACGTACAGCAAACTACTTCATCGGCGAACATCCATGCACAGGTAGCACCTTCACAAGGGTATTCTCGAACCATACGAAGGCTTCTGATTGATGAAGGACGTTTGGGATCGCGGTGCCCATTACGTGTGCTGCCCTTGATGCCCAGCCATCAACGCCTCCGTTTGGAGTGGTGCCGCGCACGAGAAAACTGGACTGCAGCGGAATGGAACCAGGTCGTCTTTAGCGACGAATCCAGATTCAATTCCTGCAGTGATGACAATCGTATGTGGAGCCCCGTGGTAAACGCCTCAATCCTGCCTTTGCTTTACAGAGACACACCACTCCCACAGCTGGTGGGATTGGGATGGTATGGGGTGCATTTGTCTACAATACAGGCCACAACCCTAGTATTCATCCGTGGCACAATGACAGCCCAGAGGTATGTCCATGACATCCTGCAAACACATGTGTTGCCATTCATGTAACGGTTCCCAGGAGCCATTTTTCAACAAAAGAATGCTCGACCTCACACGGCAAAGGTGTCACAAAACTTGTCTCCGCACTGTTACTACCCTTCCTTGGCCTGTCCGATCCCCAGATTTGTTTCCAATAGAGCATATTTGGGATAATTTGGACGGCGAGTTGAGCATCCCACGAGTTTGAACGAATGAGAGGTAAGGTTACAGCAAATATGGAACGAAATGTCTCAAGACATCATACAGAACTTGGATGCCTCAATGCCCGATCGTATCGCATCGTGCATTCGCGCTAGAGGGGGTTCAACGGAGCATTAAATCCTCCGTTCTTTTGCCTTTTTCTATGAAATAAATGATCCTTTTTCTTTGATTTTCTAATCATTTACTTGATCACAAAGTATTCATTACGTATGTAAAGTTTCGTTTCATTTTGACAACTCCTTCTTGGTGCGCTAATTTTTTTGTCCTTGAGCGTAATTAATAAATGTTTAAAATTAGCAAGTTTTTCCCCTAAATTTGCCACACTACACTTCGCTACAGTAAAAAATTTATATCCTTTAAAGTAAGTAGCTTTATACTGGCTGTCAAAAACACGTTGAAGTTGATGAATTTGCAAAAATTTAATATTAGGTAAGCAGGGGTCTACGCCCAACCAGAAATCATGCCAAGAGGTCTATAACACAAAAAGGTTTGGGAAACTCTGCTTTCGGCTTATGGAATAACGATCTCCGTTTCTCACAAACAATCACGTATTCTCTCCATATTTCGGACATCCATACCGAAATAGTTTCAATCTCTTCCACTCCTACACAAAACATTCATTTCTTTCTTACCTGTATCATTCATTCAAAAGAAAAAATATCCATTCGTCGAGCTTTTAAACAAAAAAAAACGTGGTTTCCCAAATGGCTTCAAGAAGAAAACAGAAAAATCCATTACTTCTAAAGTACGATAGTAAGAATAAACCTCGTCTCCAAATTGAATTAACAACGTATCTCCCTTTCTCTCTAACAAATATTATGTCTGCAGTTGTTTCATTCAAAAAGAACAAATTCCCTCACTTTCAGCTGTCTTGAAAATCTCCCACACAACCTTTGGTTAAAAATGTCATAATCCTGAAAAACCAAAAAATTCCGGTTCGGGTAGGGTTACTATTTCCCTTTATTTTTTGCAGGGTTTACAAATTTTCTCACCAAATAAGATGCCAACCGAAAAAAAAAATTGAACAGAAAAGTATGTTTTCTGATTGGCATGTTTCAATTCGGATTTGAAACCAATTTATTTATTGAATGGAATACCGTATTTTTTCTACCGTGAAAGAGAGAGAGAGAAAGTAAACTTTTCGCATTTGTTTTATATTCAATGACTGTAACTGCTGCTCCCTCCCAAAATTTCTTTGGATTAATACAACAATAAATGAATGATATCCCATTAACAAGAAGATTGTTTACTTAAAATGAAGAAAGTGTCTGAATCACAACAATTTAGCCTTCGCTTAGAAGTTAATTGCGTATCTGTCGTAAGAATTTATTTTCTTTGTTTGTACCTGAAGATGTAAAAAAAAAATGATTATTTTTAAAAAAATTTGTGTAACAGATGACTATACATAGAATCACTATAAGCTTCGAGGTGTAATTTGGGAAACATTTCAGAAAAAGAAATTCATGTAGATAATTTTGGCTGGGACATTTTAAAAATATTTTCGGAAAGAGGTTATTTCAACACTATTGAGACTTTCCTCAGTGAAAAAAAAATTCGAGTTACAATACGAAACTGTATTTAAATCAGCTCCCGCTGTATCAATGATACGGAGCCGGCAAGCTACAGGGGCCCCAACATGTGTAACTGTTGTTGTTGTGTTGGGACTAATGTCATTAATCCATCAACATATTTAAAAAATCAAATTTGATACAGGGCTCCCTCAGAGCTCCAGTGATTTAAAGAAAAATTCAAAGTCTATGGAATCCTGTCAAATATAGTACCTCGAATATAGTACTTTGATATATTCTTCCCTATCGAGTCACTTTTTTTCCCCTTCTTTTTTGTGATATGAATATTATTTAATCATACGTTGTGTTAAAACAAAACAAAAAAAAATGTGTCTGTCGGCTCCTTAACTACGGTTGTCTTTGAATATATAGTAGGCAAATATCATATAATACTAAAACCATTTTCCTTATTCTCTTCACATTTTTCATATAGATTCTGTAAAATGCCTTCGCTTCGCTGGGGGATGTTTATATATAAATTATTCATATCCGAGCATTAAGAATTCGATTGTACTGAAAAATACACTTATATCAGTGTTTCTCACGCCCCCCTGAGGGGGCGCGTTAAACGTATAAGGGGGGCGTGAGCGTATCGAAAATAAAAGATTAAAAAATTTATTTACTGGAATGAAGTAAAACAAAATACTTTCTGACATAATAAAAATACACATTTACACTGATATAATTTATATATCTGCGATATTACGTCATAAAAAATAAAAGCTTCTACTTCAAAACCTCATTTTAGCTATCTTTGATACTGTAACCAAATAAAAAAACCTTTTATTTGATTTGCTGTAATCCCATGATGAGAGATTTTTTTTATTACGGTTTCTTTTCAAACCAAAATGAGAAAGAACAAAACCCAGACCCATAATCAAAAAAAATTTTTAGGAAGATAAAAAATTCATCACTGTTATATTATTGTCATCAGCTGTAGGCAGCAGAATGTATTTGCTGCGGTTTGAACTTCGAAGTTACTTGTACGGTTAGTTACGTCCCTGCTCTTATGTATTTGTTTTTTCATTTAGGGAAGTTGTACATAAACTATTTCTGCTGCGATTTTTTCCTTGTAAAATATTTTTATGATTTTTGGAAAAGCACAGAGAGCTCTTTGAAGGATTACTTGGCCAAGATTTATTTCTATGAGTTATTCCCAAACATATAAAGCCTAATGAAAAACATTTTACATTATTTTTTTGAACATCCATATTGTAATAAATACACTTTTAATCCGGAGCTGTCACGCCGAGCACAGAGTGCACGAAATCGGTAATTCTGGCAAAACTGTTTAATTGTTACCAATGGCTCTGACACACACTATCCTTCTCTTTGACAGTCTTAACGTGTGAACTAAAAATATATTTGTCACATATCTCCCTCTTTTTGGGAGTGACAAACGTTTTTTTACAATCTTAAGGTACTTGTTTTGACTGAGTTTCCGGTGTGATAACTTTTTTTCCGAAATATTTTCTGTGTCCTTGAAAGTAGGTGAGTATTTTTTCTCTTAATTAAATAATTCACTGGAATTGCGATTTTTATTGTGTACTATAAAATAATTATAAAAAAGGATGGGGGTGACTCAATAACCCCACTTTTGACCATTAGTATCGAGGGCGTGCCTGCTCCAGGGATAAAATATGTTGAGGTCTTTTCACTTTAAATATTAAAAATAATACAATTATTTTTCATCGGAATTTTATATTATTGTTCATTATTCAACATCAATTCTAAATGCTAATTCTGTGAGGCTTTAAATTACAGTTCGATTAAAATTAATTATAATTTGAGCAATGATTTTAAAAAATCATTTTACATTTTTGTAAATATTGTCGCGCACTTGGCTTTGATCTCCTTAAAATTGAGCGATTATATCAATAATGTTTTATTTTCTTATAAATGAACTCGTGCAAAGAGCGGGTACTTCAGCCGGTATACTTTTAATGTATCAGTGCTGCACAGAGTATTTTATAACTAATTAATTAATGCTAAATTAAGAACAAGTTTAATAAGTATTAGCGACTTCCATGGGCTTGTCTTACACAGCAAAGTTTTCAAAGGAATACTTATGATTAGAAATTGACCCACTGAGTTCTTTCTAAAAAAAGCTGATATCTATATTTTGTCTTCTAAGCAGCCACCGCATTTTGCAATATGTTCCAATTTAAAAATTAGAGAAAGGAAAAATAACATAAAATAAATATCCTATTACTTAATTTTTTTTTTTTTTTTTGCTTAAAAGCAACATATACAAAATTTAATACTTATGTCATGAATTTGTATGGTTTATAATTAAGATTATTGCTTTAGCGTAAAAAAAGTGCATTATTATTGCATTCAGTACATTATTAATGTATAAGGGGGGCGCGATAAAAATTGTGATTGAAAAGGGGGGGCGCCAGTATTGAAAGTTTGAGAAGCACTGACTTTTATCATTAACTCTCCCCTCTTGATATAAAAATGAGAGATCTTCTAATATTTTCTAATAATCTCTAAAATTGAAGTAGAATAACTTTTGCACTCTCGTAATTCAATAAACAAGTGGATTTCTGCAAAACCAATTTTCATAGGATCTCTACTCCGTAAAATAAACATGCGTGACACATTTTAAGTCTAAATCTAGTAAGAAACGGAATTTTCATTATTAGTACTTCCCGTAAGAAAGTGGAGAGTCGTTTTTAAAAAGAACCCCGTTCTTAGAGGATTTCAATTCAACAAAAGAAACACGGGCAAACCTCATTTTATTATTATAGTCCTAGAAGTTCAAAAAGGGGATTTTTTTGTCAATTCGCCCCAGTAACGCCCCTCCTTCGAGGAGTCAATTTCCGTAAAATCCTTTTTTATTCCATACCTATTCAACAAAAGAAACATGCTTAACATATTTGAAGTAAGTGGGTCAACAGTTAAAAAACCGGAATTTTTCTCTAGAACTCCCCTTGACCCCTCACAATCCTCTTTGAAACTCGATTTTCGCAAAACTCTTTTGTTAGAAGTTTTTGCCATGAAAGGAACATGCTTACCAATTTTCAAGCAGGTAGGACTAATACTTTAAAAATGGAAAGATTTATCTATTACTCCCCTAAATCCCCTAAAATGCCCCTTGGGAGGTAGCGATTTTCGTGAAACCTATTTTGTAGCGCTTCTCTACTCTATAAATGGAATCTACTTGCCAAATGTCAAGGTCTAATAGTTTAAGAGTGAAAATAATTACCTATAACGCCCCTTAATTCTCCGCAACGCAAATTTCATAAAACCCATTTTGTAGCTGATGTCTCCTCTATGAAAGACCAAATTTTAAAACTGTACTTCTCCTAATTTAAAAATGGAAATAATTATGTAGAACGCCCTTTATCCCCGCAACACCACTTGGGTGTTAAATTTCACTCAATCCATTTGGAAACGGATCTCTAGTACATGAAAGGAATTTGTTTACCAAAATATTCAAGACCGTACATCTAATGTATTAAAAGTAAGTGGAAACAATTACGTTCCGTAAGCCCCGGCAACGCCACTTAGGGAACGATTTTCACAAAACCCATCATATAGTGGATCTCTACTCCATGAATGGAATCTGCTTACTCAATTTCAAAATTTTACGACTAATAGTTTAACCCTTTATCTACCGCATTATGATTTACTGCAGTTTTTTTTATGCAATATTTTTTTTTGAATCACCACATTGAGTGATTGATTGAATATTAAAATCGCACTGTTCAGCTACACGAGGGCTTTTGGCGACGGACCCCGTAAATTTCAACCATGGTCAAGTGACGTGGACGACACCAGAGCTGGCACCCACTATCTTAACTACCACACCACACCAACGGGAGGACGTTTCAGCTCTCGACAGATTTAACGTGCATCGCTGCCCTACACGGCGGGTCTTTAGTGGTACTGGGATCGAACTCGTGAAAAGGCAAGCCACGGTCCGATACCTATACCACTCGGCTACCACGGCCATATCACTACATTGAAAATTAAGAGATATACATAAACAAAATACTCAATTTTAAGGAATTTAATTAGTTAGAGCTAATTAATTAATTAAAGATATCCAACTGTAAAATTAATTCACACTGTTCACTTAAAATAAATAGACAAATTGTGACGGGCTCACGCGTCTTTTCTTTAACATGTCCTTTGGGTTCTTTGGGCCAGAATTAATGGCAACTCTTTTCCAACCAAATCCAAGAAGTGAAGTGTGAATGAAAGATGCAAATGAACAAGCTTTTAAATATCGGAACTTAGAGTAAGCGAGAGGGCAATGTATGGCAATTTGTGATAGTGGATGGAAATTGGCTGGTAGTTGATGTCTAATAGAGGAATCGTGGTTCAAGTCTGAATGAGCTTTACGTGACTGTGATTAGAAGTTATAAGTGATCGAATATATTTAATTCGTTGCACACCACTGCATACAAGCCAATACAGAGTGATTCTCCAAGCTGTAATAAGGTAGGATTGACTATTTAATATTAGAATCAGTGATTAGGCGGTTCGGTTATTGATAGTGATCTGAATTAGATTAAGTCGTATTATCTAAATATATATATTATGCGTTGCGTATTTTGCCATCGTAGATTCTCTCACATTAATTATTATAATTTAATTTGTTAAAGGTTTAAATTGAATATCTTAATAAAGTCATATTAAGATAATGTTTTATTCTAGTTTTTTCGTTAATCCTACGCCTCTAGCTCACACTGATACTTCGAGAGATGTTCTCCCAAGGGGAGGAACATAACAATGGCGCCCAACACGTTTTAATCTATATGACTCCGAGATGAGAAACGCGAGAGGGTTTAATGTTTGGCCAGAAGTGTACTTTTCCGGGTCCAAAACATCACCGAGTTTTTGGAGGGTATTGACAATCAAATCACTTGAGATACCCAGTGATTTATCGTGTGCTTATTTGAAAAATCATCTCCTGGGGAGAGCCTTAGATTGGTACCAAATATTCGGATCAGCGTTAGTGCAGAATACCGTCACGGACTTCGCGCAGCTGAAAGCAGCATTGTCGAAAGCATTCCCTGTCATCCAAAATAGGAAAGATTTAGAGACACGTTTTTATGCGTCGCAACAGAGACAGAACCAGGAGCCGACGGATTTTGTTTAAGATTTGTTAAAAATACAAAAAAAAATTAGAACTGGGGATGTCAGAGAAAGCCCACGTTGATCATATTTTTGTTAGACTTGAACCACAAGTACAGGATTATGTGGAAGATAGAAATCCACAAAACACAGTCCAGTTGTTGGAGGTCTTAGCTAAGTTTGAGGAAAGATATTCATGAAAGGAAATACGGGGTCGAGAAATAGTGATAATATAGAAGGACGAGGTTGGAACGAGTGTAGGATGTTTAATGTTGGTAATAAACGATGAAATTGGAGACATTCTGAAGTGGTACGTAGACCGAGTAATGGTAGAAATGATTATAGAGGTAACTACGAGAATAGCCGTCAAGGAAATCAGTGGTCCGAGAGCAGGGATAGGTTTCAAAACGATGATCGAAAATTTAAAGATAGGGGATATCAATTTAGCAATCGAGGTCAAAATGACGATTTAAGTAGAGGGGACCACAGAAATAGGAGTTCGAGTAAAATTTTTAGTCGAGGCGATAAAAGGCAAACGGGACGATTGAATGTTTCGAGAGTGAGGGATGTTAAAAGTGATCAGACGCAGTCGATAAACGAGGCACTGATTAAACTTTAAGCAATATGCATGTCTCCGGTGGAACTTCCATACTTTCCTATTTTATTAAACGAGACTTTTGAGAAAGCATTATGGGGCACTGGAGCGGAGAAATAATTTATATCGGAGGAGACATACGGAAATTTTTTTTTATAAACCAGTAAAGAAATCGCGTACTCAGGTGATCACGGCACAGGGAGCTAAATATCAGAATATTGGAGTTGTGGAATTGAATATTCGAATAAAGGAGTTTGAAAACCTTGGTTGTTCCATGTGTTGGCAAATTTAGAATACCCATGTATTCTTGGGGTAGATTTCATAGGTGGATCAAAGATTATTTTGGACTTTGATCGGAGATCTTTGGCGATTCCTGATTCGCAGATTGATAAGGTGGTTGAAACGGTCGATGAAGAATAAGTAGAAATAGATCTTTTTCTAAGACAAAATTAGAGGAAACCCAGAAACGGGAATTACAAGATTTGTTTGATAGTTTTGAAGAATTATTTTCAGATTAACCAGGGCTTACTCATGTTTTGTATCATAAGATTGACACGGGACATAACCCACCGGTTGTTTCTCGTCCGTACCGTTATGATAGGGTGAAACAGGAGATTCTCGATTATCATGTTGACAAAATGTTGAAAGAAGAAACTATAATTCCCATTCAATCCCCGTACGCTTCACCAGTTGTGTTATGTAGAAAGAATAATGGGTTACACCGCCGGATAATCCGGAAGCATATAGATTTGCTGTTGATTATTGGAAACTTAATGCAATTACAAAGTATCCTCGGTATCCTTTACCCTTAATAGACGATTTAATAAGGAATATACCCCATACAGAGATAACGTTGGCCCTCCACCTTAGGTCAGGATGTTTTCAGATGGCTGTGAGCCCTAATGATATAGTTAAGACTATGTTTTTACGAAAAATGGCACTTACGCTTTCCGCCGAATGCCATTTGGCTTGTCAGAGACGGCTCCCAATTTTCAGAAGGCAATAGATATAAATCTCAAACCCGTGATAGGGAAGTTTGTGAATGTTTATATGGAGTATGTGATTATATGACGTTTTGTTGAGAAACCGAATTGAAAGTATAATAGGAGAGAAAGTTCATTGTGCAATAATCATGGATTTGGTACTTTCGTAACGAGATCAGTTAATAGAAGAACAAAAAAACAGACCCAGAATTAGGTCATATCTATGGATATCTGGAAAACCCAGAAGATAGCTCAGTTAAAGCGACAAAATGTGAGAATTGGTCCCGAGATTTTCGTTTAACTGAAGACTTGTTATTGTATGCGAAATATGCAACGTCATTAGGAGAGAGAGAGAAATGCGAGTATACATTCCAAAATCTTTAAGGAATGAAATAATGAGAGAATTTCACGACAAGCCATTAGCAGGTCATTTTGGAAGTTTTAAAACTTATCATAAAATAAGGATGTTTGTTATTTCCCGTATATGAGAAAATTTATTGATCAATATGTCTCTATATGCCATATGTGCCAAGTTAATAATTATAAAAACGCGTTACCAGCTGGTCGGTTAATTCCAATTGTATCAAATTATCCAAATGAAATAGTTACGTTACATTTGTTAGGTCCGTATCCTGTGTCGAGAGTAAGACGTAACCGATATGTATTAGTAATTACGGATCATTTCATCAAGAGGGCTGAAATCATACCCCTTAAAAAAGCCTCTCTGCTCGATTTATAGCAGAAAATTTTTTTTCATAATTATATATCGCGTTTTGGAGCTCCAAAAAAATTAATTAGTGATAACAGTCCCCAATTTATCTCCGATATTTTTGAGAATTTAAGTGAAAGATTAGGCATAAGGCATGTGAAGACTGTTTTATATAGAACTCAAGCAAATAGAACAGAACGCGTAAATCACCATCTGGTGCAAATGATTGCAAATTATGTCAATGAGCAACATGAGACATGGGACCAATTCTTACGAGAGTTTGCTTATGCTATTCGTACAGCAGTGAATGAAACGAAGGGAAAACCCCTGCAGAATTATTTTTAGGTCGAAAGTTGATTACAACTTTTCAGAAATTAGTGATGGTATCAGACGGAAGTGAACTTGAAGTAGGAGATATTGAGAGATTGTTTGAGGAAGCTAGACAAAACACAAAAGCTAAGCATGAAAAATGAGAGAAATATTATAATAGACGCAGGCGTGATGTGAAAATTAAGGTGAATGATTGGGTTTTGATAGCAACACATCCTCTAAGTTCGGCAACAAGAAAAGTGGTAGCTAAATTTAAACCAAAATTTGAAGGTCCGTGTAGAGCAGGGGGGTGGCGAATCTTTTTGGGTCAACGTGCCATATTTTCTAAAAAAACGTTTAATGAGTTATAGGCGTGCCATCAAATAATTTGGGCTTGTGATTATAGAAGAACTAATAAAACTAAATACGAACAAATCAAAATTCTTTATTTAATACGAAAAAGTACATTTTGCATTGTATAGTAGTAAACGTTTTAGTTATATTCGTAATTTAAATTAAAATAACAGTGTGATTTCTGCTTTTGTACATTAGATGACAAATAACTTATATCAGGATTATAAGATGTTACTTTTTAGTAGAATGCATGCTGAATTAGAGTCGTCTGTTAAACGGTTTCTAAACGAGTCTTTGATGTTATTTATCTCTGAAAATAATGACTCGCCGGCATAGGTAGATGAAAATATGGTTAAAATAGCATACGCCAACTTCTTCAAACAGTTAAATGCGTCTGGAATCGAATTCTATGTTTCCAAAATTTCGTTACTGGTATTTTTACTTATATTGCTTGTCAATCTTTCTGCTTCAATCAATTCCAACTTTTTCCTTGTTTCAATAAACTTTTGAATCCATATTGAACTAGACTGGAAATCAATCAGTTGTATTTCAAGTTCTTCAATTTCCAACCAATCAAATTAAGACAAGTTCATTATATCAAACGAAATCACATCAGGGTACATAATAAATTTGAACGTTTCCGATAATTCCTTAAATTGAGAAAATCTCGCTGAAAATTCTTTGATTAAAGAATCCATTATGGAAATAAAGTCATCAATAACTTTTTCTTCATTTCGTTTCCCTTGGGCATCCAAATCTTTGATATTTTTTTTCAAGTTTGGGAAGTACTTGTAGTTTTTTGTAATAATATCGTTTCTGAAAGCATATAGTTTAGCTTCAAAAGCGCGAATGAGATCCACCATGAAGATAAATGTTTTATTCGGGCCTTGCAGCTTTATGTTCAATTCATTGAAATGTTGGCATATGTCTGTAAAAAACATCAATTTTAAAAGCCACATAATATCCATCAACTGTGGGTATTGTTCAATTTTGCTCTCATTTTGTAGAAACAGTCTGATTTCTTCCAAGCAATCAACAAATATTTGAAGTACGTTCCCGCGGCTCAACCAGCGAACATTAATATACATTATTAAGCCATTATACACTCAGGAACATTGAAAATAGCGAACCAAGAAGGAAGCTTAAGTACAATCGCAAAACTTTGCAAATAAATAATGTGATATGCAAACGATCCAAGTTTTGTGCCAATACGCATGCTCATACACGCCGAGGTGGCGCTACAATCAGGAAGAGGGTGCTATATAAGCCAGCGCAAATTCGAAGATTCATAAACGTGACGATTACCCGCCGGTTGTAGGAAGACTTTGGTAAGCGAAACATGACAGGTAAACATGCTAGAAGAAATTTATCACAGTTAAGCGAGTTTGAGAGAGGCCTGATCATCGGGATGAAAACTGCAGGCTGGTCGACGCACCGTGTTGCTGGCCAGGTAGATCGTTTAGAGTGTGCCCTTAAAAATTGTTGGGAGCAATGCACATGAGAAGGTACCCACGCGCGGAAAATCGGGTCTGGAGCGACCAGGAAGACCACGAGGAGAGAGGATCGAAGGATCGTGCGGCAAGCACTTGTGGACCCCACAGTGACTCGTTCAACGATACGAGCAGACGTAGGCGTAGCAATTATTCCACAAAAAATTTCCAGACACCTTGCAGAAGCAAATCTTAAATCCAAGCGCCCTTTCCGTGCACTCCCTTTAACACCGGAACATCGGCAACTGCGTCTACAGTGGTGCCAAGCGAGATCAATGTGGAATGTCACAGATTGGCAAAAGGTTGTGTTTAGTGATGAATCCCGGTTTGTTTTGGGGAGACATGATAACCGCGTACGGGTGTGGAGGCGCCCTGGTGAGCAGTACAATTCCCCCCACACTGTTCTACGTCACACTGTTTGCACAGCTGGTGTAATGGTCTGGGGGACCATAACCTATGATAGCCGCTCCACTTTAATTGTGATGCGTGGAACCTTAATGGGCCAACGTTACGTTGATGATATTATTCGACCCCATGTAGGACCTTTCCTAAATGGTCCCAGGGGCAATTTTTCAGCAAGATAATGCTCGTCCGCCTACAGCAAGAGTTGCTCAAGACTTCCTAAGTCATTTTCAGACTCTTCCATGGCCAGCCCGCTCCGCCGATTTGTCCCCTGTAGAGCACGTGTGGGATCAGTTAAAACGGCAGGTGCCATCATGTCACTCTGTACATGATTTAGAGTTGGCTGTTCAAGATTTGTGGGCCCATCTGCCTCAGGACAACATAAGGTGTCTAATCAACTCAATGCCAGACCGTGGGCGACATGTATTGCAGCTGGAGGTGGTCTAACGTGCTATTGAAGTTGCCCAATATTTGTGTCGTTGCACACCCTGTATTCGCTTAATTGTCGTGTTTTTGAGATCAAGTGAATCTCTCATCTGTGTCATTATGCGTATTAAATTTCATTCAATCCGATGCTTTCTTCTTGGATAGCTATTTTCAATGTTCCTGAGTGTACACCGAATTGACTTCATCCAACAAAGCATCAAACTTTCGTTTATTTAAAGCCTGCGACGACATGCGGTTGACTATTTTTGTGACTAAAGTTATTACATTATCAAGAGATGTTAAACCACTCTTTGCACATAAGGCTTGTTGGTGAATAAGGCAGTGACATTCAAGAATCGAATGTCCTACGCCTGTTTTAAATAAAGAAATGAAACAATTTTTTTTTTTTGCGTACCATATTTGGAGCACCATCAGTGGTTACCGAAACAATTTTTTCAAATCAATTTCTTACTGCCTTACAAATATCTGTGTCCTTTGTAGTTGATAACAACGATGTTATCGCAATTAATTCTTCCTTAATTATGTTTCCTACACAATATCGAGCAAAGACAGCTAAACGTGCCGATTTAGTAATGTCAATACTTTCGTCAAGACATAGTGATATAAAAGGAGCGGAGTTAATGCCATTTTTTTTTTATCTGTAACATTTTCTGCCAATTTCAAGATTCTATCTTCCATTGTGTTTCTAGATAGAGGAACATCTTTGATGCGCTATCTTATCTTTCCTTTATTATCAAAATCATTAAAAAGCGAGGGCGCACATGCCAACCAAGCTTCCTTCAAAAATTCTCCCTCTTGAAAAGGTTTACCATGCCGAACAGTGGCATTTGCAGCCGAGTAACTTGCAGCACTTGTGTGACAATTTTTGCTTACATATTTAAACATAGACGTCGACTGTTTATTTCTGTCTTTTATTGCACTTGCAATTAATTCTTTTTGCTCTGGTTCGCTTTTTTCACAAAAGGATTTGTGATTTGTTTCAAAATGCCGTTTTACAGACGATGTTCTGCATGCCACAGTTCTAGAACATAAAACACACACCGCTTTGTCGCCTTTATTGATCATGCCATATTTCTCAGCCCACCAAGTTTGAAATTCTCTGCTACTTTTACTATCTTGCATTTTTTGTTTTTTTGTTGAACTAGCAGCCATGTTAAATAGCAGTGAAAAATAGTAAATTTAACACAAAACTTTAAAAATACAGTTGTGTCGATGAAATTGACTATCCCCCCGCCAAGAAAAACATTTTTACTAACCGCGCACGACTGCGGGCTCGTGGGCAGATTTATTTGTTTTTAGGAAATTGAGTGCTTGTACGAGATTTCTGTAGTGTCTGCTCTTTCGCTTTTGTCTCAGGTCATTAAAATTTTTAAAAATAAAGGAATGAGTGTTATTTTACCCCCTCCCCAATTAGACTTACAAGACAAGAATTAGATCACATTAATAAATTAGATGTATACAAGCTGAACTATTAATGTAAACGTTAGAATATGTTTTTTAAACAACTTGAATATATTTAGAAATAGTTACATACACACACTATGCGTAGATAAACTTTGCATCATTAGCAATTTATAATATACGAAGTATTTACCCAAGACATAACAAACGAGTCTGCTCCCCAACTTGTCGGTGTCGCGACGGATCACTCACGTTTGTTCATAATACTTCATAGTAAACTTAATTGTTTTAAGCTAAAATGCAAATCGTTTTTGATCGATGGCGTGCCCAAAATATTCTGTCGCGTGCCATCATTGGCACGCGTGCCATTGGTACGCCATCCCTGGTATAGAGTATTAGATGTAAAGAATAACAACGTAGTGGTATTAAAGGCAGGAAAAAGGTTAACGATTAATGTAGATCAGGTTAGAAGATATCGTCATAGGAAATGTGACGAGATGGAGATAGGAACGGATAGCGGTAGTTTACGCGATGAATCCAGTGGTTTAGACAGAGTACAACGGAGATCAAATGAGTCACAAGATGGTAAAAAGAAAGGGTCAGATGTAAAGCGTGAGTTAGAGGAAAAAGGGTTAAGTTTTTAAAAAATTATCAGGGTGAGAGACACACAAATAAGACCAATAAGCGCGGACCACTTATGAGATCAATGCCTAGTTCTTGGTCTGAGAAAATTAGAATGATTAAAAGAAGCAAAAATGAAATTTTAGGGTATAAAAGATCACATGAATCTGGGTCGAGTGGACCAAATAGGAAGTTTCGGAAAAATTCAAATTATAGAGTAACTAAAAGAGCATTGTCATCAAACGATTCTGTCTTATAAAAGTATAGAAGGAAACGCACTAAACAAGATACAGTAGCGGTTAGCAGATATAACCTCAGTCCAAGAGGTGGAAGAGAAGTGGAGTCACGACCAGCCATAGAGAGGAAGACACAACAAGGAGTACCAATTCGATCCAGAAAAGGCAAAGGAAGGAACGATATCCCCTACATCGCTGAGCGAACCAGTTCAAGCAACAGGAATACCAGACGAGGAGATGATCAACAGCGGCAGGACCAGGAAAGCAAAGGAGCGTGTACGAGAAGGTCACTATCCTTAGAAGTCCTGGTAGGAAACGAGGTTGTATCGTTTTTTTTTTATATTCTTTCGAATCAGTGGTCGGAAGAATTATTACAATGAAGCAAGCCACGGTCGGATGTTTAAAATTTAAGAAGCAAAGTAAAAGTGGACACTACAATGAGTGTGTTTTTCTAGATGAGAAAAATAAGCTAAAGTGATATATAATGTATAAAAATTGTGAAATGTAATGGTAATATATGTAACTTTGTTATACACAGTAAAGAGTTTAACTCTTTGTATTAAAGAGTTTTTATTTCAGAGTGACAGACCCTGAAGTCTCTGTAGAAAATTCTGGTTTCTCTTCAAACTTAGTGCTAATCTTTTCTTTGTACAGAGGACAAGATAAATGTGAAAAAGCAGAAGAATTTTAATAGATTTTAAGTAGCATTTAAGTAGAATTAAGTTAGTTAAGGGGCGTGTGGCCCTCGTTTTTCCAACTAAGTCATATGTGGTTTTTCCCGGTCCCGTTGCCCGGATGGGGCATTCCCATGTATTTTGTAAATGTCAGAATAATCTACCATGATTAAAATACATAACTGGGAATGTTGTTCTAGTTAATTGAGTAAAATTTATTGTGGCTATCGAAAGTTCAAATTAAGAAGGAATAATAAAAATATATATATTATACTTAAGATGAATAATGAAAATTAAAGTTTAAGCTGAATATTGGAAATTAATGGTTAGAATAACTATTCGAATTTAAAATTTAAATAAGTCAGGGAAAGTTAGAAGTAGAAAAATAAAATTTAGGCACGTAATTTCTTAAGGGCCATTAAGACCCTCGAATAAATCACGTTTTGTTCCTTGGAGGTATGTGACGGGCTCACGCGTGTTTTCTTTAACATGCCCCTTGGGTTCTTTGGGGCCAGAATTATTGGCAACTATTTTCCAACCAAAACCAAGAAGTAAAGTGTGAAATTAAGATGCAAATTAGGAAGCTTTTTAAATATCACAAGTTAGAGTAAGCGCGATGGCAGTTAGAGGAATGTAAACAGTTCGTGGTTCTAGATTGAAGAAGTTTTAGATAACGTTACGGGGCGAAGAATAGTAACTATACGTGATAGAGATCCATTGCAAAAGTTGCATGCCATTGCACTCGAGTTATCGCAAGACCTCATCTAAAATTATTGTGATAGTTTATTGATACTACAACAAGGTAGGATTGATTATTTAATATTAGAATCAGTGATTGTAATAGAATTGAGCGTAAAAATGATTCATTTATTGATAGTGGTCCGAGTTAGGTTAAGTCGTTATTATAAATATATTGCGTGTCGTGTGTTTTGCCATCGTATAGATTTTCTCACATAAATTATTATAATCTTATTTGTTAAAGGTTTAAGTTGAGTATCTTAATAAAGACATATTAAGATAATGTTCCCTTCTAGTTCTTTTGTTAATGCTACGCCTCTATCTCACGCTGATATATTCCAAGAGATAATCACTCCGGGGAGGGGGGATTATCACAATAGAATAAGAAAATAAAATATATAATGCATTTTTATTGCAATCTGTTACAATTTCAAAATTAAAAGTATTATGATATATATCCTGTATTACTAGAAAATAATTTACTTAATATATCTATTACTTAAAAAGTAACATATACAAAATTCAACAGTTACTTAGATAATTTGTACAATTTAACCCTTTATCTACCGCATTATGATTTACTGCAGTTTTTTTCATGCAATATTTTTTTTCCTTTTGAATCACTACATTGAAAATTAAGGAATATACAGGTACAAAAAGAAAATATTCAACTTTGGGAAGTTTAATCCGATAGGTCCGTTAATTAAAGATTTTCAACTGTAAAATAATTATATACATTGTTCATTTAAAGAAAATAGTCAAATCGTTTTCTAAGTTCTTCATTAACATACCAAAATAATAAGACACATAAATTTTGACTTAAACTATTTTTTCGGGACAAAAATTATAATCTTCTCAAACTGCTGAAAACGCCATCAGCTGAAAACGCAATTTCTGCTATAAAACTATTCGCATTCCCTGCTAAAATACTCATCATAGAACCCATGCTGCTATATACACTCAGGAACATTGAAACAGCGACCCAAGAAGAAAGCATCGGATTGAAATGAAATTTAATACACATAATGACACAGATGAGAGATTCACTTGATCTCAAAAACAAGACAATTAAACGAATACAGGGTGTTCAACGACACAAATACTGGGCAACTTCAATAACGCGTTGGACCACCTCCAGCTGCAATACATGCCGCCACACGATCCGGCATTGAGTTGATTAGACACCTTATGTTGTCCTGATGTAGATGGGCCCACAAATCTTGAACAGCCAACTCTAAATCATGTACAGAGTGACACGATGGCATCTGCCTTTTTAGCTGATCCCACACGTGCTCTACAGGGGACAAATCGGGGAGCGGGCTGGTCATGGAAGAGTCTGAAAAGGACGTAGGAAGTCTTGAGCAACTCTTGCTGTATGCGGACGAGCATTATCTTGCTGGAAAAATGCCCCTGGGAGACCATTTAGGAAGGTATTACATGGGGTCGAATAATATCATCAACGTAACGTTGGCCCGTTAAGGTTCCACGCATCACAATTAAAGTGGACCGGCTATCATAGGCCATGGCTCCCCAGATCATTACACCAGCTGTGCGGGCAGTGTGACGTAGAACAGTGTGGGGGGAATTGTACCGCTCATTAGGGTGCCTCCACAACCGTTCGCGGTTATCATCTATCCCCAAAACAAACCGGGACTCATCACTAAATGCAACCTTTTGCCAATCTTTGACATTCCACATTGATCTGGCATGGCACCGCTGTAGACGCAGTTGCCGATGTTCCGGTGTTAAAAGGAGTGCACGGAAAGGTTGCTTGTTTTTTAATATTTGCTTCTGCAAGGTGCCTGGAAATTGTTTGTGGAACAATTGCTACGCCTACGTCTGCTCGTATCGTTGAACGAGTCACTGTGGGTGTCCACAAGTGCTTGCCGCACGATTCTTCGATTCTTTCTCCTCGTGGTCTTCCTGGTCGCTCCAGACCCAGTTTTCCGTGCGTGGGTACCTTCTCGTGTACACTGCTCCCAACAATTTCTAACGGCGCACTTCGAACGATCCACCTGACCAGCAACACAGCGCGTCGACCAGCCTGCAGTTTTCATCCAGATGATCAGGCCACTCTCAAGCTCGCTTAACTGAGAGAAATGTCTTCTAGAACGTTTACCTGGCATGTTCCGCTTACCAAATTCTTCCTACAATCGGCGGGTAATCGTCACGTTTATGAATCTTCGAATTTTCGCTGGCGTATATAGCACCCTCTTCCTGATTGTAGCACCACCTCAGCGTGTATGAGCATGCGTATTGGCACAAAACTTGGATCATTTGCATATCACATTAAGTTGTACTTATTTGCAAAGTTTCACGATTGTACTTAGCTTCCTTCTTTGGTCGCTATTTTCAATGCTCCTGAGTGTATCTTGGAAGAGTGGATTTTAAAAAAATATACCTGCTAAGCATCGTCAGAATATTCGTAAGAATGGTTATTCTATGTAATTTTAAAGTGAGTGGTACTTATAAATACCGTCGGTAGATAAAGTGTTATAATAAAGGTCATATTGTAGTTTTAGCATAAAAGTCAATTATTATTAATGTTTTCGAATACATTGTTATTGAATGGGGCAGGAAGTAATGAAAACTTGGTCGCAAATATTAAAAGTTTGAGAAGCACTGGGTTAATATCACTGTATTAAATAAATTCTTTAATCACTGTGACTAGAGACTTGAGGTAACTAAAAATTGAAACGTGAACGTCGGTAGATACTGGATTCACGAATCGTGAAAACATCGCAACAATGGTTGAATCATACCTAGGCGTCCTCAGTGTTACATCAGAAACAAAATCTAAATTAAAAAAAAAAACAGTATTAAATTCATACCATGAGTTTGGTGATTTTTAGTTGTTTTCTACACTATTAAAATTCGAAGGTAAACAAACGTAACTATGCGTAAAGCTAGGTGTATCTTCTCACGAACAGCACGACGCAGAAACTCACCAAAGGTACCAGAAGATTGGGAATAATCCGATGAATCCGTTTTGACCATTTATATTCCGATATCGCAATTAGTTAAAAAGATATTAATCAAAAACCTTAAAACTCATAATTAGTGTCATTTTCTCCCGCCAGGCGGAGAAGTTCCAATTGTTCGACCTTTTTTTTTTATCCCAGACGTTTTTAAAACATGATCTAATTTTTTTATGAGACTCAGACAAAAAATAATTACAGAATCGGAAAGATCATTTATTTCGCTATGATACGGTATACTTTATTTTACAAAATAATGATATTTTCTATTTTTAACGATTTTTTCTAAAATGAGGCAAAATCGATACGTTTTTATGAAAATGATTTCTAAATGGTTCCAATTGCATTTTCTTTTGCATTAATGATATGATTTTCTACACTAAAAAAGCTCATGCCTTTCTCTTTTAGAGAGAGAGAAAGAATCAGTCATTTAAAAAAATAAAATGTCATAAACCTTTTTTTATATATAATTTTTCAGAAAATAATCAAAATTTTATTTAAATAGTTAATAATTTCTTTATTTATAAAAAATAATTTCACGAAATTTTTTTTCCGTGTGTAGAATAATATTATCCGTAATATGTACAAAGATTGAAAAAATTGCTTAAAAGTTACGGTATTAAAAAAAATTTGTGTTTTTCGTTTTTTTCCCTTTTTGCGAAAAATTTTTTTGCATTATTTTTGTTTAAAAATTACCGTTCTTTGCAACCGATGAATGAAGTTTGAAGGCATTAACTTAAAAATGAAGCCCGAAGAAAAATTTTTACTTTAACAAAAATAACACATTTTTTTCAGTAGCCGAGGGTTTGGTGGCTAAAACCTGTTTGGCGCCAAATCTATTTTTTCCTCTCTGCCCGTTACGTTTGATGAAAAGTTACTCTAGAAAAGACGACGAGGATTTAAAAATTTAAAATCACCAGATTTGGCGAAATTGAATCCCTCTTCCTTTTATTTTAAAGGTCTTTTCACTACATTTTCCCGAAAATTTCGCTGCGCGATCGTTTAAACCGCTTCGTTACTAACGGTTGAACCCGGGTTCGAAACAACACCAGTGCTTAATTTCTCTGATTTTTTTAAGAAATACTCAAATTTTTATACGCGCACTTAAGGTATCCGACTACTTGCGACAACTTTTTTTTGAAAAAATGGAAATATGAGGATTTTTTTGTGATTTTTAGATTTATTTAGTATATTTTAAGGAAAAATCTTAAAATTGAAAGCAGAAAAAAAAAATTTTATTATTAAAATGGGAAAAAACTGGTAAAAATGTACTAAAAATTACATAAACGGGGCCCGCTCTGTACAAAATTTTTTTGAGAAAATTCTCAATTTTTCAATTTTGATGTGTTACTTTATTATTCGTGTTTGAAATGACCTTCAGGATAAGAGATATTTCAATTTTTACAAAACCTAGAGCATTTTATCTTAGTGATTATACGAAATTGCTTAAAAAAGAAAGTGATTATATCCACATAAAGGACTGTAAATTTTAAAATAAAGCAGGGATTGATAAATCTGAAAATCAAAACACTTCTACTGTTATACATAACATACTCAAAAAATTTCAGCAAATTATTTTAAAAACTTTTGAGCAATCGCTGTCCCCGTTTGAACTTTTCGCAAAAAACACATTTCGAGTAAAACGCATTTTAAAGTTTGTCATCTTGTGTAAAGTTATGGCATCTGCTTTTACTAAAATACTTGTAATTTTTGTTCTAGTGAATGGAAAATAAAAAACTTGGTATTTTTATTGAGCTTATACAATGGCCTATAAAATAAAATCATAAACAAATTTGTCAATTTTGAAAAAAAATCATGATTTTAGGATAGTCGGATACCTTAATAACTTCGCCAGTAATTTTGTAATTGAAAGGATAATTTATTTCGTCACGATGCAATTCTTTTTTCTTTACAAAACAATAATATTTTACACATTTTATGATTTTTTCTAAAATTAATCAATATCGATTCGTTTATATGAAAATGATTTTTAAAAAACTCACACTTTGATCTTTTAGAGTTAGTGCAGTGCTTCTCAAACTTTCAATTTTTGCTCCCCAATATTCAATCATAATTTCATTGCCCCCTTCCATACAATAACGATGCATTAAAGTCAATAATACTATACTTTGACGTTAAACCTACAATACGACTTTAATCTCTTAAGTCCCTCCCCCGACGTATATAAACGTCTCTTTCAGTCAATGTATAAATTGCTCCAGACGCATATATACGTCCTTCCGAGGTGCAATCTTTTCTGTGATCTGCTATCCATAAAATTATTCCGAGTGTTTTGAAAAGCAATAAAATGACCTTGACAGCGTTTGCGAAAGATTTACTTATTTCAGAGGATTTGATTTTATTTATTCCTTTTCTATCAACACATACGCTTACGTACGTGTGGCATTGGGGAACGAATCGCGTAAATGTTAATCGTTATTTAAGGGATTAATCATAAACCATGCAAATTATCAAGATAAGTGTTATTATTCGCATATAATTTTATACATGACAAATCTATGGGGTCAATGGTAATTATTAAACTTGTCCTTAGCTTAGTATTGTTAAATTAATTATAAAATAGATTGTATAGTACTGATACATTATAAGTATATTATAGTGTAATGGATTAGTTTATTACGTCAGAATGTATTTGTTTGCTTACTTTCGGTGATTTAATAATTATTTTAAATGATTCTTTGTTTTCGACTTTCAATATGCTCGCGCCCCTCTTGTAGTGTTATTACGCCCCCTAGGCGGCACGCCCCACAGTTTGAAAAACACTGAGTTAGTGATTTAAAAAATAGAATGCCAAAAACTTTTTTCTTACGAATTTTTAAAAAAATAGACAAGTTTTATATATTTAATAACACTACTTATCAAATTCAAAGTTTTTATGACTTCTTCATTTATAAAAATAATTGTATGAATTTTTTTTTTCGCGTATCGAACATTTCAAAAAATGCTCACAATTTTTATTCAACATTTAATACAGTTGTGAAATTTTGTAATTATAAAAATTTCTACTTTTTTCAACATACATCTATTTTTAAACTATTTCCGGGGCCTGAAAAGTTGCAAAGTGAGTGAGTGAATATTAAAGTCCCACTGTGTGCACTTACTCGAGAACTCTGATAGCGAGAGGGGAAGAGTAATTTCCATGACAATATGTTAGCACGCCGGGGGAGGGGGGAATAAACCTGCCTGACAAAGAAAAGAAGCGAAAAAATTTTGACAGGGAATTTTAAGATACACTCGCTAAAAGCCCGAGCAACGCCGGGCTAATCAGAAGAGAAGGGGGGATGGAAATCATTTTGAAAAAGAATATTAGAAGTGGTGATTTTGAGAAGAAAAGGGAAAATTTATAAAAGTAGAGAAAGTCCGTGCAACGCCGGGCCCTGCAGTTATTAGTCACAAATGTTTTGTCAAAAGAGCTAAGGCATGAAGTGTCGCTTGACGTTAAAACCGGTTTTTGACGCCAATTACGCTAAAAAGAGAAACGCTAGAAACGTATTTTGCGAATTTTTTTTTAAATTTTAATTTTTTTGAGGGCTTAGTTTTTAAATTATATTCTCCAAATTTCTGTCATACATAACAAATAATGGTAATTTTTTACGTAAATGATTTCTTGTAAAAAGGGTATTAGACGAAAAAAACAACATTTCTTTCAAAATCCGTAATTTTTAAGCAATTTTTTCAATCTTTAAACAAAACTTGGATAACAACGTTTAATACTTGGAAAAAAGTTTCTTTTGATTATGTTTATAAATAACGATGTTATTCAATGTTTAGTTAGAATTTTCAGTATTTTTTGAAAAATCGCAAAAAATAAAGTTATTGGTATTTGATATTTTAAATCACTGATTCAAAAAGAACTAAGTATGAACTGTTTTAGTACAGAATTTCAATACATAATGATGGTAAGAAATTCGTACAAAACGATTGAAACGCTTTTCATAAAAACGCATCGATATTGGCTCATTTTAGAAAAAAATCGTAAGAAATGTAAAAAAAGTATACCGTATCATGGCGAAATGAGTTATCTTTCCGATTCTGTAATTATTTTTTGTCCGAATTTCGTAGGAAAAGAATGATCGTAATTTTAAAAAAGATTAAAAAGTAGTCCTTCCGACAGCAACTTGGCGCATGCGCAGAACACTTTTTTGTTAGCGTTTGTAAAAAAACTTCACTTTTCATAATTTTTCCATACCGCGGGTTTTACATGAAAATAAATTCTTAAGCAGTTAACTCCAAAAAGGCAACAATGATCATAGGAGAGACCACAGTTCCATCAAATTTATTTCCTCATTTCCGAAAACAACGTCAGTAGCTAGAGAAGTGTGTCATTTCCACATTTTTTACACAGATTTGTTACAATTTACATTATAATTATATGACAATGCATTATTATATAAAGATAGTACAAAAATATAAATTTTTACACAAGCTTAAAAAATTCACAAAGATTGCATACAGATCTGGTGTATCTATTATATTATTATACAATTTTTTTAATTATGACTAATTTATTAATATTCCTTCTGTGACGTAGCGAAGGAAGGCCTGAGGGGTGGCAAGCTCCGTGATATTTAATTTCAAAAAATATTTCAAACTCCAAATCGCGCCCGCGCAGACACAAGCCAACAGGAACCGCGCGGATGTGACAGGGTGGCGCGTGGAGCGGGGTGATGTCATACAAGCCAAAAGTCATAAAATTTTTATGACTTTGGTGTTTCGTAAAGTTGGATGCAGCAGGTGTGGCTCTAGAGCCGGACAAACCGGACCTATGTCTGGGGCGGCATTTGAACCAAATTTGAAAAATACTTTTTTTTTTTTTTTTTTGCTACGAAAAATTTGGATGAAATTGATTTCTAAAGTATTATTTACACTTTTGGACTGAATTGAAAAGACGACCATTGCTAGTAAAATTTTCAATGCTTATATCTCTTTGAAAAATAATAATTGTATTACGTGGCGGTTTTACTTTGCAAGCATATGGGCACCCGACCTCGTTATACAAGTACATATAATTATCTTAACAAGATTTCGCCGAGCCAATTCATACTGTCATCTGTATGGTGCTCAAGGCCTTAACCAACGACAGACGTACTTCTAGCCCCTTGTCACGATGAATTTCGTGGGCCTCGTTCTGACTACGTCAGATAGGTGGCATTAGCCACAACAACAGATTTTCACTCGGGGATCCCGAGAAATCGTCAGATTTCAATACTTTCGTATTCCCGGAAATGGTACGGGGCTTAAATAATCCATCGAGTAGCTTTTTTTTTTTTTTTTTTTTGCTGGACTAGGGATTTCAACCTCGGCTATAAATTTTAGCTGACCTTACTGAAGCAATTTATGATCGTTTTCCCCGAACTTCCGAGACAGAGGAATTTTCATTCCCCCAGCAGTGGGGTAAGCGTGTAATAAGAGAAAAGTAGCACCCAGGAAGAGTCGAGAATTTTTTCAGCTTGTCCTGGGTAAGAGTAAAAACCTTGAAACTTTGAGGTCAAATCAGTTCCTGTCTATCGAACATCGGCTCCGTGAACTAAAAATATTCAGTTTTTAAAGAAATCGTATTTCGTAGCCTACCAGCACCACCCACCTGATCAAAGTTACGAGATCTCGATTTATATGGATAACATAAGTATTTTACTACTTAAAACTATTTACTTAATTTTTAAAAAAAAATTTCGGATTAGTAATTTGAAGAAGGGAATGAACCCCCCACCACAATCTGTTTTGGGGAGATTATTTTTAAACAATCTCGTCTCATTTTTTTAATCATTACTTTTCGTAACCAAACACTTTCATGTGAGATTCTTACATTAATATTTATTTACATGTATGTAACATTAATATAGCAATTCCATAAACAAGAAATCGGTTGTACAAATAAAGTCTCTTAAATATAATAATTATTATTTTTAAAGTACGTAATTGTTACTTCAACAGCAATTTCAAGTATTTATGTACTATACTAGCTGCATGACACGGCGTTGCACGGGCTGTCTTTACTTTTATAAACTTTCCCTTCCCTTCACAAAATAAGCACTTCTAATACTCTTTTTCCAAATTATTCCTCTCCTCCTCTTAGCCCGGCGTTGTTCGGGCTTTTTCCGAGTACTAACTTAAAATTCCCTGTTTCGAAATTTTTTCGCTTCTTTTCTTTGTCAGACAGGTTTATCCCCCCCCGTGTTGCACGAACATTTTTAAATGCATAACATATTGTCATGGAAATTACTCTTCCACTCTCGCTATCTGAGTGCTCATGTACGTGCACAGTGGGACTAAGGGGTCACAGGGGTGTTAATCTTCTATTTTTTCGAATTTTCGAAAAAAATATATGTTGTTCCTCATTTTCTTTTGAACATTTTGATACCAACCACGTGATAGTACTACAAAAACTTCGAAAGTTATTCGAAAAATTCCAAACAGCAATTTAGTAATAACAATGTTTAAATGGCTACATGCCACACCCACTTTTTCTTGATTTACGCATACGTTTTATTTTTCTGTTTTTAAAAAGCCTCATGAAATATTTTAAACACTTGCTTAATTGAGAAGGAAGCTTGCAACTCAACACACGCTTTTTTAATGTGTTTTGATTCTGTTTTGGTAATGCTAGCACGTTTGCAATAACTTATCGAAATTCAGAACAGCGTTGTTTAAAACCGTTTATCAAAATTTAAAACAATTGAAATTTCTCGATTGAAATTTACCTGAAGGTCTAAGACCTTCAGGTAAAAGTCCTAAGAAAAGAAGATTTAGAGGGAACCAAATCATGAAGGTATGTTGCAGAAAGGAGAGATAAAAATGTGTGCTTCCAGTAATAAAATCTCAGGATATCAGACTTCATTAAAGTCAAATATTGTTAAGGTAAGTGAAAAAAAAAACTCTTCTCTCTTCAAAGGATATCGTATTTTTGATTTTATTTCAACTTTTAGCTCTATTTTATCAGTATCATGTTGTTTAAAATGTCATAAACCATTAACAATTAATGAAAAGTCCAGTCGTGGTTTATGTTCGGATTTTGAAATACGTTGTAAAAACTGGGAGTGTTTGTACTTTTTCAAGCTGTGAAAACACTGGGAATAAAAATAATGCTCCAGAAATTAACAGAAGATCTATTTTAGCAATGAGATGCATAGGCCAAGGTTTAGAGTCATTAAAAACCTTTTGTGCTGTAATGAGTCTTCCTAATCCTGTTGAACACAAATCACATGATGTTATTAATAATAAACTTTCATGTGTTATGAAGGAAGTCGCTGAAGAAAGCATGAAAATGGCAGCTGTCAAAGAATATTCTTCGTCACCTGATAACCTTTTAACGGTAAGTGGTGATGG
This sequence comes from Trichonephila clavipes, assembly GCA_019973935.1. NCBI lineage: Eukaryota > Metazoa > Arthropoda > Arachnida > Araneae > Nephilidae > Trichonephila > Trichonephila clavipes. The sequence goes on from BMAU01014784.1 coordinate 931,338, forward strand.
TACCTGGAAGACGAGAGGACATTCATCGTTGATTGGAGTATGTACTGTAATAGGGGCCGAAACAGGTAAGGTTTTGGATAGGGAAGTGTTGTCCTCATTTTGCAAAGGATGCGACAGTTATAAAGGGGTAAAATTTGGTATCAAGTACAATAAAAATGGCAAAGAGCGCATAAGATTTCATGTAGAAAAAATTATTCTGGCTCTGCTGGTAAGATGGAGGTTGACGGGATGTTGAGGATTTTTAATCGATCAGAAAAGCTTCACAACCTGAAATATTCGAACTACATAGGAGATGGCGACACAAAAACATTCAATGCCCTTTCTGAAAACAAGCCATACGGCGATGACTATCTTATTCAGAAAATAGAATGTGTAGGCTATGTGCAAAAGAGAATGGGTACAAGACTTAGGAAGCTTATATTAGTATATAGTAAAAAGAAATTATCTGATGGTAAAACTATTGGCGGTAAAGGTAGGTTAACTGATAGTTTAATTGATAAACTTGCGCATTACTATGGTAATGCTATTCGATGCAATTCTACTAGTGTAAAGGAAATGCGGAAAGCCATTTGGGCTGTGTTTGGGGTCATTCTTGCAGCACTGATGATGAACCGATGCACTGGTTTTGTCCTACAAATCCAAATACATGGTGTAAGTATAATGCCGCAATTAATAATAATTTACAAAATTATAAACACAAACCCTCAGTTGCTAAAGCTGTTCGAGATGTAATTAAGCCTGTATTTGCAGACTTATCTCATCCGGCACTCCTGAAGAAATGTTTAGGAGGTAAGACACAGAATCCTAATGAAAGTTTAAATTCATTAATTTGGAAGTTTTGTCCTAAGACGATTGGTTCTAGGCTTCAGATTGCAGAGATTGCTGCAAATCTAGAAACCAGTGTTTTTAATGATGGAAATCAAATACTTATTACTATTTTAGAGAAATTTGGCTTGAAAATTAACAGAAATGTTTGTGTGCCCCTGGCTGAACGTGACAATCGTCGAATATTTACGTCAAGACAGAGGCTGTAAGAACATCTTTGAAGCTCGCAGAGCCAAGAAAATTAAAAAGAGTAAAAGAAATTGAGCTGTTTCAGGAACAGGAAGGTATATATTATTAGCCTGGAAAATTTTAGCGTGTAAGTTTTAAGATTTATTTTCTCAAATTCAATTTTAAAACTTTAAAGCCCTTTTTCTCAGTTTGTGTTTTTTTCAATTACGCGCATTGCGTTTCAAAAACTATCATACTTTGATGTATAAAACTTTACAGAATTATAAATTCTATCATAATCTTCAAATCCTAGCTAGTTATAGTATTATAAATTTTTAATTTTTTGAAATATTTCAACAAAAATTGAATTTTTTAAAAAAAATTTTAAAAAATGTATTTTTTTATTTTTAAAAATATTATTTTTTATTTTATTTTTATAAGATAAGCTAGCATGTAATAAGGATATATTTGACTTTATAAATCAACTTATTGCTAGTAATTAGAATTATTATTGCAGAAAATATCATGCGCGTCGTAAAACTCACTATTTGTCTCTTACAAAAAATTTTCTTATTTTTATGTGGTTATTATTTTTAAAATTATGATTATATTTTAGATATTTTATACTTTTTTGAAACTTTATTCCTTTATAAGAAATGTGTAAAAGAATCAAATTATTTCATTTTAATCTCAAAGAATTATTTCTAGTCGAAAATTGTTTGTATTTTGTGCTCTCGAAACATTTTCAACACCCCTGTGACCCCTTTGCAACTTTTCAGGCCCCGGAAATAGTTTAAAAATAGTTGTATGTTGAAAAAAGTAGAAATTTTTATAATTACAAAATTTCACAACTGTATTAAATATTGAATAAAATTGTGACCATTTTTTGAAATGTTCGATACATGAAGAAGTTTATAATAATTATAGTTTTATAAATGAAGAAGTTATAAAAACTTTGAATTTGATAAGTAGTGTTATTAAATATTTAAAACTTGACTATTTTTAGAAATTCATAAAAAAAGCTTTCGGTATTTTATTTTTTAAATCATTAATTCTAACAGATTAAAGTGTGAGTTCTTAAAAAATCATTTTCATATAAACGCATCGATATTGTTTCGTTTTAGAAAAAAAATCATAAAATATGTAAAGTATCGTTGTTTTGTAAAGAAAAAAAATTGTATCGTGACGAAATAAGTTATCCTTCCAATTACAAAATTATTGGCGAAGTTATTAAATGCGCGAATAAAATTTTGAGTATTTTTAAAAAATCGTTAAAGTTTAGCAATGATGTTGTTTCGAGAACCCAGGTACAACCATTAGTAATAACGCGCTTCAAGCAATCACGCTGCGAAATCTTCGGAAAAATGGAGTGAAAAGACCTTTAAAATAAAAGGAAGAAGTATTCAATTTCACCAAATCTGGTGAGTTTCAACATTTATGGGCGCTTTTTTAAGTTAATACCTTCAAACTTTATATATTGATTGGAAACAACGGTAATTTTTAAACAAAAAATGTAACAAAAATAATGCTTAAATATTTCTCGCAAAAAGGAAAAAAAACGAAAAACACAATTTTTTTTTTAAAAAAAAACCCTTAATTTTTAAGTAATTTTTTCAATCTTTGTACAGATTACGGATAATATTGTTCTACGCACGGAAAAAAGTTTCGTGAGATTATTTTTCTTAATAAAGAAATTATTAAGTATTTAAGTAAAATTTTGAGTATTTTTTGAAAATTCGTAAAAAAAAAGTTTTTGATCTTTTATTTTTTAAATGACTGATTCTAAAAGAGAAAAGCATGAAAGGTTTTGGTGTAGAATATCATTTTATTAACGCGAAAGAAAATACAAGCGGAATGATTTAGAAATCATTTTCATAAAAATGTATAGATTTTGACTCATTTTAGAAAAAATCGTAAAAAATAGATATCATTATTTTGTAAAATAAATTATACTATATCGTGGTGAAATAAATGATCTTTCCGATTCTGTAATTATTTTTTGTCTGAGTCTTATGAAAAATTAGATCGCGTTTTAAAAACGTCTGAAAAAAAAGTTCCGAGATTTTGAACTTGGCCCCTAGAGGTGAAAAATGGCGCTAATAATGCGTTTTAAGGTTTTTAGTTAATATCTTATTAACTAATTAGAATATTGAATATAAATGATCAAAACGGATTCCTCTGATCATTCCCGGTTTTTTTGGGAGAGGGGGTAGCTTCGGCGAGTTTCTGCTTCGTGCGGTTCGTGAGAAGATAGGTTCCCATTGGTTACCTACGAATTTTAATAGTGTAGATCAGGGGTGTCTAACACGCGGCCCGCCAGTACGTAAGTTGCGGAATGCAAACTCTTTTTAAAAAAAAAAATTTAAATATCAGATTTTTTAAGATTTTTTTTTCATTTTGTAATTTATTTGAGGGGAAATTTACATATATATAAATCTACAATGTATTTGCCTGTTACCTGTTCTTGTTTTAAAATAAATCCTTTTTTTTATAATAGAAATGTCCTTTAGATTAAAATAGATTTATATTTTATCAAACTGTTACATTTGATTTTACTATAGAAAATTCCTTTTTTTAATAAATTTCGAATTGCATTATGCATATCCTTTACTATGGATAGTGCATGATTCGTGTGTGAGACATTCATTTCTCCTTTTCTGTTTGGAGTGCCCAAAACGCAAGAGGCAGTCAGAGATGTTTCTTAAAGTTTAAAAAAATATTCTCAGGACGGTAAAGGTAAAGGACAATGAATACTTAATCGCTTGCGAATGATAGCACAATTAAATCTCAGCAATGAGTAACGAAATATCAATACAAACAAAAATTCATGTGAGTCAAAAAATTATAAAAAATTTTAAAAATTAAAAAAGTTATTACTTTGAATTTGGGGAAAGATTTTTCTTCTATGTAAATGATAAAGTTGAAAATGCAAAAAAATCAAAGTGGTAACAGCATCTACAAAGTAAAGATAGTGTGACATATATATTTATTTATAATAAACTAAGTAAATTCTTTTGTGTTCAAATTGGTAAGATTTTATTGGAGTGCAAAGGTAGAATTTATAATTTCTCTGTCTGCCTCACAAAATTATACTAATTTTGTAGGGAGCATGAATGGAAATATATTTGTGTGATACACTATTTATTATTTTAAACCGTTTTCAGTTTTATTAATTTTTTCATGACATATATTTTTAATTTTTGATACAAATACAAAAGTTTAAAAATCTGAAAATGTATGAGTCGAAGCTAAATTGAAAATTGAAGAAAAAAACGGTATTTTCCTTTTTTTATATAATTATTGATATTATTTAAAAATAACTTTTTTTTTTAATTTTATGAAATTTTTATGTGTTTCCAGAAATGGAAAAAACCTAGTTTAACCTAGTTTGCCTAGTTAGTTAAACCGAGTTTGTAGTTAAACCTTGTTTACGTACATGCAACTTCAGTGGAGGTAAATTCGGTGACTTTCTTCGGTACGCTAGAACGCTGCTACTCTTCTTTTTTTTTTCTACGGCGGCGCACCGATGGGAAGCTCTTATTGAATCCACAGGAGAATGTTTGAATAGAATTCAGGACACACGTTGGAGCACTAGAGTTATGCTGTAAATTATATTAGACACCATTACAAAGAAACTTTAACTGCACTGGAAAAACTGACGGAAACGAGTAAAAGTTTTAATACACGCACAGATGCAGGAAGTTTATTAGTCGCTATGCAATCGCATTCGTTTTTTATATTACTTAGGCTTCTGGCAACCTTCTGTGTGAAATTAATGATGCTCAAAATTATTTGCTAACAGAGGGACTAAATATCCATCGATGTGCTCAAAAAATACGTGCTTTACAGACCGTATTAGAAGCAAAACGAGAGGAATTCGTGGATGACGCTTTAATATACGCTAAAAGATTATGTGAAGAGCTAGAAATTTCATTCGAACCCCCAAGACGAATCAGGAGGAAGCATATATTTGGCAACGAAATTAAAGATGTTCAGTTATCACACGAAGATGACTTGAGACGAACAATGTTTTCTTCAATAGACAGAGTAACTGCTGAAATTCGAGAAAGATTACAACAGTTGCAGAATCTAGCGCAAAAATATGCTTTTTTAAGGCCGGAAGTGATAGTGAGCATGGACGAACTTAACTTGGATCAAGCTCCTCAAGACATTAATAAAGAAGAATTCCAACTTGAGCGCGTACGTCTACAAGCTTTCGTAGCTGAAACCGAACCAAGATGTAAAAAAGAACTCATTAGGTCCGGCTAACTGGGTTTATTAAAATGTATTATTGAGTCCAAACTTGAAGATGTCTTACCAAACATTGTTATAATGTTGAGAGCTTTTTTAACATCTGCGATCAGTAATGCCAGTTGTGAGAAAAGCTCCTGTAAGCTAAAATTGATCAAAAATTATCTCAGATCGACTATTTCCACGTTAATGTCAACAAATTTGGCTATTCTGGCGATTAAACATAACTCACATATTGATATTGACAGTTGTAGAAAAGATTTTGCTCTGAAAAAATACACGTGCATTTTTAATCCATAAAAAAGTTTAAAGTTGCTTTTTTTTTTTTTTACTTTTACTAATTTTATTGACTAATAATTAAAATAGAGGGGTGACGAATTTCCAGTCGGCCCTAGGCGGCGAAAGCTCACGCTACGCCACTCTCTCTATTTCTTAGTGTCTAAGCTTGACATAATTGACAAATTATGAAAAATGCCCAGTACCACTATTACCACATCAAATACTTTTAAAATTTATAATATGATATAGAAACATGAGGTGTGACTACGTCTTCTTTAGTTGGCTTTCTAATGATGGGAAGTCCTAAGCTCTGCCCGCGACAGCAACGTAACTCCAGCTTATGTTGCCAAACTAAATATGAACGAATGAGCGGAAACGATAGAATTGCGGAATTTCTAATTAAAAAAACTGGAAAACAATATTTTTTCACGAATTTTGTATTCTTATACTTTTATGCACCTATAAATAGAATATATTTTTTTAAAAAAAGTCGATATATATCAGTTTTTTGATATCTTATGGCGAAAAACAGATATTGAAATTTTCTAATTTATAAATTATAAAAGCCCTATGGTTTGCATTTTTTGAATTTTTCTTACTTTTCGTGTAATTTCTTTCGGCTTTGAGGCCCTACGTACCCCGCCTCTGCGATGCGTGTGAAATCTGTCGACGTCCTTCCTTTGGTGTGGTAGTTAGCAGAGGTGGTGCCAGCTCAGGTGTCGTCCACGTCACTTGATCATGGTTCAAAATGACGAGGTCCGTCACCAAAAGCCCTCGTGTAGCTAAACAGTGCGACGTTAATATTCAAGAAAATGCCAAGTGTAATATTTTAAACATTTTTGGATCATTTTATTAATATATTATATAATCATTATTATATTATCTATGTCTGTATACATGAAAAATAATGAAAACAATTATAATTCATTCTGTTTTGAATTTACACTCCAATAAATGGTTTTTTGTTTCCAAATCTGATATAAAGGTACATATTTTTATGTGCGGCCCACGAGATTATAATGTTTTTCCGAAGTGGCCTGCAAGGTCATTTAGGTTGGACACCACTGCTCTACATCATGGGTCTTTTTGTTCGTATTATTGTCTTGCTATTTGTTTGTTTGTATTTTTGAGAAACTCTAAATCAGGGGTTTCCAAACTTTTATCAGTAGCTATCCCTTTCGAAAAAATTGTTTTCTTTTCAGTCTCCTTACATTTTTCTGTAATATATAGCATATAATATTACAAATATGCTAAAAAACATAGCCCCTAAAAAGTTTTACAAGTATAATTTAACTAAAAATATTGTCAGAGAATTAGGGGGAATACGTTCATAAGATTTCTTTTATTTTTCTAATTTTACAAGTATAAACAAGATTTCAGAAACACAGATTGTAATTTCATATTAGTTCAGTTTAAATTAATATAATAATGGGCTTTATGTATTGAGATACAATTTATTTTTTAATATTTGATCTGAAATTTTGCTTATCATTTTTTCATAATCACCTAACTAATGCAACAAATATAAACATTTATTTTATTAAACAATTTTTCAATTTTACTGAATTATGTGTAAATGTATTATAATTTTTTATAAAAAAAATCTAGGCTTTGATGCTTTTTTGTAAAATTTTTGCCACCTATACGGTATAGTGGTTAGTGACGCCAACTGCTGTACCGTAGGGCCTGGGTTCAATTACCGGCCAAAACCTAGATAGTTGTAAATGTATAGTGCCTTTGCAGCAAGGTAGGACTCTAAATGGCCATCTAGCCACAAATCATCTCGAGAGGTTGAGGGAAGAGGTGTGGGCCACTTACCCTTTAGTTTATTATTATTTTATCAAAATTGGGGTTTGAACTTTTATTACAATATAATAAAAGGTAAATGTGAAAAAGTTTGCCAATGAAGAAGAGGAAACAACTTATTGGCACTTCAACAGAAGAAATCTAAAATTAAGAAAAAATGGCGCCCTAGTTTCAGGTTATAAATACATGCAGATTGCACAAGATTTTTCACACAGCTCTAAAAGTTTTAATACCAATCAGAGCAATGTGTTTCTCAACGTATGGGGAAACAAAATGAAGGTGTGAAAACAAATTAGACACAAAATATAAAATGCGACTGCAAATAAATTTGCATAGACTCAATTGCAAATAATTTGCTATTGAGTGAAAAAATGCAAACATATCCCAATTACTAAGTATAATACGTGGGTAGGGGACATCTGGAGCATAGTTTATTATTAATGCGTGAATTATATTAAAATAGTATGAAATTTTCTTATAACAAAAATACAATACTTTTTACAATCTATAAAGAACCAATAACAATTTGATTAAATTTAAATATTGTTTCAGGATATATTTTTCTAATAATGGAATGGGGTTCCCCCCAAATTCCTTGTAGTTCGTAGAGTTCCTCAATTCCAACTGTGGTCCGCGGAACCCTGAGGTCCCACCAGTCACAATAAAAAAAAGGAAAAGAAACTTATAAATATTTATGCAAAATGGACTCACGTTCTTTATGAAGTTTGTATAATTTCAAGTATTTAAATCGCATCTTATTCATTAAAACTGAAAATTTTATTTATGTATAATAACTTTAATTTGCAACATCTTTTTAATTTTTATTATAATACAACAGAAGAATATTAAAACACACATTTTATCTTTGTATATATATACTTCCTATTAGATTGTGAATATTCTATTGTTTTTACTACCTTGGGTTCCACGAGATAATTTTATACTCGTCAGCACAATGTCTAGCAAAACAAAATAGTTTTCTAATGGAAAATGCATCTTTTTCCATTTATGGGGAAAAAAAACACGTAAAATGAAGGAGAGGAAAGAACTTATCGGCGTATCAACACATTCGATGTTGAAATCTAAATTTAAACAAGAACAGCTCCTAAATTTTATATTACAAACTATCTCGCGTAAAATACACTGTACATCTCCCCCAGCTATAAACATTTTAATGCCATTCAGAAAATTATGTTTAAGTGAAATATATTTTTCAATGTGAGTGGATACAAAAACAAATTAAACTCAGAATACGTAATGTGATTGCATTTAATCTCAATAGACCTAGACTTTGACAGTTTGTGTGAAAAAAAGATAATTGATTCATTGCATTATTATTATTAAATTATCTATGCTTGTTTAGATGAGAAATAATAAAACCCCCCAATAATAATTCATTCCATTTTTTTTTTTTTAAATTTCGCTTCAATAAATGTTTGTAATGGGTTTTTAATCTAATATAAAGATACATAATCTTTATATGCAGCCCGCAGGATATAATGTTTTCCGAAGTGCAAGGTTATTTGGTTTGGCCATCCCTGTTTTAAGTCAAGATCGGACAGCGAGAATGACACTTGAGAGTACAGCTTTGTATTCATGGCCTTCTTTGAACTTGAAATCTCGAGTCCTTCACAAACTTGAACGATGGGGGAAGAGAGCAATAAAAGAGGGGTCAGTTGGTTTCATATAAACGTTGTCACAGACTGTACAAGGCAAACTGGAACCCCACCAATCGAGATATATATAAGTTGATGGATTATTGGAGTACCTGCTTCCCGCAAACTCCTATCATGAAATACTGGGTGGTTACATGGGTTCAGCTTATCTCTTAGCCCTTTGCTGCATCATTATAAAATTTTGTGTGACTGAATAAAAGTAAAATTAAGAAATTTTAAAATGCGATAAAATAAGAATTTAAGTGTGTGAGAAATTAATTAGAGACTTGAGTATTAAATTAAAATGCCTGAGTGTTGAATTAAAAATTTGCTTAAGTTCGCCCAAAATGGGTGCCTATATGAGTGAATTAGTGAGAGTCTGTGTGGTCCAATCAGGGGGCAGCCTATCGGAACCTAATACCAATCGAGAATAATGCAGAAGCTCTCCTTATCTTTAGTTTTGAACAAAAGCAGAAGGGGAGGAGAGGGGTTTTAGTGTTTCAAACGTTTGGTAACGAACAGAAGCCATCTCTAAACGTGAAAAAGGGGATGATTCTAAAAGTGTGATGTCATTTTCGTTCATCATGACAACTGTCAGAACATAATCATCAGAAAGTTGAATAAAGTAAGCGAAAATATGGAAGAATAGTAGATAACAAAAAAGTTTATTTCAAAATCGCGAAAATAATGGAAATTTAAAAAAAAAGGCATAGAATTCATCTTTTATGAAGGAACTATTTACCTTCGATCATTACGACCAGTACGATATGAGTATTTCACCGTTCCTTTGGACACGCCCAATCCCCCCTCCCAGAAGAGGGCATTTTCATCGTTTTTGTGTGAGTTTCGATTTCTGTCTAAGGGCCTCTTAAAGTTCGCTCACTCACTTGGCTAGACTCGTGCAGCCATCTATTGGAAGAAACCACAACTAATGATGTTCCTACACGAAATATATATATCATGTAGTTTCATTTTAGCGTACATTATTGAAGTTCACTCACAAATTCGAATACAAGGGAATGGAGAAAGTAGCTACAAGAACAAAGGAGCAACAAAGAGTTGTTTTAATACGATTAATATTGCCTTTTTAAAAATCAGGAAAGCATTCTTTAATTCAATACCTTTTAAAAAATTAACTGTTATTAAATTTCGTTTTTCTCATAATATATTTAAAATGTTATTTACTTATCTTACATTCAAAATCAAGTCCTGTAACAAACTTATTTCCTGGATTAAAGTTCCCAAGTCTTGGAAAAATTTTCGAATTCATGTTCTTGTAAGTTGTTTTTTTTTTACCAGAGATTAATTTGAAATCAGAGAATTAAAATTGGAAAACTTTTCATCTATCTTCTAATTCTACAATAGCAGAATCAATTGCAGTGTTGAAAAAGTAACATCTCTATTCAGTAGCACACACAAAAAATTTTCAAGGGGGGGGTCTAGGGTAGAGAAAGTCCATCATTTTGGTATCATGCTCCAATACGCCGCCCAACATATTCTTTTGATTTTGTCTATTTTCGGGAACAAAAACAATACAATAATAATCATTGAATAAATAATTAGCATTAATTAATAAAATTAATTATTAATAGCAAGTACATAATTAAATTTTACATAATATATACATAGGATTATAACAAATAAAAAAAAAAAATCAGGGGCTTTGGGGGGTCCGGACCCCAGGACCCCCTCCCCTTGTGTGCGCCACTGTGAGTCTCTATTCCCTCCCGGGTTTTCTATAAGTTGATCTTCTGCTATTTTAGGAAATAATATTTTCTTTTTCAGGAAAATGTTCTGAAATATTCAAACTGCGTATCACCACTGGTCTAAAAATGTGTTTAATTTTGCTCTTAAACTCTAAAATTCAGCTTTAATTTGATTGATAAAATTAAAAGCTGGATCAAGAGCAATTGTTTTTGCTGGAATTAGTTTATTGATCGTTTTGGACAACATTTCAATCCATAGTATTAAACGTAAAGCAATTTTTCAACTGAATCCAACAGACTTTTAGCTTCAGATACCACTGTGTTTTCCTAACATCAATCAAGAGAGCATTACCAATTGGTTCAAAATGTGGATATGTTACCGGCAAAGTATGAAATGCCGGCATTCTATAGAGTGAGTGAGTGTTGGGATTATTGGCGCAAGAGTCAATTTGGGTTAAACTGCGCCAAATAAACATTAAAAGTATAAAACCACTAAAAAGTTGGATTAAATTTCAGTTTTAAGAAAATGGCAAAATCTCAAATTTTATGTAAAAATCATTTTTAATAAATAGAAGAATACTGACAAGGAGACTAAGGAAATTCATTTGGGTACAAGACTTTGTGTAACAGTAGTACTGCTATAGGGTATTCAAACCCCAATGGAATTCCGACGAATGGCAAGTCAATTCTCCGAGAAATCAGCGTTCGAATTTCATACTACGCTTATATACAAGTTATTTTCGCCATGCTATAACGTCGCTGTGGCGTGATTGTCAGCGCATCGGTTTACGATCCAATAAACCGGGGTTCTATTCCCGCAAGTGACAATTTCGTTTTTATATTTTCCCCTCCCAATTCTTTTTATTATTTATTTTCAGAATTAAATAATTTTATTTTTTAAAAAAGATTCACATAGATTTTGAAATGATATTCTATATAATTATAGTAAGTATTTTACTTTTTTAAAACACAAAACAAGTAATAGTTATGAAAATAATACTCATAAATAAAAAGTGAAAATAAATTAGATTATAATAAATATAAGTATTAAAAAGTTAGCTGCGTCTTACATATATATATATATTTTTTTATATACAAGAACCTGAGTGATAATTATCGTAAAAAAACAATATCTGTATTCACAGACATCTTCAATATAAAATATTCAAACTATTTAACTATCTTTAACTCTCTTAAAAATCCAGAAATAAACTAACATAGTTGTATTGTAAATCAAAATCCGTCATCCTAATGATTTCTCTTTTTATTGGAGCATTCTTTGTTTCTAAAAGAATTTTTTTGTTCTTAAAAGAATAACACCTGTGCTCTAAAAACAGCTGCCTTTCTCTTGAACAAAATCGTTTTGTTAAAAGCGGAAGTAAAATTTTATGGCCATTTAGGTATACGGAATAATTTTAAAAATACAATTAATTATAGATTTTAATGACAGAAGTAATTGCAGTTATACCATATATTAGTTGTTTTTGTGTTTTAAAAAAGTGAAATAGTTACTATAATTATATAGAATTTCATTTAAAAATCAATGAATCTTTTTTTAAAAAATAAAATTATTTAGTTCTGAAAATAAATAATAAAATAAATTGGAGAAAAAAAATATAAATGAAGTTGGCGCGGGAATAGAACCCCGGTCCAAGGAACGCTGTTTTCTCGGAATTGACAAGCCATTCGACGGAATTGCATTAGGGTTTGAATACACTATAGCAGTACTACTGTTACACAAAATCTCGTCCCCAAATGCATTTCCTGAATCGTGCCCTCCCCTTGTGAGATTAGAGGAGGAATTCTCCACCAAGTTCGATAAGAATTGTAAATAAAAAAAAAGAAATGAGCCATATATATATATATATATATATATATATATATATATATATATATATATATATACGGTAGTCGCGCATATGATGTGTAACATCTGACATGTTATCGTGGTAAATACGCAATAGTAACTTAAATCCTGAAAGAAATGAATCGAGTATGATTGGAAATAATTTTTGATCGAATAATTATATCTTTAATGAAAATTTTAATTATTTAACACAAGGAGTAAAGCAATGTTTAATCAAAAATATTTATTCTTGTTCAATTTTGGGAAGAGTGGATACAATAGACTTGAAAATGGGCAAACAAGGATTTCGGTGGCCATATACATTTCTCCGAATCAAATGGTTAAAAAAATTAAAGAAATCCAGCATTTTGTACTTTTACCATATACCAAAGATGATTCAGCTCTTTTAAAAACAAACTATCACTCGCTTCCCATGATTTTGAGTGTGATTGAATTGAGTTTTGAATCGAGCATGATTGGAAATAATTTTCTGTTGTTCTCGTGTCCATGAATAAATGCAGTAGATATCACTAAATTCCGTCGAAAGTCTCGATGTCGAGTAATTATATCTTTAATGAAAATTTTATTTAGGAGTAATGCAATTTTTGTCAAAAAAAATTTTTTATGTGCAAATTTTTTCGGCTGTACTCTTCCAGTTTTTATAATTTTTCTTCCCTTTTTTTCTTTTTGCTTATTTTGTTGTCCCTTTTTACAAAACTCACTCCTGCAAGTATTCGATAAGAGAGATAAAAGATGTTACACATCAAGCGAGTAAGGATCTAAGTTTATCCTGAATAAGATTTGCTGATATTTACGAAGTGGAGAAAGAAAACGAAATCGAGTTTTAGAATTCGAATCTTTTGAAATGCTTGCTTTAACAATATAAAAAAAAAAAAACTACTAGAGTTGGATTTCGCATATATTCTGCTCTGGATTTACCCATCTCTGCAAATCACAAAATCATGAAAATTTAATTAGCTTGGTAAATGTTTAACTTTTAATCGAGAAAACTTTTTTTAATCACAATTATAAAAATATTATATTGAGAGCGACAGGAATTAACCTTAAAGAATGAAAAATATAAGTACTAAAATATTTATTCGAATAATTCCATGTTTCTTAGTCGTATTTTATTAAAAATGTTTAACTCTGTCAGACTTATTAATAAGTAAGTTTATCCCGAATAAGAATTCGAATCTTGTAAAGACTGTAATTAAAGAATTATTACTTCGGTTAGCTCCGTTCAACTTTATTTCGTGGGTTTCAAATTCAAACTAAACATTAAAAAAAAAATCACAGTTGCAATTACATTAAAACAATTAACAGTATTAGAAAATAACGAGAGGTTTGCGCGAGCTTCCTACATTCAAAATCATGGGAAGCGAGTGGTAGTTTGTTTTTAAAAGACTAGAAGCATCCAGATTGGCGTGGCATACGTTAAAACTGGTCTAAAGATTAGTGTGCGCTCTCATTGGACAAATCAAATAGCGCACGCGTACCTCACTTCCTATTACCCATATCCGTCCCTTTTCACGAAATCACTCCAACAAATATCCAGCAAGCGAGAGGAAAGATGTTACACATCAAAAAGTTATTTTCTATTTCTAGTTGGTGTTAAAAGTAACGATCCCCTGAAATACGTTTTCCCATCTTTTTCCACATAGTCAGGGTTCGAAGCAAATTCTTCTTCCTCCACGTCATACAGAATCATGTCTTCCTCATCCGTTGTATATTCCAAAGAAGCTAATTTTCTAGGTCTATGTTAGGGTTTCTGATTTCCCGGGTTTTTCCATTCCCGGGAATCCTGGGAACGACAATTGCATTCCCGGGATTCCCGGGAATACATCAAAATTAAAAAAAAATTTAAAAAACAAGTTATTTTTAAATAAAATCAATAATAATTATATAAAATAAGGATACATATAAACTCCAAAAGTAATACTTATTTATATAATGAGCTAAAAAAATATACAATAAATTGATTATTCATTTTTAAAATAAGTTTTCAAAAAACATAAGCAATTAATACTTTTATCACTCAACCTAGTTTGAAGCTTTGTAACGAACAATCCAGAAGCAGAAAATGCTCTCTCGGCTTCAACTGACGTTGGAGGAATTGCTTTTAAAGCATCCCAAAGTTTTATAATGTTTGGTGATGGATTTTCAGTCGAGTCGAACAACTGCATCTCTTGTTTCATGATTTTGTTGAAACTGGTACTTTTTTGGTTGAACAATATAAAACTTTTAGTTTAGAGTAAATTGTTTTCTCTAATTTTTCGTCTAATGTCAGAGGTTTTTCTTTCAAAATCTCTATGCTCTCTTCTTCTGAGTGTGAAGAGTTGGATATTGATTCCTCTTCTTCGCAGAAAAGCCTTGTCCCTATCATTTGGGCTTGTCTAACCAAACAATGTTTACCAGGCAATCGCGAAATATCGCCAGTAACTGCAGCTGCTTCGTATTTTCTCCCAAAATTCAGGTATTGCATTAATCCTACTAAATTAACGTTGCGTCTCTCATTAATTCTTTGTGGATTAGAGAATATTTCATATTTTTTGCAAATTCTGAATTGTTTTCGTTCAATTCTCCAATGACGAAAGAAAATACACTTTCCGCAATTAGCAAAGTTGCATTTCGACTGCATAATTTTTCTAAGCCAATTTTCACTGGCTTTAAGCCTTTTACAATTGTAGTCACAGTTTCAAACTCTACATTGACCATCATTTGTTCTTCTTTAATGTCAACTAATGCTTTAGAAATTGCTGACTTTATTTCTAAAAATATTTCAAGCATTGCCAACAAACTATTCCAGCGTGTTTTGGTATCCAAACAAACCATCTTTTCACAGCCAAACTCTTCTTTAACATATTTTTGTAAAATATCATTCTTTATAGGGGACTTTTTGAATAATTTTACTACATTTTTAATATTTTTTATAGTTTCATTTATGTTAATTATGGAATTTTTTTCTGCATAAGTGACATGAAACAAAGCATCTGTTCCTACACCGCTTTCAAATTCTAAATCTAATGCTTTGTCTAAATCTTCAACAAGCTCTTCACTTTCGCTATTGTCTTTTTCTTCATGCGATTTATCTTCTACTTCAACAGTGTTTTCTACCAAATCTATTTGTTTATTATAAAGCACATCGCACACGGCTAGATGTATGGCGTGTGCATGGCACAGGTGATACTCACAACTCATTATTTTTCCGAACTTAACCATCATACTAGCACCATCAGTAACACACGCAACTATGTGCTTTTCTGATATGATTTCGAATTCCTGTAGTTTAGTCTCAACCGCTTTAACACAATTTTCTGCTGAAAAGGATCCACTAATTCTTATCATTCCTAAATTAAAGATTTCACCCTCATTGAAGTGAACGTTTATGTTCAAATATCGTCTATTTTTAAGCGATGTAAACTCATCGAGCGTCAAGCTGCAACGAAGTCCTGCGTTTAACTTTGATGAAATTTCATTAGTAACCCGAGCTTTAATCACATTTTATTGTTTATATACAAGCTTCATAACATCACTAGGGTTTGGAGGAAAGGAATAACCTTTATCATGTAAGGACTTCCTAATAAAGTTACTTTTTGTTACTGCATTTACCGTGAATCCATCTACACAAACAAGCTTACTTACAATTTCCTCTGGTGTTTCTTTTTTTTTCTTTAAGAAAATATGATAATAAGGGTTTCTTTTTTGTTCAGAAGTAATTCTGATATCATTATCGCTATCAATTTTTTTCTTAGTAATTTCAGTATTTTGTGATCCTGACGAAACGGATTGAGTTGCTTTCGATATATTATGCTGAATTTGTAAATGCCGAAGCAAACCACTTGTAGACCAACCTCTACACTTCAAAATATTGCTACATTTCATGCATTTTGCACTTTCTTCATTTTTATTTTTTATGAAAAACTGCCAAACAAAGGACTTTGTAATTGAGACAGACATATTTCAAATGGTTATGTTTAATTTTTATATCTGAAAGAAAGATATAAATTGTAAGAAAAAAAATAAAGGAGAAAAATCAACTCGTTAACCTAAAATAAAAAGGGAAATGATGCCCCAGAAAAGGCATAAAAGTTCACTTCAACAAGATTCATCAGACGTTTGAAGGATGAATTCTTCTTGTGTGATGATCGTAGGGAATGGGAAGAATATTAACCCAGTGCTTCTCAAACTTTCAATGTTTGCGACCCAACTTTCAATCATAATTTTCATCCTTCCCCTCCATGCAATAATGTATTGAATCCAATAGTACTTTGACGCTCAAGCTATATAGAATGCGATTTTAATTATAAACTGTACATATTATCAAGATAAACTTTAAATTTTGTATATGAAAAGCTCATGGAGTAAACTTGTCCTTAACTTAGTATGGATGAATTAATGATCCAATATATTGTGCAGTACTGATACCTTTATTAGTAGACTACCCGTTCTTCGTACCGGTGAATTAAGAATTAAACAATACAGATTGAAGGATGAAGAAGGTTGGAATGAGTTAATTTTACGTGAATGCATATTAAACAAAAAAAATCACATGTTTGTTAAATGTTTAGTTTGTAGATCTAATAGCTGATGAAATAGTGCAGCGCCCGGAAGTTTTGGCCTCGGACCTTCGTTACACTGAATGAATTGATAGGGTGGATGTAGGATTTTGTTTTTATGCTATAAATTACAAAGTTTACCCCAAATTTTGTTGTGCTTTTAATTTTTTATTATTTAAACAAAAAATCTAAACAATTAATATTCGAGCCTATAGAATTCTACTTAAAATAATATTTTTTCACACATGTATACGTTTGATTTCACCTAAGTAGACATAGATTAAATAAATGAACATCTTTCAAACATACCTGAGTGTGTGAAGGGATGTAGGGACCTAAACAACGTAGTAAAACGTGGAGAGGAGAACGGCAGCGGCAGCTGCAAGATTCACCTGAACGGAATTTTTCGGGCTATTTCAATTATAAATGACACGTGTCTTGTGCACGTTGTGTATATTTAAAAGTGGAAATTTGGTGATTTTATGAAACTTTTTGTGTATTTCTGACGGAAGTCATATTGAAAACGATTTTTCCTATCAAACTTCTACATAAGAATTTTTATTTCTTCGTTAAAGTAAGTAGATTGAAAGTATGTGGTTAATTATTAGAAGATCAATTAAATAATAGTAGAATTGATGATTAAAGGTTAATTCAAGTGAAAAAATAATAATGAATAAAATGCAATGAATTAATTAATGAAGTATTTAATTATTTTCTATTACATTTTTCGAACAATGGATAAACCAACGACCAGTAGCATAACTGATGAACATAGTTGTATAGTATGTGAAAATTGGGATAATCTTCTGAAAACAATTCAGATTTGGGTGATATTATAAAAATAAGTAGAGGAGTAAAACCACGTTGAGAACTGCTTCAAGCGAACGACAGGATGGATTCTTACCTCGCTTACAAACTGATCTTGTTTACGCCCATAAAAAAGTTGTCAACAAAACTATATAAATAAAAAAATATATTGAAGCGTATAAAAAGAAGCCAGTTGAAACTCCAATTTCGCCTCCAAAACAGAAGCTCCGAAGTATCATTGATTCATCAAACTTTAATTGGGAAAAAAAACTGTTTTCTTTGTGGGCACGAAGTTAATAAGGAAAAAGAAGCAAAATTGAATAAAAATCGGCGAAGAAAAGTTTCAGACATTAATACTTCAACTTTAAATGACTCTGTCATGAATTTCATGGCCGTACAGAAAAATGATTATTATCGAGAAATTCATAAAAGCATTTCTGGTATAACATATTTACAGGCACTTCAAGCAAAATATCATGCAGATTGTTATAACTTGATCAAAAATTCTATTCAGCTGAGTAATGTTGACAAGAAAGTTGCTTCGAGATCTTTGATGATTGATACAGCAATGGAGCAAATATACACGTACATAGAGGAAAATGACGACATGCAAGAGTTGAGAAATGCCATCACTACTGAGTATATCCTGGATGAAAAAACTATAAAAAAACGGCTAATAGACCGCTATCATGATGATATTGTGATATCGTGTAAATTTGGATT
This sequence comes from Trichonephila clavipes, assembly GCA_019973935.1. Classification (NCBI taxonomy): domain Eukaryota; kingdom Metazoa; phylum Arthropoda; class Arachnida; order Araneae; family Nephilidae; genus Trichonephila; species Trichonephila clavipes. Next base: position 949,963 of record BMAU01014784.1, read on the forward strand.
TTATAACATCATATGTTTGAAAAAAATAACCATAATATACTAACAGAAAATTCATACTATTAAAAACATAAGAGTAAAGAAGAAGAGGAATTACATATATTGAAAGCAGCAAGTGATATTATTAGGAGGGACATAAGAGCTGAAGTGTAAGATAATGAAAGTTATACACCTGGTGACGAAATGCTCGAAAATATTGATGATTCAATTCCAAAATCGTTAAGGGGTCACAGGGGTGTTAATCTTTTTTTTCGAATTTTCGAAAAAAATATATGTTGTTCCTCATTTTCTTTTGAACATTTTGATACCAACCACGTGATAGTACTACAAAAACTTCGAAAGTTATTCGAAAAATTCCAAACAGCAATTTAGTAATAACAATGTTTAAATGGCTACATGCCACACCCACTTATTCTTGATTTCCGCATACGTTTTATTTTTCTGTTTTTAAAAGCCTCATGAAATATTTTAAACACTTACTTAATTGAGAAGGAAGCTTGCAACTCAACACATGCTTTTTAAAGTCTTTTGATTCTGTTTTGGTAATCCTAGCACGTTGTTTGCTTATCGAAATTCAAAACAGCGTTGTTTAAAACCGTTTATCAAAATTGAAAATTCTCGATTGAAATGAAAAATACTCATCGTAGACCTTCAGGCAAACGTCCCAAGAAAAGAAGATTTAGAGGGAATCAATTCATGAAGGTATGTTCTCATACACATGTTGCAGAAAGGAAAGACACAAGTAAGTGTGCTTCCAGTAATAAAATCTCAGGAATTCAGACTTCATTAAAGTCAAATCTTGTTAAGGTAAGTGAAAAAACTTCAAAGGATATCGTATTTTTGATTTTATTTCAACTTTTCGCTCTATTTTATCAGTATCATGTTGTTTAAAATGTCATAAACCATTAACAATTAATGAAAAGTCCACTCGTGGTTTATGTTCGAATTTTGAAATACGTTGTAAAAACTGTGGGAGTGTTTGTACTTTTTCAAGCTGTGAAAACACTGGGAATAAAAATAATGCTCCAGAAATTAACAGAAGATCTATTTTAGCAATGAGATGCATAGGCCAAGGTTTAGAGTCATTAAAAACCTTTTGTGCTGTAATGAGTCTTCCTAATCCTGTTGAACAAAAATCATATGATGTTATTAATAATAAACTTTCACGTGTTATGAAGGAAGTCGCTGAAGAAAGCATGAAAAGGGCAGCTGTTGAAGAAAATTCTTCGTCACCTGATAACCTTTTAACGGTAAGTGGTGATGGTACCTGGAAAACAAGAGGACATTCATCGTTGATTGGAGTATGTACTGTAATAGGGGCCGAAACAGGTAAGGTTTTGGATAGGGAAGTGTTGTCCTCATTTTGCAAAGGATGCGACAGTTATAAAGGGGTAAAGTTTGGTATCAAGTACAATAAATGGCAAAGAGCGCATAAGCTTTCATGTAGAAAAAATTATTCTGGCTCTGCTGGTAAAATGGAGGTTGACGGGATGTTGAGGATTTTTAATCGATCAGAAAAGCTTCACAACCTGAAATATTCGAACTACATAGGAGATGGCGACACAAAAACATTCAATGCCCTTTCTGAAAACAAGCCATACGGCGATGACCATCTTATTCAGAAAATAGAATGTGTAGGCCATGTGCAAAAGAGAATGGGTACAAGACTTAGGAAGCTTAAATTAGTGTATAGTAAAAGAAATTATCTGATGGTAAAACTATTGGCGGTAAAGGTAGGTTAACTGATAGTTTAATTGATAAACTTGCGCATTACTATGGTAATGCTATTCGATGCAATTCTACTAGTGTAAAAGAAATGCGGAAAGCCATTTGGGCTGTTTGGGGTCATTCTTGCAGCACTGATGATGAACCGATGCACTGGTTTTGTCCTACAAATCCAAATACATGGTGTAAGTATAATGCCGCAATTAATAATAATTTACAAAATTATAAACACAAACCCTCAGTTGCTAAAGCTGTTCGAGATGTAATTAAGCCTGTATTTGCAGACTTATCTCATCCGGCACTCCTGAAGAAATGTTTAGGAGGTAAGACACAGAATCCTAATGAAAGTTTAAATTCATTAATTTGGAAATTTTGTCCTAAGACGATTGGTTCTAGTCTTCAGATTGCAGAGATTGCTGCAAATCTAGCAACCAGTGTTTTTAATGATGGAAATCAAATATTTATTTCTATTTTAGAGAAATTTGGCTTGAAAATTAACAGAAATGTTTGTGTGTCCCTGGCTGAACGTGACAATCGTCGAATCTTTACGTCACGACAGAGGCGTCTAGAGTCATCTTTTGAAGCTCGCAGAGCCAAGAAAATTAAAAAGAGTAAAGAAATTGAGCTGTTTCAGGAACAGGAAGGTATATCTTACAATCCTGGAGCATTTTAGCGTGTAAGTTTTAAGATTTATTTTCTCAAATTCAATTTTAAAACTTTAAAGCCCTTTTTCTCAGTTTGTGTTTTTTTCAATTACGCGCATTGCGTTTCAAAAACTATCATACTTTGATGCATAAAACTTTACAGAATTATAAATTCTATCATAATCTTCAAATCCTAGCTATTTATAGTATTATAAATTTTTAATTTTTTGAAATATTTCAACAAAAATTGAATTTTTAAAAAAATTTTAAAAATGTATTTTTTTATTTTTAAAAATATTATTTTTATTTTATTTATATAAGATAAGCTAGCATGTAATAAGGATATATTTGACTTTATAAACAACTTATTGCTAGTAATAGAATGATTATTGCAGAAAATATCATGCGCGTCGTAAAACTTACTATTTGTTTCTTACAAAACATTTTCTTATTTTTATGTGCTTATTATTTTTAAAATTATGATTATATTTTAGATATTTTATACTTTTTGAAACTTTATTCCTTTATAAAAAATGTGTGAAAGAATCAAATTATTTCATTTTAATCTCAAAGAATTATTTGTAGTCGAAAATTGTTTGTATTTTGTGTTCTCGAAACATTGTTAACACCCCTGTGACCCCTTTTAAACTTTTTACTGTCAGAAATAATACTAAAAGATAAGAAAAATAGAATCGAAACAATTCTTACGTATGATAACAATATTTTTACATGCCAAGCGGAGAGCGATGCAGACAAATTAATTGTTGATACAGCAATTAATTTAGAAACAAACAATGTTGTCATAGTTTCAGAAGACATTGACGTCTTGGTTATATTAACGGCATTAGTGAATGAGGATCGTGAAATATATTTTTTGAAACCATCCAAAGGCAAAGTCCAACAAAAAATATTTTCATCGAGAAGTTTAAAAGAAACGCTCCCAAAATGTAAAGAACATATTCTTTTTTTAGATGCTTTCATTGGTTGTGATACTACGCTCATGTCCATAAATTAAGGATAATAAAGTTCAAGCAAAAAAGAGACGGAAGCAAAACAGATTTGACTTATTTATAAAGTCTATTTATTAAACAAAAGGTAAAGAGCAAAAAAGATGCTATATGTTTGACATAATTAATAAAAATTGCGATTTTTACTCCCAGGAGCAAATTTCAAAAAAGAACCTATTTACAAAAAAACAATATAACATGGTTAGTATGATGGTTAATACGGAGTATGTCTCCCGGACGATGCAATACAAAGTGACAAAATTGGTGTGGGAAAAGAACCATGCCTTCTCTTGACCTTCACCAATTTCTAGGAGCTTTTGAGCATATGCTCCTAATTCAACATTGCAGAATAACTGGACTTGCATGTTAGTGGTAAGATAAAGCTTTTCAACTTTGGTCCACAGATATGATTCTTTCAGACATGCGTTAATTTCGTCTGCTGCAGTGCCTCTCTCGATAACAGGTAAAGTCTGTCTAAAATCCCTTGCCAATAACACTACGACACCACCCATCAACTTTCGATTGTTTTGAATGTCTTGTAGACAGCGTTCAAGCGCCTCGATGGCGCGTTTGTGTGACATAGTGCACTCGTCCCACACGATCAGCTTACATTGTTGCAACAGGGCGCCGCAGGTACTCTTCTTACTGATGTTGCACGTTGGCGTTTCTTCGCTTGCCAGATTAAGAGGTAATTTAAAAACCGAGTGTACCGTCCGTCCACCGCTCGGTAATGTTGCAGCGATTCCAAAGGAAGTCACAACTAATGCAACATTACGGTCCTTAAGAATTTTTGCTAGAAGCAAATTAAGTAAAAATGTTTTGCCTGCACCGCCCGGGGTATCAAGAAAAAAAGGCTGCCTTCACGGAGCTCAACTCGTTGTAATATTTTGTTATAAATGTCTTTTTGCTCGGGTAGTAGGCATGGTTCAGTTTCGCTGACCTGAGTATCTAATAATACGGTATTGTAGCTTAGCTCTTTGATCAAATCGGTTGACAGCTCTTCTCTACGCTGTGGTGTAGGCATACCAAAGTCAGACAATTTCTTTCCGGAAATCCTTATTATTTGTCCTCTATAACTCTCAGCGCTTCATTCAAGCATAGCTCATTATTGACTTGATCCATCTTTTCAAATCTGTGCAAGATATCCTCTGATAACGCAACTTTATACTTATCCCATAGTTGAAGTGGATTGGATAAACCGCAATTGTATATCAATATTGCAAATAGCTCTCTTATTTGCGAAGGAGAGCGACACAGTACGGCCTCATCCATTGTGGCATCCCAGTGGTTGTCATCTTCCAACAACCCCAACTTCTCACACGCTTGACGAAAAGTTTCAAATTCTTGGCCGTCAACTGTTTTTAGATCCGAGAAGTTAGTGGGGTCCTGTATTACATTCAGCAGCCTTCCAAACAGTAACATTCGAAATTACTAACGTGCACTGTGTAAATGCGTTCAAGAGCATGTCCTGCCTACACACCTGGCCAGCCGTCGACAGATGTTCCTTGTACACGACATTTCCGTTCTTTCAACGATACGTTCCATGTATAGTAGCGGGGTACGTCAACATAAAGTAATGTTTTTGAAAATGCATCATTTTGGCAAAGCAGGAAAAATGCAGTTAGTGTCGTCTTAAGTGGTGTGGCCATTCTTTCTCTAAAACTGTTTTCAGTAAAGTAAATCCGCTCTCCATTGGGCAGATGTACCGCAAGATGAATGACTGTTGGGTGTCTCTCATGCAGAGGCAGACCCAATATTCACCACGCTGCTTCGTTACAACTAACATATCGACAAGTTCGAAATGTTTTCACCTCATCTCTCGGATCAATATTAATATTCCCTTGCTGTCGGATGTTAAAAATTGCCTGGTCCCTACATTTTTTTATATATTTACAAATATATTTTTTTGATTGTACCGTATTGTGGAACTCTATATTTATATGGAAATTAAACATTTTAGAGAGAAGAGGAGAATATGGGACAACCCAGCTATTGTCAACCAAGATTTCCTGTATTCCACCTAGGGTTTTTTTAGTTATTGTACGGCCGTCATCTTCTGGTGCTCTACGCCTGTACAGAGGATAGTCTTTGTCGTTGGTTTTAGTATCTTTTAAAAGCCCCCTTGGATACTTTTTGGTACATTTTCCTTCCTTTATGCATGGTGATGACGGATTTAGTGCACCACAGGGAGCGTGAATCATATTTTTAGTTACAATATCATAGAGCTTCCGATCAGTTTCTAGGTTTGGTATCTCCGCAATTATGATTTCGTCAATTTGGTTTGGGTGTAATTTTTCCATCAACTACAGCAGTAAGTGCACGTGAGGTAAACCTCTTTTTTGCCACTCGATTGAGTACATGAAGCATTTCATATCACCAAATATTTTACCTTTTGTAAGTAGAGCAACTAATTTTTGAACTTTTACTTTAAATACTCTGGCTGTTAAGTCATGTCTGTCCGTTGAATTTTGGTCTAGAATGAGCTCTCTAGTGATTTCTGGCCATGCGGGATTACATGTCATTGTAATAAACACATCAGGCCTCCCGTAGTTACGCACGTATGTGAACGCATCCTGCGTGTATTGATGATGATATCTCACGCTATTTAGAAATGATGACGGGAGAATTATCATTTGAATAAGCTATTTGGATCTAAATCCGCATCATTCCTTATCGCGTCTTGTAAATGTATGTAATTTTCTGCCCACCGTTTCGTTTGGTTTAAGGCAATAAACTTTAAATAAGTTTTTCTCTAAGTTTTGTTTTCGAAAGAAACACTTTACCATTTACATGATATCTTAAAAACCAAACCAGAGAATCATTTGAAATTTTGTAGGAATATTTATTATCCTTTTTTCATAAAATAAACTAAAAGTTTTCTTGTAGGTTAATATTTTTTCATTTAGGATAGTTTTTATAAATAGAAAACTTAAAAAATATCAAAATTTTTATATTATTATGTATAATTGTCTGTAATTTTTTTTATATTTTAATACTTCTCTTAGATTTTGACTCATTTTGAAGAGCACCACAATATGTATGTTGTGTATAAAGAAAATTGTGATAATTGTGTTAGAAATTTTTGTACGGTGTTACCAGTTTTGGTAAAAATTTGGTTAAATGTCCTTGAAAACCACCAATTTTTCTAAAAGTACAATATTTATTTAAGATTTTTAAGGTAAATCTATTAAAGTAAATTTTTTCGGATCCTGTTGTGCTTAAACAGGTCTTTCCACAGGGTTCTGTCCTCAGCCCTACTCTATTTTCATTATATTTAGCAGGCATTGAGAAACCACCTTCAGTTGAGACGAGAGTAGGCTTGTTTGCAGACGATATCGCCATTTGGTGTTTAGGGAGAGACTTGGTTGAGATGGAAAGGAATCTCAACAATGCATTATCTTCTATTTCTGACTATGCTTTGGAGTTCAAACTTTGTTTTTATCCTACAAAGTCCATCGCTACTTTCTTTACCACCAACAAAAGATTGTACAGCTATCAACCAACCTTAAAGATGGATAACAAGAATCTTGCTTATGAAAATCACCCAAAATATCTCGGATATGTCCTTGATCCTGAATGGTCAAGTCATAAGCACATAGATCATATTGTCTCAAAATGTAGAAAACGTTTAAGTATTCTTAAATTTATAGCGGGCAAAAAATGGAGAGCCGAAGCTGTAACATTGAGAGACACCTATTTGGCTCTCATTAGGCCCATACTACAGTACGGTTTTCCAGTGTACTGCTGTGCGTCCGCCGCCAGTCTTGAGAAATTGGAAAAGATTCAGCTCGGTGCTGCGCGAATTATTACTGGATTGAGACGTAGTTGCCCGAAAGAAATTGTCCTCTTCGAGGCTGATCTCCAACCTCTTCATCTTATATATATATATATATATATATATATATATATATATATATATATATATATATATATATATATAGAAGCAAAAATATCCTCACCAATTACTTCAATAAACTTTCTAGCTATGGACATCACAACAAAACCTCTCTATACTTTAACAATTGGCACAATAATCAGAGACTGAAGAGAAACAGCCCTTTCGGTTATGCTGATCATCTGCAGTTGCCCTGATCTCATATCGAACCCCACTCCTTAAAATCTTGTTTAAGTCCATCAGAGGGACTTCCCAGAGTCCACTTCCACTTCAACATGTCTGCCCCGGTCACAAAGCAAGATCTCATCCCACCTCATCTTAGGCAACTTGCATTGGAAAGTATTAATGAAATCCCCTGTGACACCATTAAAATTTACACAGATGGCAGTAGACTAGACGATCGTGCAGGTAGTGGAATCTACATAGAAAATTCTGGTCAAAAAAACTTTTATTTCTGTCACCGTAACACGGATTTCTCTTCGGTCTTTAAAAGTGAACTAACGGCAATCAAACTTGGCCTCGAAGCTATTATCATTGAAAGTGACTATGGAGAACTCTGGATTTTGTCGGACAGTCGCAGTTCCCTTCAACATCTACACAATTGGACTCAAGTAGGAGACAAAACAAGCATCTCCATCCTTCACAATCTCAAACTTATTTCAAAGCATCACGATGTTCATTTTCAGTGGATACCATCCCATGTTGACATCTTTGGAAATGAGCAAGCGGACCGCTTAGCCAGAGAGAGCTGTAGTCTCTTAACAACCTACTCTCCTGTCATTACCTACTCAGAGCACCAGTCCAAAATTAATAGGCAACTATCTAAGGAGTGGAAGATTCCTCCCTCCCACCACTGGTATGCGGCCAGGGAACCGGGCTCTTTTCTGGATCTCAACTGTGACAGAGCATCTAAAACGGCCATTTCCAGATTGGCTAGTAGACACACGAAAAGTCTCTCCTTCTTTGAGGGCAGGAAGACTTTTAAGTTCTGCTCCAAGTGCAAGGTTCAGCAGGCCTCTGCCGAATATATCCTGGACTCTCTGGGTCTTTCCAGAGAAGACTTGTACGATTCTCCCCTTCTTATTATCGATTTTTAGAGGGTCAACAATTTAATGGATCTTGTCTGACTTTTTCAGACAATTAGAGGATAAGAAACAGCAACAGATAAAACTTAAAATGAGTTTTTCTCTATGTTTTGTTTTGGAAGAAACACTTTACCATTTACATGATATCTTAAGAACCAAAACAGATAATCTTTTGAAATTTTGTGGGAATGTTTATTATACTGTTTTGCATAAAGTGACTAAAAAGTTTTGTTGTAGGTTAAATATTTTTTCATTTAGGAGAGTTTTTTTATAAATAAAAATCTTAAAAAATATCAAAATTTTCTTATTGTTATGTATAATTGTCTGTAATTTTTTTTATATTTTAATATTTCTCTTAGAGTTTGGCTCATTTTGAAGAGCATCACAATATGTATGTTGCGTATAAAGAAAATTGTGATAACTGTGTCAGAAATTTTTATACGGTGTTACCAGATTTGGTAAAAATTTGGTGAAATTTCCTTGAAAACCACCATTTTTCTAAAAAGTAGAATATTTATTTAAAATTTTTAATGTATTTACATATTTTTTTTATTTTTCTTCCTAAAAACACTCAATTTGTTTCAAAAATCTGTTTTTATGAAAAAATGTGATTTGAAATGACTACCGACGAAATAACGATGCAGAAAGACATTAATTACAATTTACAAAATTAAAAAGAAAAAAAAACAGGAGCTTTCAGAAAGAAAAAAAGCTTACACCTGGAAGAAGTGGAAAGAGTAACATATCATCCAGTGGAATTTTAGACAATATTGTGATGTACGTGTACCTTTTAACGGTAAGATAAAATTTTAAAGGAGTTTTTCTCAAAGTTTTGTTTTCGAAAGAAAAACTTTACCATTTACATGATATCTTAAGAACCAAACCAGATAACCTTTAGAAATTTTGTGGGAATATTTATTATACTTTTTTTCATAACGTAAACTAAAGTTTTCTTGTAGGTTAAATATTTTTTCATTTAGGATAGTTTTTAGAAATAAAAAACTTAAAAAATATCAAAATTTTCATACTGTTATGTATAATTGTCTGTAATTTTTTCATATTTTTATATTTCTAATAGATTTTGGCAAATTTTGAAGAGCACATCATATGTATGTTGTGCATAAAGAAATTTGTGTTAGAAATTTTTATACGGTGTTACCAGTTTTGGTGAAAATTTGGTTACATTTCCTTGAAAACCACCAATTTTTTTAAAAGTACAATATTTATTTAAAATTTTAATGTATTTACATATTTTTTTTTAAATTTTTCTTCCTAAAACACTCAATTTGTTTCAAAAATCTGTTTTTATGAAAAAATTTGATCCGATTTGACTATCGACGAAATAACGATGCAGAAAGACATTCTCTCATTACCCATTACAAAATTAAAAAGAAATAAATACACGAGCTCTCAGAAAGAAAAAGGGTTGCACCAAGAAGAGGAGGAAGGTGTGGTATATCATCCAGTGGAATTTTAGACAATTTTGTGATGTACGTGTACCTTTTAACAGTAAGATAAAACTTTAAGTAAGTTTTTCTCAAAAGTTTGTTTTCGAAAGAAACACTTTACCATTTACATGATATCTTAAGAACCAAACCAGATAACCTTTAGAAATTTTGTGGGAATATTTATTATACTTTTTTTCATAAAGTAAACTGAAAGTTATCTTGTAGGTTAAAAATTTTTTCATTTAGGATAGTTTTTATAAATTAAAAACTTATAAAAAATATCAAAAGTTTCATACTGTTATGTATAATTGTCTGTAATTTTTTTATATTTTAATATTTCTCTTAGATTTTGGCTCATTTTGAAGATCAGCATAATATGTATTTTGTGTATAAAGAAATTTGTGATAATTGTATTAGAAATTTATATACGGTGTTACCAGTTTTGGTAAAAATTTGGTTAAATGTCCTTGAAAACCACCAATTTTTCTAAAAGTACAATATTTATTTAAGATTTTTAAGGTATTTACATATTTTTTTTATTTTTCTTCCTAAAAACACTCAATTTGTTTCAAAAATCGGTTTTTATGAAAAAATTTGATCCGAAATGACTATGGACGAAATAACGATGCAGAAAGACATTCTCATTACCCATTAAAAAATTAAAAAGGAAAAAAGTACACGAATTCTCAGAAAGAAAAAAGGGTTGAACCAAGAACAACAGGAAGGTGAGGCATATCACCCAGTGGAATTTTAGACAATTTTGTAAAGTACGTGTAACTTTTAACGGTAAGATTAAACATTGAAAGATGTAGTAAGCCGCTTCTGTTGATCATAGAGATCTGAGCACCATGAAGGTAGAAGTCTGTTTTGGCTCGTGGTGGTGTTCCTTTTAGTCTGGCACTTACCCTTTGGCCTGCCCGGCTTGGGGACCCTACCAGTAGCAAGCTTCCCCCTGTATAGCCCTCCAGGTCAATAGTGCGCGCAAGCCTCACCACCCCGTCAAGGCAGGACACCAGCGGCAGGTTAATGCTTCAAGTCTTAAACCACTTTTAGACATTAGAAAACAATTGTTTGAGTCTTTTAATGAAATTAATTGTTTAAACGACAGTCAAGGTGGATTGAGGACTGAAATCAACCAGTTAAATGCTAAAATTAGGAAATCTTATGCACAACTAAAGAGATCAAGATGGAGAGAATTGTGCAAAAATCTAGACTCTAGAACTACAAACTCGAAACTTTGGCGAATCGTCAAGAAAATCAACAAAGAGCAAGAACAGTGTGAAGAGAGTAACTCGGTAATCGACACTAACGGACAGGTTTTCCCTGACGACAAAGCTGCAGCAAATGGTCTAGCTGTCTACTATCATGAAACCAGCAAGTTGGTCTTCACTTCTGAAGATAAATCTGTAATGAAAAGAGTTAAGAACATCTCATCCATGGCTGTCGCACCTCTGATGTGGGTGATCAGGGCCTGTCCAGGGACTTCTCATAAAAGAACTTCTGCTAGCAATGGCCTTTTTGGATATGACTAAATCTTCCGGCCCGGATGGTGTATTTGGGCGAATGCTCGAAAACCTTGGTCACAGGGGAAAACTTAGACTTCTAGATATTATAAACCTATACTGGAAATTAGGTCGTCTTCCAGCTGAATGGAAAAGAGCGACCATTATCCCTATCAAGAAAGCTGGTAAAAACTACTGGGCTCCTAAGGACTTTAGGCCCATCGCCCTAACAAGTACTATCTGCAAAATGATGGAAAAAATTATATTAATCAGAATTCAGTACTTTTTGGACTGCACGAACTTAATTCCTGGTGAACAGTATGGCTACAGAAGAGGCCATAGTACCGTCGATCAAATTATTTCCTTCTGTCAGAGCATTAGAGATGCACAAAATTTCAAGCCCACCCACCATACTATGGCTGCTCTTCTGGATCTAACGAAAGCGTTTGACAGAGTTTGGAAGCACAAGCTACTAATTAAATTACATGACACTTTTAATATTCGAGGTAACACCTTGGCATGGATCTCGGATTTCCTGCATCACAGATCTATCAGAGTAAAATTTAACTTCACTTTTTCGGATCCTGTTGTGCTTGGACAGGTCTTTCCACAGGGTTCTGTCCTCAGCCCTACTCTATTTTCATTATATTTAGCAGGCATTGAGAAACCACCTTCAGTTGAGACGAGAGTAGGCTTGTTTGCAGACGATATCGCCATCTGGTGTTTAGGGAGAGACTTGGTTGAGATGGAAAGGAATCTCAACAATGCATTATCTTCTATTTCTGACTATTCTTTGGAGTTCAAACTTTGTTTTTATCCTACAAAGTCCATCGCTCCTTTCTTTACCACCAACAAAAGATTGTACAGCTATCAACCAACCTTAAAGATGGATAACAAGAATCTTGCTTATGAAAATCACCCAAAATATCTCGAATATGTCCTTGATCCTGAATGGTCAAGTCATAAGCACATAGATCATATTGTCTCAAAATGTAGAAAACGTTTAAGTATTCTTAAATTTATAGCGGGCAAAGAATGGAGATCCGAAGCTGTAACATTGAGAGACACCTATTTGGCTCTCATTAGGCCCATACTACAGTACGGTTTTCCAGTGTACTGCTGTGCGTCCGCCGCCAGTCTTGAGAAATTGGAAAAAGATTCAGCTCGGTGCTGCGCGAATTATTACTGGATTGAGACGTAGTTGCCCGAAAGAAACTGTCCTCTTCGAGGCTGATCTCCAACCTCTTCATCTTATATATATATATATATATATATATATATATATATATATATATATATATATATATATATATATATATATATATATATATATAGAAGCAAAAATATCCTCACCAATTACTTCAATAAACTTTCTAGCTATGGACATCACAACAAAACCTCTCTATACTTTAACAATTGGCACAATAATCAGAGACTGAAGAGAAACAGCCCTTTCGGTTATGCTGATCATCTGCAGTTGCCCTGATCTCATATCGAACCCCACTCCTTAAAATCTTGTTTAAGTCCATCAGAGGGACTTCCCAGAGTCCACTTCCACTTCAACATGTCTGCCCCGGTCACAAAGCAAGATCTCATCCCACCTCATCTTAGGCAACTTGCATTGGAAAGTATTAATGAAATCCCCTGTGACACCATTAAAATTTACACAGATGGCAGTAGACTAGACGATCGTGCAGGTAGTGGAATCTACATAGAAAATTCTGGTCAAAAAAAACTTTTATTTCTGTCACCGTAACACGGATTTCTCTTCGGTCTTTAAAAGTGAACTAACGGCAATCAAACTTGGCCTCGAAGCTATTATCAATGAAAGTGACTATGGAGAACTCTGGATTTTGTCGGACAGTCGCAGTTCCCTTCAACATCTACACAATTGGACTCAAGTAGGAGACAAAACAAGCATCTCCATCCTTCACAATCTCAAACTCATTTCAAAGCATCACGATGTTCATTTTCAGTGGATACCATCCCATGTTGACATCTTTGGAAATGAGCAAGCGGACCGCTTAGCCAGAGAAAGCTGTAGTCTCTTAACAACCTACTCTCCTGTCATTACCTACTCAGAGCACCAGTCCAAAATTAATAGGCAACTATCTAAGGAGTGGAAGATTCCTCCCTCCCACCACTGGTATGCGTCCAGGGAACCGGGCTCTTTTCTGGATGTCAACTGTGACAGAGCATCTAAAACGGCCATTTCCAGATTGGCTAGAGGACACACATAAAGTCTCTCCTTCTTTGAGGGCAGGAAGACTTTTAAGTTCTGCTCCAAGTGCAAGGTTCAGCAGGCCTCTGCCGAATATATCCTGGACTGTCTGGGACTTTCCATAGAAGACTTGTACGATTCTCCCCTTCTTGTTATCGATTTTTTGAGGGTCAACAATTTAATGGATCTTGTCTGACTTTTTCAGACAATTAGAGGATAAGAAACAAAAACAGATAAAACTTAAATTGAGTTTTTCTCAATGTTTTATTTGGAAGAAACACTTTACCATTTACATGATATCTTAAGAACCAAAACAGATAACCTTTTTAAATTTTGTGGGAATGTTTATTATACTGTTTTTCATAAAGTGACTAAAAAGTTTTGTTGTAGGTTAAATATTTTTTCATTTAGGATAGTTTTTTTATAAATAAAAATCTTAAAAAATATCAAAATTTTCATATTGTTATGTATAATTGTCTGTAATTTTTATATTTTAATACTTCTCTTAGAGTTTGGCTCATTTTGAAGAGCACCACAATATGTATGTTGCGTATAAAGAAAATTGTGATAACTGTGTTAGAAATTTTTATACGGTGTTACCAGTTTTGGTAAAAAGTTGGTGAAATTTCCTTGAAAACCACCAATTTTTCTAAAAAGTACAATATTTATTTAAAATTTTTAATGTACTTACATATTTTTTTTATTTTTCTTCCTAAAAACACTCAATTTGTTTCAAAAATCGGTTTTTATGAAAAAATGTGATCCGAAATGACTACCGACGAAATAAGGATGCAGAAAGACATTAATTACAATTTACAAAATTAAAAAGAAAAAAAAACAGGAGCTTTCAGAAAGAAAAAACCTTGCACCTGGAAGAAGTGGAAAGAGTGACATATCATCCAGTGGAATTTTAGACAATATTGTGATGTACGTGTACCTTTTAACGGTAAGATAAAATTTTAAAGGAGTTTTTCTCAAAGTTTTGTTTTCGAAAGAAAAACTTTACCATTTACATGATATCTTAAGAACCAAACCAGATAACCTTTAGAAATTTTGTGGGAATATTTATTATACTTTTTTTCATAAAGTAAACTAAAGTTTTCTTGTAGGTTAAATATTTTTTCATTTAGGATAGTTTTTATAAATAAAAAACTTAAAAAATATCAAAATTTTCATACTGTTATGTATAATTGTCTGTAATTTTTTCATATTTTTATATTTCTAATACATTTTGGCAAATTTTGAAGAGCACATCATATGTATGTTGTGCATAAAGAAATTTGTGTTAGAAATTTTTATACGGTGTTACCAGTTTTGGTGAAAATTTGGTTAAATTTCCTTGAAAACCACCAATTTTTTTAAAAGTACAATATTTATTTAAAATTTTAATGTATTTACATATTTTTTTTTAATTTTTCTTCCTAAAACACTCAATTTGTTTCAAAAATCTGTTTTTATGAAAAAATTTGATCCGATTTGACTATCGACGAAATAACGATGCAGAAAGACATTCTCTCATTACCCATTACAAAATTAAAAAGAAATAAATACACGAGCTCTCAGAAAGAAAAAGGGTTGCACCAAGAAGAGGAGGAAGGTGTGGTATATCATCCAGTGGAATTTTAGACAATTTTGTGATGTACGTGTACCTTTTAACAGTAAGATAAAACTTTAAGTAAGTTTTTCTCAAAAGTTTTTTTTCGAAAGAAACACTTTACCATTTACATGATATCTTAAGAACCAAACCAGATAATCTTTAGAAATTTTGTGGGAATATTTATTATACTTTTTTTCATAAAGTAAACTGAACGTTTTCTTGTAGGTTAAAAATTTTTTCATTTAGGATACTTTTTATAAATTAAAAACTTATAAAAAATATCAAAATTTTCATACTGTTATGTATAATTGTCTGTAATTTTTTTTATATTTTAATATTTCTCTTAGATTTTGGATCATTTTGAAGATCACCATAATATGTATGTTGTGTATAAAGAAAATTGTGATAATTGTATTAGAAATTTTTATACGGTGTTACCAGTTTTGGTAAAAATTTGGTTAAATGTCCTTGAAAACCACCAATTTTTCTAAAAGTACAATATTTATTAAAGAATTTTAAAGTATTTACATATTTTTTTTATTTTTCTTCCTAAAAACACTCAATTTGTTTCAAAAATCGGTTTTTATGAAAAAATTTGATCCGAAATGACTATGGACGAAATAACGATGCAGAAAGACATTCTCATTACCCATTAAAAAATTAAAAAGAAATAAATACACGAATTCTCAGAAAGAAAAAAGGGTTGAACCAAGAACAACAGGAAGGTGAGGCATATCATCCATTGGAATTTTAGACAATTTTGTAATGTACGTGTAACTTTTAACGGTAAGATTAAACATTGAAAGAGGTAGTAAGCCGCTTCTGTTGATCATAGAGATCTGAGCACCATGAAGGTAGAAGTCTGTTTTGGCTCGTGGTGGTGTTCCTTTTAGTCTGGCACTTACCCTTCGGCCTGCCCGGCTTGGGGACCCTACCAGTAGCAAGCTTCCCCCTGTATAGCCCTCCAGGTCAATAGTGCGCGCAAGCCTCACCACCCCGTCAAGGCAGGACACCAGCGGCAGGTTAATGCTTCAAGTCTTAAACCACTTTTAGACATTAGAAAACAATTGTTTGAGTCTTTTAATGAAATTAATTGTTTAAACGACAGTCAAGGTGGATTGAGGACTGAAATCAACCAGTTAAATGCTAAAATTAGGAAATCTTATGCACAACTAAAGAGATCAAGATGGAGAGAATTGTGCAAAAATCTAGACTCTAGAACTACAAACTCGAAACTTTGGCGAATCGTCAAGAAAATCAACAAAGAGCAAGAACAGTGTGAAGAGAGTAACTCGGTAATCGACACTAACGGACAGGTTTTCCCTGACGACAAAGCTGCAGCAAATGGTCTAGCTGTCTACTATCAGGAAACCAGCAAGTTGGTCTTCACTTCTGAAGATAAATCTGTAATGAAAAGAGTTAAGAACATCTCATCCATGGCTGTCGCACCTCTGATGTGGGTGATCAGGGCCTGTCCAGGGACTTCTCATAAAAGAACTTCTGCTAGCAATGGCCTTTTTGGATATGACTAAATCTCCCGGCCCGGATGGTGTATTTGGGCGAATGCTCGAAAACCTTGGTCACAGGGGAAAACTTAGACTTCTAGATATTATAAACCTATACTGGAAATTAGGTCGTCTTCCAGCTGAATGGAAAAGAGCGACCATTATCCCTATCAAGAAAGCTGGTAAAAACAACTGGGCTCCTAAGGACTTTAGGCCCATCGCCCTAACAAGTACTACCTGCAAAATAATGGAAAAAATTATATTAATCAGAATTCAGTACTTTTGGACTGCAAGAACTTAATTCCTGGTGAACAGTATGGCTACAGAAGAGGCCATAGTACCGTCGATCAAATTATTTCCTTCTGTCAGAGCATTAGAGATGCACAAAATTTCAAGCCCACCCACCATACTATGGCTGCTCTTCTGGATCTAACGAAAGCGTTTGACAGAGTTTGGAAGCACAAGCTACTAATTAAATTACATGACACTTTTAATATTCGAGGTAACACCTTGGCATGGATCTCGGATTTCCTGCATCACAGATCTATCAGAGTAAAATTTAACTTCACTTTTTCGGATCCTGTTGTGCTTGGACAGGTCTTTTCACAGGGTTCTGTCCTCAGCCCTACTCTATTTTCATTATATTTAGCAGGCATTGAGAAACCACCTTCAGTTGAGACGAGAGTAGGCTTGTTTCCAGACGATATCGCCATCTGGTGTTTAGGGAGAGACTTGGTTGAGATGGAAAGGAATCTCAACAATGCATTATCTTCTATTTCTGACTATTCTTTGGAGTTCAAACTTTGTTTTTATCCTACAAAGTCCATCGCTCCTTTCTTTACCACCAACAAAAGATTGTACAGCTATCAACCAACCTTAAAGATGGATAACAAGAATCTTGCTTATGAAAATCACCCAAAATATCTCGAATATGTCCTTGATCCTGAATGGTCAAGTCATAAGCACATAGATCATATTGTCTCAAAATGTAGAAAACGTTTAAGTATTCTTAAATTTATAGCGGGCAAAGAATGGAGAGCCGAAGCTGTAACATTGAGAGACACCTATTTGGCTCTCATTAGGCCCATACTACAGTACGGTTTTCCAGTGTACTGCTGTGCGTCCGCCGCCAGTCTTGAGAAATTGGAAAAGATTCAGCTCGGTGCTGCGCGAATTATTACTGGATTGAGACGTAGTTTCCCGAAAGAAATTGTCCTCTTCGAGGCTGATCTCCAACCTCTTCATCTTATATATATATATATATATATATATATATATATATATATATATATATATATATAGAAGCAAAAATATCCTCACCAATTACTTCAATAAACTTTCTAGCTATGGACATCACAACAAAACCTCTCTATACTTTAACAATTGGCACAATAATCAGAGACTGAAGAGAAACAGCCCTTTCAGTTATGCTGATCATCTGCAGTTACCCTCATCTCATATCGAACCCCACTCCTTAAAATCTTCTTTAAGTCCATCAGAGGGACTTCCCGGAGTCCACTTCCACTTCAACATGTCTTCTCCGGTCACAAAGCAAGATCTCATCCCACCTCATCTTAGGCAACTTGCATTGGAAAGTATTAATGAAATCCCCTGTGACGCCATTAAAATTTACACAGATGGCAGTAGACTACACGATCGTGCAGGTAGTGGAATCTACATAGAAAATTCTGGTAAAAAAACTTTTATTTCTGTCACCGTAACACGGATTTCTCTTCGGTCTTTAAAAGTGAACTAACGGCAATCAAACTTGGCCTCGAAGCTATTATCCTTGAAAGTGACTATGGAGAACTCTGGATTTTGTCGGACAGTCGCAGTTCCCTTCAACATCTACACAATTGGACTCAAGTAGGAGACAAAACAAGCATCTCCATCCTTCACAATCTCAAACTCATTTCAAAGCATCACGATGTTCATTTTCAGTGGATACCATCCCATGTTGACATCTTTGGAAATGAGCAAGCGGACCGCTTAGCCAGAGAGAGCTGTAGTCTCTTAACAACCTACTCTCCTGTCATTACCTACTCAGAGCACCAGTCCAAAATTAATAGGCAACTATCTAAGGAGTGGAAGATTCCTCCCTCCCACCACTGGTATGCGGCCAGGGAACCGGGCTCTTTTCTGGATCTCAACTGTGACAGAGCATCTAAAACGGCCATTTCCAGATTGGCTAGTAGACACACGAAAAGTCTCTCCTTCTTTGAGGGCAGGAAGACTTTTAAGTTCTGCTCAAGTGCAATGTTCAGCAGGCCTCTGCCGAATATATCCTGGACTGTCTGGGTCTTTCCATAGAAGACTTGTACGATTCTCCCCTTCTTGTTATCGATTTTTTGCGGGACAACAATTTAATGGAACTTGTCTGACTTTTTCAGACAGTTAGAGGATAAGGAACAACAACAGATAAAACTTAAAATGAGTTTTTCTCAATGTTTTGTTTTGGAAGAAACACTTTACCATTTACATGATATCTTAAGAACCAAAACAGAAGATCTTTTGAAATTTTGTGGGAATGTTTATTATACTGTTTTTCATAAAGTGACTAAAATGTTTTGTTGTAGGTTAAATATTTTTTCATTTAGGATAGTTTTTATAAATTAAAAACTTAAAAAATATCAAAATTTTCATACTGTTATGTATAATTGTCTGTAATTTTTTATATTTTAATATTTCTCTTAGATTTTGGCTCATTTTGAAGATCACCATAATATGTATGTTGTGTATAAAGAAAATTGTGATAATTGTATTAGAAATTTTTATACGGTGTTACCAGTTTTGGTAAAAATTTGGTTAAATGTCCTTGAAAACCACCAATTTTTCTAAAAGTACAATATTTATTTAAGATTTTTAAGGTATTTACATATTTTTTTATTTTTCTTCCTAAAAACACTCAATTTGTTTCAAAAATCAGTTTTTATGAAAAAATTTGATCCGAAATGACTATGGACGAAATAACGATGCAGAAAGACATTCTCATTACCCATTAAAAAATTAAAAAGAAATAAATACACGAATTCTCAGAAAGAAAAAAAGGGTTGAACCAAGAACAACAGGAAGGTGAGGCATATCATCCATTGGAATTTTAGACAATTTTGTAATGTACGTGTAACTTTTAACGGCAAGATTAAACATTGAAAGATGTAGTAAGCCGCTTCTGTTGATCACAGAGATCTGAGCACCATGAAGGTAGAAGTCTGTCTTAGCTCGTGGTGGTGTTCCTTTTAGTCTGGCACTTACCTTTCGGCCTGCCCGGCTTGGGGACCCTACCAGTAGCAAGCTACCCCCAGTATAGCCCTCCAGGTCAATAGTGCGCGCAAGCCTCACCACCCCGTCAAGGCAGGACACCAGCGGCAGGTTAATGCTCCAATTCTTAAACCACTTTTAGATAGGAGAAAACAATTGTTTGAGTCTTTTAATGAAATTAATTGTTTAAACGACAGTCAAGGTGGATTGAGGACTGAAATCAACCAGTTAAATGCTAAAATTAGGAAATCTTATGCACAACTAAAGAGATAAGATGGAGAGAATTGTGCAAAAATCTAGACTCTAGAACTACAAATTCGAAACTTTGGCGAATCGTCAAGAAAATCAACAGAGAGCAAGAACAGTGTGACGAGAGTAACTCGGTAATCGACACTAACGGACAGGTTTTCCCTGACGACAAAGCTGCAGCAAATGGTCTAGCTGTCTACTATCATGAAAGCAGCAAGTTGGTCTTCACTTCTGAAGATAAATCTGTAATGAAAAGAGCTAAGAACATCTCATCCATGGCTGTCGCACCTCTGATGTGGGTGATCAGGGCCTGTCCAGGGACTTCTCATAAAAGAACTTCTGCTAGCAATGGCCTTTTTGGACATGACTAAATCTCCCGGCCCGGATGTTGTATTTGGGCGAATGCTCGAAAACCTTGGTCACAGGGGAAAACTTAGACTTCTAGATATTATAAACTTATCCTGGAAATAAGGTCGTCTTCCAAATGAATGGAAAAGAGCGACCATTATCCCTATCAAGAAAGCTGGTAAAAACTACTGGGCTCCTAAGGACTTTAGGCCCATCGCCCTAACAAGTACTACCTGCAAAATAATGGAAAAAATTATATTGATCAGAATTCAGTACTTTTTGGACAGCAAGAACTTAATTCCTGGTGAAAAGTATGGCTACAGAAGAGGCCATAGTACCGTCGATCAAATTATTTCCTTCAGTCAGAGCATTAGAGATGCACAAAATTTCAAGCCCACCCACCATACTATGGCTGCTCTTCTGGATCTAACGAAAGCGTTTGACAGAGTTTGGAAGCAAAAGCTACTAATTAAATTACATGACACTTTTAATATTCGAGGTGTAACACCTTGGCATGGATCTCGGATTTCCTGCATCACAGATCTATCAGAGTAAAATTTAACTTCACTTTTTCGGATCCTGTTGTGCTTGGACAGGTCTTTCCACAGGGTTCTGTCCTCAGCCCTACTCTATTTTCATTATATTTAGCAGGCATTGAGAAACCACCTTCAGTTGAGACGAGAGTAGGCTTGGTTGCAGACGATATCGCCATCTGGTGTTTAGGGAGAGACTTGGTTGAGATGGAAAGGAATTTTAACAATGCATTATCTTCTATTTCTGACTATTCTTTGGAGTTCAAACTTTGTTTTTATCCTACAAAGTCCATCGCTCCTTTCTTTACCACCAACAAAAGATTGTACAGCTATCAACCAACCTTAAAGATGGATAACAAGAATCTTGCTTATGAAAATCACCCAAAATATCTCGAATATGTCCTTGATCCTGAATGGTCAAGTCATAAGCACATAGATCATATTGTCTCAAAATGTAGAAAACGTTTAAGTATTCTTAAATTTATAGCGGGCAAAGAATGGAGAGCCGAAGCTGTAACATTGAGAGACACCTATTTGGCTCTCATTAGGCCCATACTACAGTACGGTTTTCCAGTGTACTGCTGTGCGTCCGCCGCCAGTCTTGAGAAATTGGAAAAGATTCAGCTCGGTGCTGCGCGAATTATTACTGGATTGAGACGTAGTTGCCCGAAAGAAATTGTCCTCTTCGAGGCTGATCTCCAACCTCTTCATCTTATATATATATATATATATATATATATATATATATATATATATATATATAGAAGCAAAAATATCTTCACCAATTACTTCAATAAACTTTCTAGCTATGGACATCACAACAAAACCTCTCTATACTTTAACAATGGGCACAATCATCAGAGACTGAAGAGAAACAGCCCTTTCAGTTATGCTGATCATCTGCAGTTGCCCTGATCTCATATCGAACCCCACTCCTTAAAATCTTGTTTAAGTCCATCAGAGGGACTTCCCAGAGTCCACTTCCACTTCAACATGTCTGCCCCGGTCACAAAGCAAGATCTCATCCCACCTCATCTTAGGCAACTTGCATTGAAAGTATTAATGAAATCCCCTGTGACGCCATTAAAATTTACACAGATGGCAGGAGACTAGAAGATCGTGCAGGTAGTGGAATCTACATAGAAAATTCTTGTCAAAACTTTTATTTCTGTCACCGTAACACGGATTTCTCTTCGGTCTTTAAAAGTGAACTAACGGCAATCAAACTTGGCCTCGAAGCTATTATCAATGAAAGTGACTATGGAGAACTCTGGATTTTGTCGGACAGTCGCAGTTCCCTTCAACATCTACACAATTGGACTCAAGTAGGAGACAAAACAAGCATCTCCATCCTTCACAATCTCAAACTCATTTCAAAGCATCACGATGTTCATTTTCAGTGGATACCATCCCATGTTGACATCTTTGGAAATGAGCAAGCGGACCGCTTAGCCAGAGAAAGCTGTAGTCTCTTAACAACCTACTCTCCTGTCATTACCTACTCAGAGCACCAGTCCAAAATTAATAGGCAACTATCTAAGGAGTGGAAGATTCCTCCCTCCCACCACTGGTATGCGTCCAGGGAACCGGGCTCTTTTCTGGATGTCAACTGTGACAGAGCATCTAAAACGGCCATTTCCAGATTGGCTAGAGGACACACATAAAGTCTCTCCTTCTTTGAGGGCAGGAAGACTTTTAAGTTCTGCTCAAGTGCAAGGTTCAGCAGGCCTCTGCCGAATATATCCTGGACTGTCTGGGACTTTCCATAGAAGACTTGTACGATTCTCCCCTTCTTGTTATCGATTTTTTGAGGGTCAACAATTTAATGGATCTTGTCTGACTTTTTCAGACAATTAGAGGATAAGAAACAAAAACAGATAAAACTTAAATTGAGTTTTTCTCAATGTTTTATTTGGAAGAAACACTTTACCATTTACATGATATCTTAAGAACCAAAACAGATAACCTTTTTAAATTTTGTGGGAATGTTTATTATACTGTTTTTCATAAAGTGACTAAAAAGTTTTGTTGTAGGTTAAATATTTTTTCATTTAGGATAGTTTTTTTATAAATAAAAATCTTAAAAAATATCAAAATTTTCATATTGTTATGTATAATTGTCTGTAATTTTTTTATATTTTAATACTTCTCTTAGAGTTTGGCTCATTTTGAAGAGCACCACAATATGTATGTTGCGTATAAAGAAAATTGTGATAACTGTGTTAGAAATTTTTATACGGTGTTACCAGTTTTGGTAAAAAGTTGGTGAAATTTCCTTGAAAACCACCAATTTTTCTAAAAAGTACAATATTTATTTAAAATTTTTAATGTACTTACATATTTTTTTTATTTTTCTTCCTAAAAACACTCAATTTGTTTCAAAAATCGGTTTTTATGAAAAAAATGTGATCCGAAATGACTACCGACGAAATAAGGATGCAGAAAGACATTAATTACAATTTACAAAATTAAAAAAAAAAAAAAAACAGGAGCTTTCAGAAAGAAAAACCTTGCACCTGGAAGAAGTGGAAAGAGTGACATATCATCCAGTGGAATTTTAGACAATATTGTGATGTACGTGTACCTTTTAACGGTAAGATAAAATTTTAAAGGAGTTTTTCTCAAAGTTTTGTTTTCGAAAGAAAAACTTTACCATTTACATGATATCTTAAGAACCAAACCAGATAACCTTTAGAAATTTTGTGGGAATATTTATTATACTTTTTTTTTCATAAAGTAAACTAAAGTTTTCTTGTAGGTTAAATATTTTTTCATTTAGGATAGTTTTTATAAATAAAAACTTAAAAAATATCAAAATTTTCATACTGTTATGTATAATTGTCTGTAATTTTTTTCATATTTTTATATTTCTAATAGATTTTGGCAAATTTTGAAGAGCACATCATATGTATGTTGTGCATAAAGAAATTTGTGTTAGAAATTTTTATACGGTGTTACCAGTTTTGGTGAAAATTTGGTTAAATTTCCTTGAAAACCACCAATTTTTTAAAAGTACAATATTTATTTAAAATTTTAATGTATTTACATATTTTTTTAATTTTTCTTCCTAAAACACTCAATTTGTTTCAAAAATCTGTTTTTATGAAAAATTTGATCCGATTTGACTATCGACGAAATAACGATGCAGAAAGACATTCTCTCATTACCCATTACAAAATTAAAAAGAAATAAATACACGAGCTCTCAGAAAGAAAAAGGGTTGCACCAAGAAGAGGAGGAAGGTGTGGTATATCATCCAGTGGAATTTTAGACAATTTTGTGATGTACGTGTACCTTTTAACAGTAAGATAAAACTTTAAGTAAGTTTTTCTCAAAAGTTTTTTTTCGAAAGAAACACTTTACCATTTACATGATATCTTAAGAACCAAACCAGATAATCTTTAGAAATTTTGTGGGAATATTTATTATACTTTTTTTCATAAAGTAAACTGAAAGTTTTCTTGTAGGTTAAAAATTTTTTCATTTAGGATACTTTTTATAAATTAAAAACTTATAAAAAATATCAAAATTTTCATACTGTTATGTATAATTGTCTGTAATTTTTTTATATTTTAATATTTCTCTTAGATTTTGGATCATTTTGAAGATCACCATAATATGTATGTTGTGTATAAAGAAAATTGTGATAATTGTATTAGAAATTTTTATACGGTGTTACCAGTTTTGGTAAAAATTTGGTTAAATGTCCTTGAAAACCACCAATTTTTCTAAAAGTACAATATTTATTAAAGAATTTTAAAGTATTTACATATTTTTTTTATTTTTCTTCCTAAAAACACTCAATTTGTTTCAAAAATCGGTTTTTATGAAAAATTTGATCCGAAATGACTATGGACGAAATAACGATGCAGAAAGACATTCTCATTACCCATTAAAAATTAAAAAGAAATAAATACACGAATTCTCAGAAAGAAAAAAGGGTTGAACCAAGAACAACAGGAAGGTGAGGCATATCATCCATTGGAATTTTAGACAATTTTGTAATGTACGTGTAACTTTTAACGGTAAGATTAAACATTGAAAGAGGTAGTAAGCCGCTTCTGTTGATCATAGAGATCTGAGCACCATGAAGGTAGAAGTCTGTTTTGGCTCGTGGTGGTGTTCCTTTTAGTCTGGCACTTACCCTTCGGCCTGCCCGGCTTGGGGACCCTACCAGTAGCAAGCTTCCCCCTGTATAGCCCTCCAGGTCAATAGTGCGCGCAAGCCTCACCACCCCGTCAAGGCAGGACACCAGCGGCAGGTTAATGCTTCAAGTCTTAAACCACTTTTAGACATTAGAAAACAATTGTTTGAGTCTTTTAATGAAATTAATTGTTTAAACGACAGTCAAGGTGGATTGAGGACTGAAATCAACCAGTTAAATGCTAAAATTAGGAAATCTTATGCACAACTAAAGAGATAAGATGGAGAGAATTGTGCAAAAATCTAGACTCTAGAACTACAAACTCGAAACTTTGGCGAATCGTCAAGAAAATCAACAAAGAGCAAGAACAGTGTGAAGAGAGTAACTAGGTAATCGACACTAACGGACAGGTTTTCCCTGACGACAAAGCTGCAGCAAATGGTCTAGCTGTCTACTATCAGGAAACCAGCAAGTTGGTCTTCACTTCTGAAGATAAATCTGTAATGAAAAGAGTTAAGAACATCTCATCCATGGCTGTCGCACCTCTGATGTGGGTGATCAGGGCCTGTCCAGGGACTTCTCATAAAAGAACTTCTGCTAGCAATGGCCTTTTTGGATATGACTAAATCTCCCGGCCCGGATGGTGTATTTGGGCGAATGCTCGAAAACCTTGGTCACAGGGGAAAACTTAGACTTCTAGATATTATAAACCTATACTGGAAATTAGGTCGTCTTCCAGCTGAATGGAAAAGAGCGACCATTATCCCTATCAAGAAAGCTGGTAAAAACAACTGGGCTCCTAAGGACTTTAGGCCCATCGCCCTAACAAGTACTACCTGCAAAATAATGGAAAAAATTATATTAATCAGAATTCAGTACTTTTTGGACTGCAAGAACTTAATTCCTGGTGAACAGTATGGCTACAGAAGAGGCCATAGTACCGTCGATCAAATTATTTCCTTCTGTCAGAGCATTAGAGATGCACAAAATTTCAAGCCCACCCACCATACTATGGCTGCTCTTCTGGATCTAACGAAAGCGTTTGACAGAGTTTGGAAGCACAAGCTACTAATTAAATTACATGACACTTTTAATATTCGAGGTAACACCTTGGCATGGATCTCGGATTTCCTGCATCACAGATCTATCAGAGTAAAATTTAACTTCACTTTTTCGGATCCTGTTGTGCTTGGACAGGTCTTTTCACAGGGTTCTGTCCTCAGCCCTACTCTATTTTCATTATATTTAGCAGGCATTGAGAAACCACCTTCAGTTGAGACGAGAGTAGGCTTGTTTCCAGACGATATCGCCATCTGGTGTTTAGGGAGAGACTTGGTTGAGATGGAAAGGAATCTCAACAATGCATTATCTTCTATTTCTGACTATTCTTTGGAGTTCAAACTTTGTTTTTATCCTACAAAGTCCATCGCTCCTTTCTTTACCACCAACAAAAGATTGTACAGCTATCAACCAACCTTAAAGATGGATAACAAGAATCTTGCTTATGAAAATCACCCAAAATATCTCGAATATGTCCTTGATCCTGAATGGTCAAGTCATAAGCACATAGATCATATTGTCTCAAAATGTAGAAAACGTTTAAGTATTCTTAAATTTATAGCGGGCAAAGAATGGAGAGCCGAAGCTGTAACATTGAGAGACACCTATTTGGCTCTCATTAGGCCCATACTACAGTACGGTTTTCCAGTGTACTGCTGTGCGTCCGCCGCCAGTCTTGAGAAATTGGAAAAGATTCAGCTCGGTGCTGCGCGAATTATTACTGGATTGAGACGTAGTTTCCCGAAAGAAATTGTCCTCTTCGAGGCTGATCTCCAACCTCTTCATCTTATATATATATATATATATATATATATATATATATATATATATATATATATATATATATATATAGAAGCAAAAATATCCTCACCAATTACTTCAATAAACTTTCTAGCTATGGACATCACAACAAAACCTCTCTATACTTTAACAATTGGCACAATAATCAGAGACTGAAGAGAAACAGCCCTTTCAGTTATGCTGATCATCTGCAGTTACCCTCATCTCATATCGAACCCCACTCCTTAAAATCTTCTTTAAGTCCATCAGAGGGACTTCCCGGAGTCCACTTCCACTTCAACATGTCTTCTCCGGTCACAAAGCAAGATCTCATCCCACCTCATCTTAGGCAACTTGCATTGGAAAGTATTAATGAAATCCCCTGTGACGCCATTAAAATTTACACAGATGGCAGTAGACTACACGATCGTGCAGGTAGTGGAATCTACATAGAAAATTCTGGTAAAAAACTTTTATTTCTGTCACCGTAACACGGATTTCTCTTCGGTCTTTAAAAGTGAACTAACGGCAATCAAACTTGGCCTCGAAGCTATTATCCTTGAAAGTGACTATGGAGAACTCTGGATTTTGTCGGAAAGTCGCAGTTCCCTTCAACATCTACACAATTGGACTCAAGTAGGAGACAAAACAAGCATCTCCATCCTTCACAATCTCAAACTCATTTCAAAGCATCACGATGTTCATTTTCAGTGGATACCATCCCATGTTGACATCTTTGGAAATGAGCAAGCGGACCGCTTAGCCAGAGAGAGCTGTAGTCTCTTAACAACCTACTCTCCTGTCATTACCTACTCAGAGCACCAGTCCAAAATTAATAGGCAACTATCTAAGGAGTGGAAGATTCCTCCCTCCCACCACTGGTATGCGGCCAGGGAACCGGGCTCTTTTCTGGATCTCAACTGTGACAGAGCATCTAAAACGGCCATTTCAGATTGGCTAGTAGACACACGAAAAGTCTCTCCTTCTTTGAGGGCAGGAAGACTTTTAAGTTCTGCTCCAAGTGCAATGTTCAGCAGGCCTCTGCCGAATATATCCTGGACTGTCTGGGTCTTTCCATAGAAGACTTGTACGATTCTCCCCTTCTTGTTATCGATTTTTTGCGGGACAACAATTTAATGGAACTTGTCTGACTTTTTCAGACAGTTAGAGGATAAGAAACAACAACAGATAAAACTTAAAATGAGTTTTTCTCAATGTTTTGTTTTGGAAGAAACACTTTACCATTTACATGATATCTTAAGAACCAAAACAGAAGATCTTTTGAAATTTTGTGGGAATGTTTATTATACTGTTTTTCATAAAGTGACTAAAATGTTTTGTTGTAGGTTAAATATTTTTTCATTTAGGATAGTTTTTATAAATTAAAAACTTAAAAAATATCAAAATTTTCATACTGTTATGTATAATTGTCTGTAATTTTTTTATATTTTAATATTTCTCTTAGATTTTGGCTCATTTTGAAGATCACCATAATATGTATGTTGTGTATAAAGAAAATTGTGATAATTGTATTAGAAATTTTTATACGGTGTTACCAGTTTTGGTAAAAATTTGGTTAAATGTCCTTGAAAACCACCAATTTTTCTAAAAGTACAATATTTATTTAAGATTTTTAAGGTATTTACATATTTTTTTTATTTTTCTTCCTAAAAACACTCAATTTGTTTCAAAAATCAGTTTTTATGAAAAAATTTGATCCGAAATGACTATGGACGAAATAACGATGCAGAAAGACATTCTCATTACCCATTAAAAAATTAAAAAGAAATAAATACACGAATTCTCAGAAAGAAAAAAGGGTTGAACCAAGAACAACAGGAAGGTGAGGCATATCATCCATTGGAATTTTAGACAATTTTGTAATGTACGTGTAACTTTTAACGGCAAGATTAAACATTGAAAGATGTAGTAAGCCGCTTCTGTTGATCACAGAGATCTGAGCACCATGAAGGTAGAAGTCTGTCTTAGCTCGTGGTGGTGTTCCTTTTAGTCTGGCACTTACCTTTCGGCCTGCCCGGCTTGGGACCCTACCAGTAGCAAGCTACCCCAGTATAGCCCTCCAGGTCAATAGTGCGCGCAAGCCTCACCACCCCGTCAAGGCAGGACACCAGCGGCAGGTTAATGCTCCAATTCTTAAACCACTTTTAGATAGGAGAAAACAATTGTTTGAGTCTTTTAATGAAATTAATTGTTTAAACGACAGTCAAGGTGGATTGAGGACTGAAATCAACCAGTTAAATGCTAAAATTAGGAAATCTTATGCACAACTAAAGAGATAAGATGGAGAGAATTGTGCAAAAATCTAGACTCTAGAACTACAAATTCGAAACTTTGGCGAATCGTCAAGAAAATCAACAGAGAGCAAGAACAGTGTGACGAGAGTAACTCGGTAATCGACACTAACGGACAGGTTTTCCCTGACGACAAAGCTGCAGCAAATGGTCTAGCTGTCTACTATCATGAAAGCAGCAAGTTGGTCTTCACTTCTGAAGATAAATCTGTAATGAAAAGAGCTAAGAACATCTCATCCATGGCTGTCGCACCTCTGATGTGGGTGATCAGGGCCTGTCCAGGGACTTCTCATAAAAGAACTTCTGCTAGCAATGGCCTTTTTGGATATGACTAAATCTCCCGGCCCGGATGTTGTATTTGGGCGAATGCTCGAAAACCTTGGTCACAGGGGAAAACTTAGACTTCTAGATATTATAAACTTATCCTGGAAATAAGGTCGTCTTCCAAATGAATGGAAAAGAGCGACCATTATCCCTATCAAGAAAGCTGGTAAAAACTACTGGGCTCCTAAGGACTTTAGGCCCATCGCCCTAACAAGTACTACCTGCAAAATAATGGAAAAAATTATATTAATCAGAATTCAGTACTTTTTGGACAGCAAGAACTTAATTCCTGGTGAAAAGTATGGCTACAGAAGAGGCCATAGTACCGTCGATCAAATTATTTCCTTCAGTCAGAGCATTAGAGATGCACAAAATTTCAAGCCCACCCACCATACTATGGCTGCTCTTCTGGATCTAACGAAAGCGTTTGACAGAGTTTGGAAGCAAAAGCTACTAATTAAATTACATGACACTTTTAATATTCGAGGTAACACCTTGGCATGGATCTCGGATTTCCTGCATCACAGATCTATCAGAGTAAAATTTAACTTCACTTTTTCGGATCCTGTTGTGCTTGGACAGGTCTTTCCACAGGGTTCTGTCCTCAGCCCTACTCTATTTTCATTATATTTAGCAGGCATTGAGAAACCACCTTCAGTTGAGACGAGAGTAGGCTTGGTTGCAGA
This sequence comes from Trichonephila clavipes, assembly GCA_019973935.1. NCBI lineage: Eukaryota > Metazoa > Arthropoda > Arachnida > Araneae > Nephilidae > Trichonephila > Trichonephila clavipes. The sequence goes on from BMAU01014784.1 coordinate 980,282, forward strand.
CGATATCGCCATCTGGTGTTTAGGGAGAGACTTGGTTGAGATGGAAAGGAATTTTAACAATGCATTATCTTCTATTTCTGACTATTCTTTGGAGTTCAAACTTTGTTTTTATCCTACAAAGTCCATCGCTCCTTTCTTTACCACCAACAAAAGATTGTACAGCTATCAACCAACCTTAAAGATGGATAACAAGAATCTTGCTTATGAAAATCACCCAAAATATCTCGAATATGTCCTTGATCCTGAATGGTCAAGTCATAAGCACATAGATCATATTGTCTCAAAATGTAGAAAACGTTTAAGTATTCTTAAATTTATAGCGGGCAAAGAATGGAGAGCCGAAGCTGTAACATTGAGAGACACCTATTTGGCTCTCATTAGGCCCATACTACAGTACGGTTTTCCAGTGTACTGCTGTGCGTCCGCCGCCAGTCTTGAGAAATTGGAAAAGATTCAGCTCGGTGCTGCGCGAATTATTACTGGATTGAGACGTAGTTGCCCGAAAGAAATTGTCCTCTTCGAGGCTGATCTCCAACCTCTTCATCTTATATATATATATATATATATATATATATATATATATATATATATATATATATATATATAGAAGCAAAAATATCTTCACCAATTACTTCAATAAACTTTCTAGCTATGGACATCACAACAAAACCTCTCTATACTTTAACAATGGGCACAATCATCAGAGACTGAAGAGAAACAGCCCTTTCAGTTATGCTGATCATCTGCAGTTGCCCTGGTCTCATATCGAACCCCACGCCTTAAAATCTTGTTTAAGTCCATCAGAGGGACTTCCCAGAGTCCACTTCCACTTCAACATGTCTGCCCCGGTCACAAAGCAAGATCTCATCCCACCTCATCTTAGGCAACTTGCATTGGAAAGTATTAATGAAATCCCCTGTGACGCCATTAAAATTTACACAGATGGCAGGAGACTAGAAGATCGTGCAGGTAGTGGAATCTACATAGAAAATTCTTGTCAAAACTTTTATTTCTGTCACCGTAACACGGATTTCTCTTCGGTCTTTAAAAGTGAACTAACGGCAATCAAACTTGGCCTCGAAGCTATTATCAATGAAAGTGACTATGGAGAACTCTGGATTTTGTCGGACAGTCGCAGTTCCCTTCAACATCTACACAATTGGACTCAAGTAGGAGACAAAACAAGCATCTCCATCCTTCACAATCTCAAACTTATTTCAAAGCATCACGATGTTCATTTTCAGTGGATACCATCCCATGTTGACATCTTTGGAAATGAGCAAGCGGACCGCTTAGCCAGAGAAAGCTGTAGTCTCTTAACAACCTACTCTCCTGTCATTACCTACTCAGAGCACCAGTCCAAAATTAATAGGCAACTATCTAAGGAGTGGAAGATTCCTCTCCCTCCCACCACTGGTATGCGGTCAGGGAACCGGGCTCTTTTCTGGATCTCAACTGTGACAGAGCATCTAAAACGGCCATTTCCAGATTGGCTAGTGGACACACGAAAAGTCTCTCTTTCTTTGGGGACAGGAAGACTTTTAAGTTCTGCTCCAAGTGCAATGTTCAGCAGGCCTCTGCCTAATATATCCTGGACTGTCTGGGTCTTTCCAGAGAAGACTTGTACGATTCTCCCCTTCTTGTTATCGATTTTTTGAGGGTCAACAATTTAATGGATCTTGTCTGACTTTTCAGACAATTAGAGGATAAGAAACAACAACAGATAAAACTTAAAATGAGTTTTTCTCAATGTTTTGTTTTGGAAGAAACACTTTACCATTTACATGATATCTTAAGAACCAAACCAGATAACCTTTAGAAATTTTGTGGGAATGTTTATTATACTGTTTTTCATAAAGTGACTAAAAAGTTTTGTTGTAGGTTAAATATTTTTTCATTTAGGATAGTTTTTTTATAAATAAAAATCTTAAAAAAAAATATCAAAATTTTCATATTGTTATGTATAATTGTCTGTAATTTTTTTTTTTATATTTTAATACTTCTCTTAGAGTTTGGCTCATTTTGAAGAGCACCACAATATGTATGTTGCGTATAAAGAAAATTGTGTTAACTTTGTTAGAAATTTTTATACGGTGTTACCAGATTTGGTAAAAATTTGGTGAAATTTCCTTGAAAACCACCAATTTTTCTAAAAAGTACAATATTTATTTAAAGTTTTTAATGTATTTATATATTTTTTTTTTTTTATTTTTCTTCCTAAAAACACTCAATTTGTTTCAAAAATCTGTTTTTATGAAAAAATGTGATCCGAAATGTCTACCGACGAAATAACGATGCAGAAAGACATTAATTACAATTTACAAAATTAAAAAAAAAAAAAAACAGGAGCTTTCAGAAAGAAAAAAGCTTGCACCTGGAAGAAGTGGAAAGAGTGACATATCATCCAGTGGAATTTTAGACAATATTGTGATGTACGTGTACCTTTTAACGGTAAGATAAAATTTTAAAGGAGTTTTTCTCAAAGTTTGGTTTTCGAAAGAAAAACTTTACCATTTACATGATATCTTAAGAACCAAACCAGATAACCTTAAGAAATTTTGTGGGAATATTTATTATTATTTTTTTTTTTCATAACGTAAACTAAAGTTTTCTTGTAGGTTAAATATTTTTTTTCATTTAGGATAGTTTTTATAAATAAAAAACTTAAAAAATATCAAAATTTTCATACTGTTATGTATAATTGTCTGTGATTTTTTCATATTTTTATATTTCTAATAGATTTTGGCAAATTTTGAAGAGCACATCATATGTATGTTGTGCATAAAGAAAATTGTGTTAAAAATTTTTATACGGTGTTACCAGTTTTGGTGAAAATTTGGTTAAATTTCCTTGAAAACCCCCAATTTTTTTAAAAGTACAATATTTATTTAAAATTTTAATGTATTTTTATATTTTTTTAATTTTTCTTCCTAAAACACTCAATTTGTTTCAAAAATCTGTTTTTATGAAAAATTTGATCCGATTTGACTATCGACGAAATAACGATGCAGAAAGACATTCTCTCATTACCCATTACAAAATTAAAAGAAATAAATACACGAGCTCTCAGAAAGAAAAAGGGTTGCACCAAGAAGAGGAGGAAGGTGTGGTATATCATCCAGTGGAATTTTAGACAATTTTGTGATGTACGTGTAACTTTTAACGGTAAGATTAAACATTGAAAGAGGTAGTAAGCCGCTTCTGTTGATCATAGAGATCTGAGCACCATGAAGGTAGAAGTCTGTTTTGGCTCGTGGTGGTGTTCCTTTTAGTCTGGCACTTACCCTTCCGCCTGCCCGGCTTAAGGACCCTACCAGTAGCAAGCTACCCCCAGTATAGCCCTCCAGGTCAATAGTGCGCGCAAGCCTCACCACCCCGTCAAGGCAGGACACCAGCGGCAGGTTAATGCTTCAAGTCTTAAACCACTTTTAGACAGGAGAAAACAATTGTTTGAGTCTTTTAATGAAATTAATTGTTTAAACGACAGTCAAGGTGGATTGAGGACTGAAATCAACCAGTTAAATGCTAAAATTAGGAAATCTTATGCACAACTAAAGAGATCAAGATGGAGAGAATTGTGCAAAAAGCTAGACTCTAGAACTACAAATTCGAAACTTTGGCGAATCGTCAAGAAAATCAACAGAGAGCAAGAACAGTGTGACGAGAGTAACTCGGTAATCGACACTCACGGACAGGTTTTCCCTGACGACAAAGCTGCAGCAAATGGTCTAGCTGTCTACTATCAGGAAACCAGCAAGTTGGTCTTCACTTCTGAAGATCAATCTGTAATGAAAAGAGCTAAGAACATCTCATTCATGGCTGTCGCACCTCTGATGTGGGTGATCAGGGCCTGTCCAGGGACTTCTCACAGCAAGAACTTCTGCTAGCAATGGCCTTTTGGATATGACTAAATCTTCAGGCCCGGAGGGTGTATTTGGGCGAATGCTCGAAAACCTTGCTCACAGGGGAAAACTTAGACTTCTAGATATTATAAACCTATCCTGGAAATTAGGTCGTCTTCCAAATGAATGGAAAAGAGCGACCATTATCCCTATCAAGAAAGCTGGTAAAAACAACTGGGCTCCTAAGGACTTTAGGCCCATCGTCCTAACAAGTACTACCTGCAAAATAATGGAAAAAATTATATTAATCAGAATTCAGTACTTTTTGGACTGCAAGAACTTAATTCCTGGTGAATAGTATGGCTACAGAAGAGGCCATAGTACCGTCGATCAAATTATTTCCTTCTGTCAGAGCATTAGAGATGCACAAAATTTCAAGCCCACCCACCATACTATGGCTGCTCTTCTGGATCTAACGAAAGCGTTTGACAGAGTTTGGAAGCACAAGCTACTAATTAAATTACATGGCACTTTTAATATTCGAGGTAACACCTTGGCATGGATCTCGGATTTCCTGCATCACAGATCTATCAGAGTAAAATTTAACATCACTTTTTCGGATCCTGTTGTGCTTGGACAGGTCTTTCCACAGGGTTCTGTCCTCAGCCCTACTCTATTTTCATTATACTTAGCAGGCATTGAGAAACAACCTTCAGTTGAGACTAGAGTAGGCTTGTTTGCAGACGATATCGCCATCTGGTGCTCAGGGGAGAGACTTGGTTGAGATGGAAAGGATTCTCAACAATGCATTATCTTCTATTTCTGACTATGCTTTGGAGTTCAAACTTTGTTTTAATCCTACAAAGTCCATCGCTACTTTCTTTACCACCAACAAAAGATTGTACAGCTATCAACCAAACTTAAAGATGGATAACAAGAATCTTGCTTATGAAAAGCACCCAAAATATCTCGGATATGTCCTTGATCCTGAATGGTCAAGTCATAAGCCCATAGATCATATTGTCTCAAAATGTAGGAAACGTTTAAGTATTCTTAAATTTATAGCGGACAAAGACTGGGGAGCCGAAGCTGTAACATTGAGAGACACCTATTTGGCTCTCATTAGGCCCATACTAGAGTACGGTTTTCCAGTGTTGTGCGTCCGCCGCCAGTCTTGAGAAATTGGAAAAGATTCAGCACGGTGCTGCGCGAATTATTACTGGATTGAGACGTAGTTGCCCGAAAAAAAATTGTCCTCTTTGAAGCTGATCTCCAACCTCTTCATCTTATATATATATATATATATATATATATATATATATATATATATATATATATATATATATATATATATATATATATATATATATAGAAGCAAAAATATCTTCACCAATTACTTCAATAAACTTTCTAGCTATGGACATCACAACAAAACCTCTCTATACTTTAACAATGGGCACAATAATCAGAGACTGAAGAGAAACAGCCCTTTCGGTTATGCTGATCATCTGCAGTTGCCCTGATCTCATATCGAACCCCACTCCTTAAAATCTTGTTTAAGTCCATCAGAGGGACTTCCCAGAGTCCACTTCCACTTCAACATGTCTGCCCCGGTCACAAAGCAAGATCTCATCCCACCTCATCTTAGGCAATTTGCATTGGAAAGTATTAATGAAATCCCCTGTGACGCCATTAAAATTTACACAGATGGCAGTAGACTAGACGATCGTTCACGTAGTGGAATCTACATAGAAAATTCTGGTCAAAAAACTTTTTTTCTGTCACCGAAACACGGATTTCTCTTCGGTCTTTAAAAGTTAACTAACGGCAATCAAACTTGGCCTCGAAGCTATTATCAATGAAAGTGACTATGGAGAACTCTGGATGTTGTCGGACAGTCGCAGTTCCTTTCAACATCTACACAATTGGACTCAAGTAGGAGTCAAAACAAGCATCTCCATCCTTCACAATCTCAAACTTATTTCAGAGCATCACTATGTTCATTTTCATTGATACCATCTCATGTTGATATATTTGGAAATGAGCAAGCGGACCGCTTAACCAGAGACAGCTGTAGTCTCTTAACAACCTACTCTCCTGTCATTACCTACTCAGAGCACCAGTCCAAAATTAATAGGCAACTATCTAAGGAGTGGAAGATTCCTCTCTCCCACCACTGGTATGCGGCCAGGGAACCGGGCTCTTTTCTGGATCTCAACTGTGACAGAGCATCTAAAACGGCCATTTCCAGATTGGCTAGTGGACACACGAAAAGTCTCTACTTCTTTGAGGGCAGGAAGACTTTTAAGTTCTGCTCCAAGTGCAATGTTCAGCAGGCCTCTGCCTAATATATCCTGGACTGTCTGGGTCTTTCCAGAGAAGACTTGTACGATTCTCCCCTTCTTGTTATCGATTTTTTGAGGGTCAACAATTTAATGGATCTTGTCTGACTTTTCAGACAATTAGAGGATAAGAAACAACAACAGATAAAACTTAAAATGAGTTTTTCTCAATGTTTTGTTTTGGAAGAAACACTTTACCATTTACATGATATCTTAAGAACCAAACCAGATAACCTTTAGAAATTTTGTGGGAATGTTTATTATACTGTTTTTCATAAAGTGACTAAAAAGTTTTGATGTAGGTTAAATATTTTTTCATTTAGGATAGTTTTTTTTTATAAATAAAAATCTTAAAAATATCAAAATTTTCATATTGTTATGTATAATTGTCTGTAATTTTTTTTTTTATATTTTAATACTTCTCTTAGAGTTTGGCTCATTTTGAAGAGCACCACAATATGTATGTTGCGTATAAAGAAAATTGTGTTAACTTTGTTAGAAATTTTTATACGGTGTTACCAGATTTGGTAAAAATTTGGTGAAATTTCCTTGAAAACCACCAATTTTTCTAAAAAGTACAATATTTATTTAAAGTTTTTAATGTATTTATATATTTTTTTTATTTTTCTTCCTAAAAACACTCAATTTGTTTCAAAAATCTGTTTTTATGAAAAAATGTGATCCGAAATGTCTACCGACGAAATAACGATGCAGAAAGACATTAATTACAATTTACAAAATTAAAAAGAAAAAAAACAGGAGCTTTCAGAAAGAAAAAAAGCTTGCACCTGGAAGAAGTGGAAAGAGTGACATATCATCCAGTGGAATTTTAGACAATATTGTGATGTACGTGTACCTTTTAACGGTAAGATAAAATTTTAAAGGAGTTTTTCTCAAAGTTTGGTTTTCGAAAGAAAAACTTTACCATTTACATGATATCTTAAGAACCAAACCAGATAACCTTAAGAAATTTTGTGGGAATATTTATTATTCTTTTTTTCATAACGTAAACTAAAGTTTTCTTGTAGGTTAAATATTTTTTCATTTAGGATAGTTTTTATAAATAAAAAACTTAAAAAATATCAAAATTTTCATACTGTTATGTATAATTGTCTGTGATTTTTTCATATTTTTATATTTCTAATAGATTTTGGCAAATTTTGAAGAGCACATCATATGTATGTTGTGCATAAAGAAAATTGTGTTAAAAATTTTTATACGGTGTTACCAGTTTTGGTGAAAATTTGGTTAAATTTCCTTGAAAACCCCCAATTTTTTTAAAAGTACAATATTTATTTAAAATTTTAATGTATTTTTATATTTTTTTTTTAATTTTTCTTCCTAAAACACTCAATTTGTTTCAAAAATCTGTTTTTATGAAAAAATTTGATCCGATTTGACTATCGACGAAATAACGATGCAGAAAGACATTCTCTCATTACCCATTACAAAATTAAAAAGAAATAAATACACGAGCTCTCAGAAAGAAAAAGGGTTGCACCAAGAAGAGGAGGAAGGTGTGGTATATCATCCAGTGGAATTTTAGACAATTTTGTGATGTACGTGTAACTTTTAACGGTAAGATTAAACATTGAAAGAGGTAGTAAGCCGCTTCTGTTGATCATAGAGATCTGAGCACCATGAAGGTAGAAGTCTGTTTTGGCTCGTGGTGGTGTTCCTTTTAGTCTGGCACTTACCCTTCCGCCTGCCCGGCTTAAGGACCCTACCAGTAGCAAGCTACCCCCAGTATAGCCCTCCAGGTCAATAGTGCGCGCAAGCCTCACCACCCCGTCAAGGCAGGACACCAGCGGCAGGTTAATGCTTCAAGTCTTAAACCACTTTTAGACAGGAGAAAACAATTGTTTGAGTCTTTTAATGAAATTAATTGTTTAAACGACAGTCAAGGTGGATTGAGGACTGAAATCAACCAGTTAAATGCTAAAATTAGGAAATCTTATGCACAACTAAAGAGATCAAGATGGAGAGAATTGTGCAAAAATCTAGACTCTAGAACTACAAATTCGAAACTTTGGCGAATCGTCAAGAAAATCAACAGAGAGCAAGAACAGTGTGACGAGAGTAACTCGGTAATCGACACTCACGGACAGGTTTTCCCCTGACGACAAAGCTGCAGCAAATGGTCTAGCTGTCTACTATCAGGAAACCAGCAAGTTGGTCTTCACTTCTGAAGATCAATCTGTAATGAAAAGAGCTAAGAACATCTCATTCATGGCTGTCGCACCTCTGATGTGGGTGATCAGGGCCTGTCCAGGGACTTCTCACAGCAAGAACTTCTGCTAGCAATGGCCTTTTTGGATATGACTAAATCTTCAGGCCCGGAGGGTGTATTTGGGCGAATGCTCGAAAACCTTGCTCACAGGGGAAAACTTAGACTTCTAGATATTATAAACCTATCCTGGAAATTAGGTCGTCTTCCAAATGAATGGAAAAGAGCGACCATTATCCCTATCAAGAAAGCTGGTAAAAACAACTGGGCTCCTAAGGACTTTAGGCCCATCGTCCTAACAAGTACTACCTGCAAAATAATGGAAAAAATTATATTAATCAGAATTCAGTACTTTTTTTGGACTGCAAGAACTTAATTCCTGGTGAATAGTATGGCTACAGAAGAGGCCATAGTACCGTCGATCAAATTATTTCCTTCTGTCAGAGCATTAGAGATGCACAAAATTTCAAGCCCACCCACCATACTATGGCTGCTCTTCTGGATCTAACGAAAGCGTTTGACAGAGTTTGGAAGCACAAGCTACTAATTAAATTACATGGCACTTTTAATATTCGAGGTAACACCTTGGCATGGATCTCGGATTTCCTGCATCACAGATCTATCAGAGTAAAATTTAACATCACTTTTCGGATCCTGTTGTGCTTGGACAGGTCTTTCCACAGGGTTCTGTCCTCAGCCCTACTCTATTTTCATTATACTTAGCAGGCATTGAGAAACAACCTTCAGTTGAGACTAGAGTAGGCTTGTTTGCAGACGATATCGCCATCTGGTGCTCAGGGAGAGACTTGGTTGAGATGGAAAGGATTCTCAACAATGCATTATCTTCTATTTCTGACTATGCTTTGGAGTTCAAACTTTGTTTTAATCCTACAAAGTCCATCGCTACTTTCTTTACCACCAACAAAAGATTGTACAGCTATCAACCAAACTTAAAGATGGATAACAAGAATCTTGCTTATGAAAAGCACCCAAAATATCTCGGATATGTCCTTGATCCTGAATGGTCAAGTCATAAGCCCATAGATCATATTGTCTCAAAATGTAGGAAACGTTTAAGTATTCTTAAATTTATAGCGGACAAAGACTGGGGAGCCGAAGCTGTAACATTGAGAGACACCTATTTGGCTCTCATTAGGCCCATACTAGAGTACGGTTTTCCAGTGTTGTGCGTCCGCCGCCAGTCTTGAGAAATTGGAAAAGATTCAGCACGGTGCTGCGCGAATTATTACTGGATTGAGACGTAGTTGCCCGAAAAAAATTGTCCTCTTTGAAGCTGATCTCCAACCTCTTCATCTTATATATATATATATATATATATATATATATATATATATATATATATATATATATATATATATATATATATAGAAGCAAAAATATCTTCACCAATTACTTCAATAAACTTTCTAGCTATGGACATCACAACAAAACCTCTCTATACTTTAACAATGGGCACAATAATCAGAGACTGAAGAGAAACAGCCCTTTCGGTTATGCTGATCATCTGCAGTTGCCCTGATCTCATATCGAACCCCACTCCTTAAAATCTTGTTTAAGTCCATCAGAGGGACTTCCCAGAGTCCACTTCCACTTCAACATGTCTGCCCCGGTCACAAAGCAAGATCTCATCCCACCTCATCTTAGGCAATTTGCATTGGAAAGTATTAATGAAATCCCCTGTGACGCCATTAAAATTTACACAGATGGCAGTAGACTAGACGATCGTTCACGTAGTGGAATCTACATAGAAAATTCTGGTCAAAAAACTTTTTTTTCTGTCACCGAAACACGGATTTCTCTTCGGTCTTTAAAAGTTAACTAACGGCAATCAAACTTGGCCTCGAAGCTATTATCAATGAAAGTGACTATGGAGAACTCTGGATGTTGTCGGACAGTCGCAGTTCCTTTCAACATCTACACAATTGGACTCAAGTAGGAGTCAAAACAAGCATCTCCATCCTTCACAATCTCAAACTTATTTCAGAGCATCACTATGTTCATTTTCATTGGATACCATCTCATGTTGATATATTTGGAAATGAGCAAGCGGACCGCTTAACCAGAGACAGCTGTAGTCTCTTAACAACCTACTCTCCTGTCATTACCTACTCAGAGCACCAGTCCAAAATTAATAGGCAACTATCTAAGGAGTGGAAGATTCCTCTCTCCCACCACTGGTATGCGGCCAGGGAACCGGGCTCTTTTCTGGATCTCAACTGTGACAGAGCATCTAAAACGGCCATTTCCAGATTGGCTAGTGGACACACGAAAAGTCTCTACTTCTTTGAGGGCAGGAAGACTTTTAAGTTCTGCTCCAAGTGCAATGTTCAGCAGGCCTCTGCCTAATATATCCTGGACTGTCTGGGTCTTTCCAGAGAAGACTTGTACGATTCTCCCCTTCTTGTTATCGATTTTTTGAGGGTCAACAATTTAATGGATCTTGTCTGACTTTTCAGACAATTAGAGGATAAGAAACAACAACAGATAAAACTTAAAATGAGTTTTTCTCAATGTTTTGTTTTGGAAGAAACACTTTACCATTTACATGATATCTTAAGAACCAAACCAGATAACCTTTAGAAATTTTGTGGGAATGTTTATTATACTGTTTTTCATAAAGTGACTAAAAAGTTTTGATGTAGGTTAAATATTTTTTCATTTAGGATAGTTTTTTTATAAATAAAAATCTTAAAAAATATCAAAATTTTCATATTGTTATGTATAATTGTCTGTAATTTTTTTTATATTTTAATACTTCTCTTAGAGTTTGGCTCATTTTGAAGAGCACCACAATATGTATGTTGCGTATAAAGAAAATTGTGTTAACTTTGTTAGAAATTTTTATACGGTGTTACCAGATTTGGTAAAAATTTGGTGAAATTTCCTTGAAAACCACCAATTTTTCTAAAAAGTACAATATTTATTTAAAGTTTTTAATGTATTTATATATTTTTTTTATTTTTCTTCCTAAAAACACTCAATTTGTTTCAAAAATCTGTTTTTATGAAAAAATGTGATCCGAAATGTCTACCGACGAAATAACGATGCAGAAAGACATTAATTACAATTTACAAAATTAAAAGAAAAAAACAGGAGCTTTCAGAAAGAAAAAAAGCTTGCACCTGGAAGAAGTGGAAAGAGTGACATATCATCCAGTGGAATTTTTAGACAATATTGTGATGTACGTGTACCTTTTAACGGTAAGATAAAATTTTAAAGGAGTTTTTCTCAAAGTTTGGTTTTCGAAAGAAAAACTTTACCATTTACATGATATCTTAAGAACCAAACCAGATAACCTTAAGAAATTTTGTGGGAATATTTATTATTCTTTTTTTCATAACGTAAACTAAAGTTTTCTTGTAGGTTAAATATTTTTTCATTTAGGATAGTTTTTATAAATAAAAAACTTAAAAAATATCAAAATTTTCATACTGTTATGTATAATTGTCTGTGATTTTTTCATATTTTTATATTTCTAATAGATTTTGGCAAATTTTGAAGAGCACATCATATGTATGTTGTGCATAAAGAAAATTGTGTTAAAAATTTTTATACGGTGTTACCAGTTTTGGTGAAAATTTGGTTAAATTTCCTTGAAAACCCCCATTTTTTTAAAAGTACAATATTTATTTAAAATTTTAATGTATTTTTATTTTTTTTTTAATTTTTTTTCTTCCTAAAACACTCAATTTGTTTCAAAATCTGTTTTTATGAAAAAAATTTGATCCGATTTGACTATCGACGAAATAACGATGCAGAAAGACATTCTCTCATTACCCATTACAAAATTAAAAAGAAATAAATACACGAGCTCTCAGAAAGAAAAAGGGTTGCACCAAGAAGAGGAGGAAGGTGTGGTATATCATCCAGTGGAATTTTAGACAATTTTGTGATGTACGTGTAACTTTTAACGGTAAGATTAAACATTGAAAGATGTAGTAAGCCGCTTCTGTTGATCATAGAGATCTGAGCACCATGAAGGTAGAAGTCTGTTTTGGCTCGTGGTGGTGTTCCTTTAGTCTGGCACTTACCCTTCCGCCTGCCCGGCTTAAGGACCCTACCAGTAGCAAGCTACCCCCAGTATAGCCCTCCAGGTCAATAGTGCGCGCAAGCCTCACCACCCCGTCAAGGCAGGACACCAGCGGCAGGTTAATGCTTCAAGTCTTAAACCACTTTTAGACAGGAGAAAACAATTGTTTGAGTCTTTTAATGAAATTAATTGTTTAAACGACAGTCAAGGTGGATTGAGGACTGAAATCAACCAGTTAAATGCTAAAATTAGGAAATCTTATGCACAACTAAAGAGATCAAGATGGAGAGAATTGTGCAAAAATCTAGACTCTAGAACTACAAATTCGAAACTTTGGCGAATCGTCAAGAAAATCAACAGAGAGCAAGAACAGTGTGACGAGAGTAACTCGGTAATCGACACTCACGGACAGGTTTTCCCTGACGACAAAGCTGCAGCAAATGGTCTAGCTGTCTACTATCAGGAAACCAGCAAGTTGGTCTTCACTTCTGAAGATCAATCTGTAATGAAAAGAGCTAAGAACATCTCATTCATGGCTGTCGCACCTCTGATGTGGGTGATCAGGGCCTGTCCAGGGACTTCTCACAGCAAGAACTTCTGCTAGCAATGGCCTTTTTGGATATGACTAAATCTTCAGGCCCGGAGGGTGTATTTGGGCGAATGCTCGAAAACCTTGCTCACAGGGGAAAACTTAGACTTCTAGATATTATAAACCTATCCTGAAATTAGGTCGTCTTCCAAATGAATGGAAAAGAGCGACCATTATCCCTATCAAGAAAGCTGGTAAAAACAACTGGGCTCCTAAGGACTTTAGGCCCATCGTCCTAACAAGTACTACCTGCAAAATAATGGAAAAAATTATATTAATCAGAATTCAGTACTTTTTGGACTGCAAGAACTTAATTCCTGGTGAATAGTATGGCTACAGAAGAGGCCATAGTACCGTCGATCAAATTATTTCCTTCTGTCAGAGCATTAGAGATGCACAAAATTTCAAGCCCACCCACCATACTATGGCTGCTCTTCTGGATCTAACGAAAGCGTTTGACAGAGTTTGGAAGCACAAGCTACTAATTAAATTACATGGCACTTTTTAATATTCGAGGTAACACCTTGGCATGGATCTCGGATTTCCTGCATCACAGATCTATCAGAGTAAAATTTAACATCACTTTTTCGGATCCTGTTGTGCTTGGACAGGTCTTTCCACAGGGTTCTGTCCTCAGCCCTACTCTATTTTCATTATACTTAGCAGGCATTGAGAAACAACCTTCAGTTGAGACTAGAGTAGGCTTGTTTGCAGACGATATCGCCATCTGGTGCTCAGGGAGAGACTTGGTTGAGATGGAAAGGATTCTCAACAATGCATTATCTTCTATTTCTGACTATGCTTTGGAGTTCAAACTTTGTTTTAATCCTACAAAGTCCATCGCTACTTTCTTTACCACCAACAAAAGATTGTACAGCTATCAACCAAACTTAAAGATGGATAACAAGAATCTTGCTTATGAAAAGAACCCAAAATATCTCGGATATGTCCTTGATCCTGAATGGTCAAGTCATAAGCCCATAGATCATATTGTCTCAAAATGTAGGAAACGTTTAAGTATTCTTAAATTTATAGCGGACAAAGACTGGGGAGCCGAAGCTGTAACATTGAGAGACACCTATTTGGCTCTCATTAGGCCCATACTAGAGTTCGGTTTTCCAGTGTTGTGCGTCCGCCGCCAGTCTTGAGAAATTGGAAAAAGATTCAGCACGGTGCTGCGCGAATTATTACTGGATTGAGACGTAGTTGCCCGAAAAAATTGTCCTCTTTGAAGCTGATCTCCAACCTCTTCATCTTATATATATATATATATATATATATATATATATATATATATATATATATATAGAAGCAAAAATATCTTCACCAATTACTTCAATAAACTTTCTAGCTATGGACATCACAACAAAACCTCTCTATACTTTAACAATGGGCACAATAATCAGAGACTGAAGAGAAACAGCCCTTTCGGTTATGCTGATCATCTGCAGTTGCCCTGATCTCATATCGAACCCCACTCCTTAAAATCTTGTTTAAGTCCATCAGAGGGACTTCCCAGAGTCCACTTCCACTTCAACATGTCTGCCCCGGTCACAAAGCAAGATCTCATCCCACCTCATCTTAGGCAATTTGCATTGAAAGTATTAATGAAATCCCCTGTGACGCCATTAAAATTTACACAGATGGCAGTAGACTAGACGATCGTTCACGTAGTGGAATCTACATAGAAAATTCTGGTCAAAAAACTTTTTTTCTGTCACCGAAACACGGATTTCTCTTCGGTCTTTAAAAGTTAACTAACGGCAATCAAACTTGGCCTCGAAGCTATTATCAATGAAAGTGACTATGGAGAACTCTGGATGTTGTCGGACAGTCGCAGTTCCTTTCAACATCTACACAATTGGACTCAAGTAGGAGTCAAAACAAGCATCTCCATCCTTCACAATCTCAAACTTATTTCAGAGCATCACTATGTTCATTTTCATTGGATACCATCTCATGTTGATATATTTGGAAATGAGCAAGCGGACCGCTTAACCAGAGACAGCTGTAGTCTCTTAACAACCTCCTCTCCTGCCATTACCTACTCAGAGCATCAGTCCAAAATTAATAGGCAACTATCTAAGGAGTGGAAGATTCCTCTCTCCCACCACTGGTATGCGGCCAGGGAACCGGGCTCTTTTCTGGATCTCAACTGTGACAGAGCATCTAAAACGGCCATTTCCAGATTGGCTAGTGGACACACGAAAAGTCTCTACTTCTTTGAGGGCAGGAAAACTTTTAAGTTCTGCTCCAAGTGCAAGGATCAGCAGGCCTCTGCCGAACATATCCTGGATTGTCTGGGTCTTTCCAGAGAAGACTTTTACGATTCTCCCCTTCTTGTTATCGATTTTTTGAGGGTTAACAATTTAATGGATCTTGTCTGACTTTGTCAGACAATTAGAGGATAAGAAACAACAACAACAACAGATAAAACTTAAAATGAGTTTTTCTCAAAGTTTTGTTTTGGAAGAAACACTTTACCATTTACATGATATCTTAAGAACCAAAACAGATAACCTTTTGAAATTTTGTGAGAATGTGTATTTTTTTTTTTCATAAAGTGACTAAACAGTTTTGTTGTAGGTTAAATATTTTTTCATTTAGGATAGTTTTTATAAATAAAAATCTTATAAAAAATATCAAAATTTTCATATTGTTATGTATAATTGTCTGTAATTTTTTTATATTTTAATACTTCTCTTAGAGTTTGGCTCAGTTTGAAGAGCACCATAATATGTATGTTGTGTAAAAAGAAAATTGTGATAACTGTGTTAGAAATTTTTATACGGTGTTACCAGTCTTCGTAAAAATTTGGTGAAATTTCCTTGAAAACCACCAATTTTTCTAAAACTACAATATTTATTTAAAATTTTTAATGTATTTACATATTTTTTTTTTATTTTACTTCCTAAAAGCACTCAATTTGTTTCAAAAATCTGTTTTTATGAAAAAATGTGATCCGAAATGACTACCGCCGAAATAACGATGCAGAAAGACATTAATTACAATTTACAAAATTAAAAAGAAAAAAAACAGGAGCTTTCAGAAAGAAAAAAGGGTTGCACTTGGAAGAAGTGGAAAGAGTGACATATCATCCAGTATAATTTTAGACAATATTGTGATGTACGTGTACCTTTTAACGGTAAGATAAAATTTTAAAGGAGTTTTTTTCAAAGTTTTGTTTTCGAAAGAAAAACTTTACCATTTACATGATATCTTAAGAACCAAACAAGATAACCTTTTGAAATTTTGTGGGAATGTTTATTATACTGTTTTTCATAAAGTGTCCAAAACGTTTTGTTGTAGGTTAAATATTTTTTCATTTAGGATAGTTTTTATAAATAAAAATCTTAAAAAATATCAAAATTTTCATATTGTTATGTATAATTGTCTGGAATTTTTTTATATTTTAATATTTCTCTTAGATTTTGGCGCATTTCGAAGAGCACTATAATGTGTATGTTGTGTATAAAGAAAATTGTGATAATTGTATTAGAACTTTTTATACGGTGTTACCAGTTTTGGTAAAAATTTGGTTAAATGTCCTTGAAAACCACCAATTTTTCTAAAAGTACAATATTTATTTAAGATTTTTAAGGTATTTACATACTTTTTTTTATTTTTCCTTCTAAAAAACACTCAATTTGTTTCAAAAATCGTTTTTTATGAAAAAATTTGATCCGAATTGTCTATCGACGAAATAACGATGCAGAAAAAGACATTCTCTCTCTCATTACCCTTTACAAAATTAAAAAGAAAAAATACACGAGCTCTCAGAAAGAAAAAAGGTTTGCACCAGAAAGAAGAGGAATGTTGACATATCATCCAGTGGAATTTTAGACAATTTTGTGATGTACGTGTACCTTTTAACGGTAAGATAAAACTTTAAATAAGTTTTTCTCAAAAGTTTGTTTTCGAAAGAAACACTTTACCATTTACATGATATCTTAAGAACCAAACCAGATAACCTTTTGAAATTTTGTGGGAATGTTCATTATATTGTTTTTCATAAAGTGAACCAAAAGTTTTGTTGTAAGTTAAATATTTTTTCATTTAGGATAGTTTTTATAAATAAAAAACTTAAAAAATATCAAAATTTTCATATTGTTATGTATAATTTTCTGTAATTTTTTTATATTTTAATACCTTTCTTAGATTTTGGCTCATTTTGAAGAGCACTATCATATGTATCTTATGTATAAAGAAAATTGTGATAATTGTGTTAGAAATTTTTATACGATATTACCAGTTTTGGTAAAAATTTGGTTAAATGTCCTTGAAAACCACCAATTTTTCTAAAAGTACAATATTTATTTAAGATTTTTAAGGTATTTACATATTTTTTTTTTATTTTTCCTCCTAAAAACACTCAATTTGTTTCAAAAATCTGTTTTTTTGAAAAAATTTGATCCGAAATGTCTATCGACAAAATAACTATGCCGAAAGACATTCATTACCCTTTACAAAATTAAAAAGAAAAAAATACACGAACTCTTAGAAAGAAAAAAGGGTTGCACCAAGTAGAGGAGGTAGGTGTGGCATATCATCCAGTGGAATTTTAGACAATTTTGGGATGTACGTGTACGTACTACCATTAATAGCTTCAAGCCAAAATTTTAAAGGAAGTTTACTTTCATATAATACAGATCTAGCCCTTTCTAAAAGAATGCAACTAGCTTTCTCTATTTTGCCTTTTGATTCACTATTGTAAGGAATAGTTTTTTCATGAAGTATTCCTGAATTAGCCAGGTAAGTATATAGTTGTTCATTTACAAATTCCAACGCATTATCAGTTCTCATCTTTTTAATCCTTTTATCAGTTAAATGTTGTTATATTTAGCTTTAAGTTGAGAAAATATATCAAAAACTTCATGTTTATTTATTAAGAGATAAGTAAAGTACATGCCAGAAAAGAATCATCTACAATTACCATAAAATATTTTGCACCATCATACGATTCGATATTAATTGGACCACACAGGTCGGCATGGAGCAACTCAAGAATTTGTGAACTTTGACTGATTTCAATACTATGATGAGTTTTTCTGGTTACCTTACTTATATCACAAGTTTCATATGTGAAATTATTTACATTATCAATATTAATATAATCTTTAATTTTAAGCATATATTTACAGTTTAGATGACATAACCTGTTTTACCAAATTTTAATAGTTATTAGTAGACTAACTGGTATACCCGTTCTTCGCATGGGGGAACTGAAGAATTAAACAATACAGATTGAAGGATAAATAAGTTTTTAATGAGTTAATTTTACGCGAATTGCAAATTAAACCAAAAGAGCTTTTTTGCATATCTCAGCTGAACAAAAAAACACACCTTTGTTAAATTTTAAGTCTGTAGATCTAATAGCTAATAAAAAACTCCCCGTAACTATAACTAACTCCCCGTAACTCTCTTGAAGATCGATTTTTGAAAATACCTTCCTAAGCTGATCTCTGCTCAGCAAAAGTAACACGTTGTTAAAAGTTTTGTGTAATGAACGCTTAAAATAGTGTAAATAATTTATATCTGAAAGTGTAATACATTAATATTACATTCTGTTTTATTTATTTTATGTTAAAATTTAATATTCGCAAGCAACGCCGTTTCCTAAATTATAATGGTGATACGATGAAAAACATAGCAAAATGTTGGCGATACAGTCAAGTTGGCAAATGTCTAGCTACTTTCATAGCTCGAGCTTTATTAGAGCTTTGAAAGACCCACCGTGTAGGGCTGCGATGCACGTTAACCCTTTATCTACCGCATTATGATTTACTGCAGTTTTTTTCATGCAGTATTGTTTTGGATCACTACATGGAAAATTAAGGGGTATACATAAACAAAATACTCAACTTTGGGAAATTTAATCCGTTAGAGCTAATTAATTACTTAAACATATTCAACTGTAAAATTAATTATATGCACCATTCACTTAAAATAAATAGTCAAATCGTTTTCTAATGTCTTCATTAACATACAAAAAACATAAGACACTTAAATGTTGACATTAACTAATTTTTCTGGACAAAAATGATAATCTTTGCAATCCGCTGAAAACGAAATTTCTGCTACAAAAGTATTCGCCCTCCCCGCTAAAATACTCATCATAGAACCCGCATTGCCATACATATTTGAAGAGTGAATTTCAAAGAATATTCCTGCTAAGTTGGTGTGTTGGGGTAGTTAGGAGAAGGGGGTGCCAGGTCAGGTTTCGTCCACGTCACTTGACCATGGTTTAAAATTACGTGGTCCGTCGCTAAAAGTCCTCGAGTAGCTGAACACTGCGACGTTGATATTCCCTCACTCCAAAAAATACAATGCAGTAGCTATTATTTTTATACTTAAAAAATGCAATATCTTCTTATTCAATTAAAATTATAGCATTATAATTAACTATTAACCACAAACAAATTATGTAGTGTGAAAGACCAAGTGTATTTACTTTAAATACCAGTAGCGATAAAAGTACTTATTTTGATATAAGCATTAATTTCTTTTGGCTTAAACGTGAAAAAATCAATAGTAGCTATTCAAATAAAGAGAGATTTAAAACAACTTCTCCCTTCAAAACTTCGTTTTATTCTGAAATAAAAAATAGGGATTACATTGATCACAGGAATAAATTAGAAGCCAGCACCTTGCGTAGACAAAACAAAAATTTTTCTTCAGAAAAAAAAGATAGATAATGCTTTCGTGGGTTTTTTTGGAATGGTTCGTTATTTTTTTTAAATATAAAACATTCAGACAGAATTTCTCTCTCTTTGTGTGTGAATAACACATTCTTAACAATTCAAACTATTTACACTGTAAATAGTTTTCATTAACTATTTTTTTTAAAAAAAAAGTGAAGTTTTTGTAGTTAAATTAGAATTGTTCGAAAAAGATTTATAAAAATATTAATTTATCGAAAGATACTTTACATATGTAACATTCTTTTATTTAAATAAAATTTCAAAAGAGAATAGCTCTGTTTTTATTATTTTACAATAACTTGCAAGATTTAAAACAAAAATTCAAAACTTGAAATAAATTAAACTAAATTTAAATAGCTATATTAATTCTTAAAATTTCAAATTCATCAACATATTTATGCATTATTCTGTATTAATTGTCCATAAAAATGACATCGGTTCCTTTTTTGAATACGAATTATAAATTGTTCGCTTGTACTTTCTTACGCGTTAATGAAAAAAATATTTTACACTAAAAAAAAGTTCGTGCTTTTCCTTTTTTTTCCGCATGTAAAACAACGTTATACGTAATCTGTACAAAGATTGATAAAATATCTTAAAAATTACGGTTAAAAAAAAAGTGTTTTTCAACTTTTTTCCCTTTTGCGATAAATATGTCAACATTGCTTTTTTAAAGTTTTCTGTTTAAAAATTACCGTTGTTTGCAATCTATATCTGAAGTTAAAAAGCATTAACTTAAAAATGAAGCCCGAAAATTTTTTTTAACTATAACAAAAAACGAAATGAGAAATTGACAAAAATCTTCCTATATTTTAAAGGTTATTTTTAGTGTTCTACCCGAAGGAGATCGTAGCATGGATGGTTAAGGCGCTGCTTTATAAAACGGCAGATCCCAGGTTCGAAACTGAGGAGGAAGAAACTTTCAATTTTGCATTATATTTTAATCATACGTTCAGAAAAAAGCAATCATTTCAATAGCAATCTGTTAATTTTTCTTTCATTTATTACTTATAGAAAAATTTTGCATATTTATAAATTTATTTAAAAATTAATATAATAAAATTATATATATATATATATATATATATATATATATATATATATATATATATATATATATATATATATATATATCTTTCAATTTAATCATTTTACAATTTTTTAAAAATATTTTCCGAACTTCTTTTTTTTTCAGAGGTTTTTCAAACACGATCTAATTTTTTTCATGAAACTCACAAAAAATAATTACAGATTCCTAAAGATCATTTATTTCGCCACGATATGCTATAATTTATTTTACAAAATAATTATATATTGTATTTTTTATGATTTTTTAAAATGAGTCGAAATCGAACATAAGTGAATGAATACGAGATATAAGTTGTTTCGCTTGAACTTTTTTTCGTTAATGAAAAAAATATGTTTTACACTAAAAAAAAGTTCATGTTTTTCTTTTTTTTTCCGCGTGTAGAACAATATTATACGTAATCTGTACAAAGATTGATAAAATATCTTAAAAATTACGGTTAAAAAAACCAAAAATGAGTTTTTCAATTCCGTGTAACACCGGGCCAAGCAGCTATTTCGAAAAAGGGAAATTATTACTTATAGAAATTTGATTTTAATAAATATATATATGTTTTTTAAAGGATTATTTCTATCATTTCATTATGAAACTAATTCTTTGTTAATTAAAAAGTACATCGTCTATTTAAGAAAATAAGTGGAATGGAACAAATTTCGAAAAAGGGAAATTTTTTGACATAATTTTAGAAATCACTAACATTGTGCACGTGCAAACACACACACAGAAATGCTGGTGTCACGAGGAAAAGAGAAAGCCCGAGCAACGCCGGACTAAGCGGAGGAGGGGGAAGTCACTTTGAAAATGAGTATTAGAAATTCTGATTTTGTGAAAGAAAGGGAAAATTTATAACAATAGAGATAGCCCGTGCAACGCCGGGCCATGCAGCTATTTCGAAAAAGGGAAATTTTTTGACATAATTTTAGAAATCTCTCACATTGTGCACGTACAAACACACCCACACCGAAATGCTGGTGTCATGAGGAAAAGAGAAAGCCAAAGCAACGACGGTATAAGCGGCGGAGGAGGGGAAGTCATTTTGAAAATGAGTATTAGAAGTTCTGATTTTGTGAAAGAAAAGGAAAATTTATAAAAGTAGAGATAGCCCGTGCAACGCCGGGCCATGCAGCTAGTATATAAAAATTGGTCAGAAATATAACACTCAGAATTATACATAGGTTCTAATTTAATTTTTAATCTACCATTATTTTTAAATGCTTTAGCTATTAACTTATTTTTTTATCATATATCAATATACAATTATTTTCTGATTTAATCTTACAACCGTTATCCATTAAACATGTTGCAGACAGTAAATTACATCTTAATTGAGGAGCATAACTGACATTAGTAATTGTTAAATTAATAGAATTACAATGTTTTGTACTCACAGTTTTAGCTGAAACGTCTCCAGTTCCTTAGCTCATCATTTTTGAATTTTTGTCGGCTAATTAAATGTCCACAACCGGGACTTATAGTTTTCAGCCACACAGCTTCTTTAGCCATATGACAAGATGCACCAGGATCCAGGATACAGGTATTGTCACAAAGTTTTCCTTCTCGACGGGAAGCTGTAAATACCTGTCTATTTCTAGATGAATTATGTTTTTGGGTTATATTCGTTTGGCTTGTACTATTTGGAGGGTACTTTTTCTATAGTAACAATCCTTTGCGAGATGATTTGCTCTTCTGCAAATACACTAATGGACAAAAAAATTACCGCACCAGGAAATAATTGCGGGATCCTAACGAAACTTGACTTGAAGGTACATGTTGGGGAGATATGCAAAAGATTGAAAATGCAACGTGATTGCATTTTACGTACAGCCCTTAGAGAGAGTTTAACGTCGTCTCCATGGAGTATAAAACAGGAAACCAAAGCTTGTTTGAGTGTGCTGAATCCTTTACAAAGTAAGAACTGGGGTATATGTGCCATTACACCTTTTCCGAAGACAATATGAGCAGCTGTCGCAGTTTGAGAAGGGGAGAATCATTGGCATGGTGGGAGCTGGATGGCCAGCTAGGCGAGTAGCTCTTCCATAAGGCCGCTCTGATTGTGTTGTGAGGGGGTAATGGGACCAGTGGATTCGAAAGATGTCATTTACACGAGAACCAAGCTCAGGATGCCCTGGACAGACCAGTCGTCGAGAAGACCGCCAGATCGTAAGAAATGCACGCGTACAGCCAACTGCTTCATCGGCCGCCATCCAGGCACAGGTAGCACCTTCACTAGTGGGCCCCTGTGTCTTCTCGAACCATACGAAAGCGCCTGGCTGAAGAACATTTGGGATCGTGGTGCCCATTACGAGTGATTCGTTTGCAGTTGTGCCGCACACGAGGAAATTGAACTGCAGTGGAATGGAACCAGGTCTTCTTTAGCGATGAATCCAGATCTCAGCAGTGATGACAATCCTGTTCGTGTGGGGAGACCCCATCGTGAAAGCCTTAATCCTGCCTTTTCTTTACAGTGATACACCCCTCCCTCAGCTGGTGTGATGGTATGGGGTGCCTTTGCTTACAATACACGGTCACCCCTAGTATTAATCCGTGGCACGATGACAGCTCAGCGGTACGTCCTTGATATCCTGCAAACCACATGTGTTTCCACTCATGCAACGGCTCCCAAGAGCCATTTCTCAACAAGACAATGCTCGGCCTCACACGGCAATGGTGTCACAAGACTGCCTTCACACTGTTATACCCTTCCTGGACCTGCCCTATCCCCATATTTGTCTCCAATCGAACATATCCGGGATTATTTGGGATGGCGAGTTGGGATTCCGACGAGTTTGTGCGAACTAGAGACAAGGCTACAGCAAATATGTAACGAAATATCTCAAGACATCATACAGAACCCGATCGTATCACATCGTGCATTCGTGCTGGAGGGGGTTCAACAGGGTATTAAATCCTCCATTGTTTTGCCTTTTTCTCTGAAATAAATGATCTTTTTTCTTTTATTTTCAAATCATTTACTTATATCAAAGTAGTTATTACGTATGTAAAATTTCGTTTCATTTTGATGACTCCTTCTTAGTGTGCTAATTTTTTTGTCCATGAGTGTATAGCAAAGTCTTGCTTGTTTTTCATTTTTACACGTTCTCTTTGCGTCTTTAAAATCTCGCGCACTTTGGAGAATTTTCCATTCAATCCTCTAACGGTGTGGTATACCAATTCCCTCGGTGACACGTCCAAACTAGGGAGGGACACTTCGCCGGGGTATTCCCCGTGCTCTTGCAATATAATCGGCTACAGTTTCGCCGTTTTACATGAGAATGTTCTTAAGTTCATTGCCCGAGTCAATTTTATGTTCATCGCCACGCCCGGTAAAAGTCGCTCTAATTTTATCCCACAGAACTTTCGTGTTGTCTTCCGTCGCGAAATGCAACGCCTGGTGATCGGCGAGTAATAGCTTTACATACGATACACACGGCATCTAAATTTTTTAATTCCTCCTCAATTTCTTCTTTGCGGCTAAGATCTGCAGGTTTTTCGTTTATGATAAGAGAGTCGAATCTCTTTAAGCTAAGGGCAGCATTCATCTTAAGCTCCCATATAAAATAGTTCATTCCGTTTAAATGTGGAACCGTTATATTATCCATTAAAGGTAAAAAGGTTTAAAAGTTCACAAAGTCAATTAACACATTACACAGATGAACCAAGGACTTCTGCTACCACTTGTTGCTCTTTGTGAAGTTATTTCCGCTCAGGAGTTTCTGTACAGCACATTTATTTAACACAAACGAAAAAACGATTACGGATACTGCACACAGCTAACAGTCTGACCAAAAGTACACAGCAACAGGTCAGCCAGCGGACCCCGTAGAAGGAATGCGTGGGAGAGAAGCGGAAAACCACGCGTGGGAGGATCACACAGTTATCCTTCAGCCAGAAAAAATAGTTCACTCGCTTCAACCCAACACACTTCATATCAAAACGCTACACTAAAAAAACACGCAAAAGCTACTAGCCAAAATTTCATATTACTTTCACTCGTAGAGAGGGAGGAAAAATCCCGGTCGTACACAACACGTAAATACTGAAATAAACTTAAAAATTTTAACATATAACATTTCTTTTACACATTTTTTTTAATCTTCACAGACACAAAGCTTCAAAATATCAGAGTCAACTACCCTGAAACGAGAACTGGATGTGTGGAGGTATAAAATGATTGATTGATTGAATATTAACGTCGCACTGTTCAGCTACACGAGGGCTTTTGGCGACGGACCACGTAATTTTGAACCATGGTCAAGTGACGTGGACGACACCTGAGCTGGCACCCCCTCTCCTAACTACCACACCACACCAACGGGAGGACGTTTCAGCTCTCGACAGATTTAACGTGCATCGCTGCCCTACACGGCGGGTCTTTAGTGGTACTGGGCTCGAACCTATGACAAAGCAAGCCACAGTCCGATACCTATACCACTCGGCTACCGCGGCCTTTGGAGGTATAAAAAATAATTTTATCAAAGCGCTACATAAATACATAAACAAAATTGAACTTTCAAACTTATGTCAAATGTCAATCATTTTAAATATTTAAACGCATCTTCTGGTTTTTTCAAAACTTCCATTCCAATTTCACCGCACTATTAGGATTATGGTTAATTTCCTATTTACGCCGCATCCCAAAACCGATACATACTAATATATACATCAATACATGAGAGAATACATACACAATTATTTACAATTTCAAAATATTCGTTATAAACAATCAATACAAGGAATTCTCGCACCACAGATAAGTCTCAATAAGTAGTAAATATACAATCGCTGTCCACATTTTGGAATAAATTTACGTATACAAAAGTTCACTTTTCAAACAGCCAGAAAAATGCACTACAATTTAATGTAAAAATTTTGTGCAATAAAAACTTTTTAACAGAACAAGACTTCCTTCTTGCAAAAATTCACCTAACTGCCTGTCGGTAAAAAAAATAAATAGAAAAATACAACCTGGCTAAAGCTCCTTCATTGTCTTTCTGCTATATCTCCAATGTGTACTTCCAAAGAAGGGGACCTTCTGCTTGCTAGACTCTCCTGTGGATCTTTGCCACCTTGTCTGGACTGACGACGATGTCGCAAATTGTATGGACTTGATCTCCTGGACTGGTCTCTCCTGGAACAGACTGGTCCCTCCTTGGCTTGTAATGTTCTTCCTGAAGAGAGAGACTCTACTCAAATTGTACGGGCTGGACCTCCCAGGCTGGATCCGGCTTGACTGGAGCGGCCTTTCCTCAGCTGGATCGCGCCTGGAACCTCTGGCTAGGACCTGTCCATTGTTCTCCTCCGTCTGCCTGTTCCTTTTTGTAGCTACCTGGTTCATTGAGATAGATGACGGCAACCTCCTCTTATGGTCACTTACTTCTGTTAGGCGATCTTCTTTTTCTATCTTGATTTTCTGAGAGCGATGAAGGAACGCCTCTTTTGAATCTCCTCACTTTTGGTGGTCATTTCTTGTGTGCAGGCTGTCTTAAACCTACCGATGACTCATTCGAAACACTAATTTTCTTGCGTTTCCTTAACCAATGCTCTCTCCTACCACTTTTATTCCCATCAACACTTGTCTTTCCTCCATTTTCTACCTGTTTTTCTCTAGACTCATTGCTCCTAAAGCCTTGAGAACGATATAACCTAGGTCTACTAAACTCCGAACTGTTCGACTGATATTCCGATTCGCAGCTAATTGAACTATCTTTTTCCACCACACCCTCATCGCTTTTTTTCTGATGGTAGATTCGCACTTGCTTTACATTAACGATTGTTCTTCTACCCGCTTTCCAAATTACAAAATTATTATTTTGAACACTCAAGAATCTATAAGGACCCTCAAACTTTGGTTTAAATTTAGCAACTACCTTTTTGCTGGCAGAGCTAATGGGATGCGTTTGTACAAGCATTAAATCATTAACCTTAATGTTAACTTCGCGTTTCCTTCTGTTGAAGTACTTCACCCACTTTTCGTGTTGAATTCTACTATTCTGTCTAGCTTCCCTAAATAATTTTTCAATATTGTCACACACAAATTCTGCTCAATCTGTCACCCTTATTAGTTTTTGAAATGGTATAATAAGCTTTCTGCCCAAACATAACTTTGCTGGCGTTTTCACTGTAGTTTCTTTTACTGCCATTCTCGAAGCGTAGGCGAACTCCGTCAGGAATTGTTCCCAAGTCTCATCATTGTTATTTACGAAACTAGCAATCATTTGCAAAAGATCACGATTAACTCTTTCCGTTCTATTCGTTTGAGGTCTATATACAACTGTTTTGACATGCTTGATGCCCAATCTATTACGTAAATGCTCAAAAACTTCGTATACAAATTGAGAACCTTTATCACAAATCATTTTACAGAAGCTCCATATCGTGACATGTATTTCTCAAACAGGGTATTTGCAATTTTTTTTGCTGAAGCCTTTCTGAGGGGTATAACCTCAATCCAATTCGTAAATTGGTCGGTTATTACTAAATATATATATATATATACCTTTCAGGTCAAGACGTTGGGTAGGGGTCTCACAAATCTAATGAAACTATTTCATTCGGATTACTAGTTACAATCGGTATTAAACGACCAGCTGGTAACGTGTTTTTATAATTATTCTTTTAAAAAATGTCGCGTGACGAAACATATTGATATACTAGCTATATGGCCCGGCGTTGCACGGGCTATCTCTACTTTTATAAATGTTCCCTTTCTTTCACAAAATCAGAACTTCCAATACTCATTTTCAAAATGACTTCCATCCCCCCTTCACCGCTTAGCCCAGCGTTGCTCGGGCTTTCTCTTTCCTCATGACACCAGCATTTCAGTGTGTGTGTTTGTACGCGCACAATGTGAGTAATCTCTAAAATTATGTCAAAAAATTTCCCTTTTTCGAAATTTGTTTCATTCAACTTACACTGCTCAAAACAATTAGGGGAGCAAGCAAAAAAGTGAAGAAAACCGTGTGAGACAGCCACGTATTGGCATGCAATGCATAGTACACGCGTATCAATGCGCAATACAGAAAAAAGGCGTAAAAAAATTTGGAATTAAGCTTTAATTCTTTGAAAATATGGAAAAAACATGAAAAGATGATTTAGGGCAACAATTTGGTTACAATGTAAACGATAAAAAAAAGGTACTGTTTAGACATGATGCATGAGTTTTAATAGGGAGTGTGGTCTCCTCGAACAGCTAAGACTGCTGCACACCTGTTTGCCATGGATGCGATGAAGTTATCGATCAGACTTTGGGGAATACTGTTCCACTCCTCAAGAAGTGCAATCTCCAAGTCTCGGACAATAGCAGGCGGCCTTGGTCGCGCAGCAATGCGTCGTCGGAGTATGTCCCAAACATGCTCGATTGGATTCAGGTCAGGAGAGCACGCTGGCAATTCCATACGCTGTATTGTTTCAGCTTCAAGCATGTTCTCCACCAGACGAGCTCTATGCGGTCGGGCATTATCATCCTGGAAAACAAAGGAATCTCCAATGGCTCCAGCGTAAGGGATGACATGAGGTCGAAGTATCTCGTCTGCATACCTTAGGCCAGTCAAAGTGCCATTCCGAATGATATGCAGGTCCGTACGTCCGCCTATGCTGATTCCACCCCATACCATCCAACCAGCTCTTCTGTATTGTGACCTTTCACGGACGAATGCGGGGTTATTTCGAGTGCCCCTGTCCCTCCATACAAGAACACGTCGGGTGTCACATTCTAGACTGAATAGGGACTCGTCTGTAAACAGCACTTGGCTCCAATCATGTTGCTCCCAATCTCGATGTTCAGCAGCCCATCTTCTTCGGGCCGCACGGGGGCGTGGGGTCAACGGAATGCAGACCATTGACCTACGTGCATAGAGCCCTCCCTCATGAAGCCGATTACGTACTGTTTGGCTGGACACCCTTCGTCCTGTTGCCAAGAGCAACTGTCTTTGCAGCTGCGTAGCATTCTCTGTTCTGTTTCGACGGGCTGTTAACTGTATATACCGGTCATCAGTTGATGTAGTGGCGCGTGGCCGACCTGCCCCTGGTCGACGTCTAACATTTCATGTTTCTTGTAATCGATTCCACAGCCTTGCAACAACACTTCTGGCGACTCCAACAGCGTCCGCGACACCACGTTGTGTTTGCCCGGATTCCAGTCTGCCTATTACACGCCATGCCATGGATTCAGGTAAATCACGTTGTTGAGACATTCTCAAGTAACCTTGTCTCAAAAAAAAAAAAAAAAAAAAAATACTGCGCAATCGAATTTCACAGTTACGGCAATAAAACAAACGTTTCTGCAACATCCCGATTTCTGCCCTTATCTCCTTTTTCTGGTTTTTGACGTCATGAACTTTGATTTGCATATAAAGTTTTCTTCTTCCGTTTCCTGGTAGGCTTTACATTATGGATAATTCATTTTATGTTACTTAAAGGTATACATCTTCGCTTACTTTTGTTAAAATCATGTGCTCCCCTAATTGTTTTGAGCAGTGTATTTTGATTTAAGACAGGTTTCTTTCCCCTCTCTATAGCCCGAACACGGTTTTTTTATGGTGTAAAATTATTGTTCTATCTTCCCCTCCTTCTCACAGATAAGATATAGCTTCAAATTTCGATGTATGACTTATAAAAAAAAATATTACGTTAGAATTAAAAAATTATTAATGTGAAGCAATAAATAGAAAACGATTCTGATGCTAAGAGTAAAACAAAAAACATTCATCATTTTTTTTAATAATAGTTAGTTTCTAAGAATCTAAATTAATAAAATAGATTTCGGATTTTCAGGAATTAATCAATCCTTATATATATACATATAGTTAACTTAAAATGTCTCTAAAATGTACTTTGATCCAAAATAATAGACGATGTACTCTTTAATTAACAAAGAATTCCTTTAGTAATGAAATAATAGAAATAATCCTTTAAAAATATATATAGTTATAAAATTCAAATTTCTATAAGTAATAAATAAAAGAAAAATTTACAGATAGCTATGAAACGATTGCTTTTTTCTAAACTTTTGAATGTTTGATTAAACATATAAATATATATAAGTTAGAAAAAAAACAGTATGGGGGAAAGCCTAGATATATATATTTACTAGCTGGTATACCCGTTCTTCGCACGGGTGAAATGAGAAATTAAACAACACAGATTGAAGGATAAAGAAGTTTTTAATGAGTTAATTTTGCGTGAATTGCAAATTAAACAAAAAAAGTTTTTTGCATAACTCAGCTAAACAAAAAAAAAAGATAAAAAAAAAACACCTTTGTTAAATTTTAAGTCTGTAGATCTAATAGCTGATAAAAAGGATTTCTCTTTTTTATTTATAACTCCCTGTAACACCCTTGAGGGTCGATTTTTGAAAATACCTCCCTAAGCTGATCTCTGCTCAGCAAAAGTAACGCATTGTTAAAAGTTTTGTGTAATTAACGCTTAAAATAGTGTAAATAATTTATTTCTGAAAGTATAATACATTAATACTACTTTCTGTTGTATTTATTTTATGTTAAAATTGTAATATTCACAAGCAACACCGTTTCTTAAATTATAATGGCGATTCAATGAAAAACATAGCAAAATGTTAAAGATAGAGTCAAGTTGGCCAATGTCTAGCTACTTTCATAGCTCGAGCTTTATTAGAGCTTTGTAAGATCCGCCGTGTAGGGTGGCGATGCACGTTAATACTTTATCCACCGCATTATGGTTTACTGCAGTTTTTTCATACAATAATTTTTTGGATCACTATATTGAAAATTAAGGGATATACATAATCAAAGTACTCAACTTTGGGAAATGTAATTCGTTAGAGCTAATAAATTAATTAAAGATATATATTCCACTGTAAAATCAATTATATACACTGTTCACTTAAAATAAATTGACAAATCGTTTACTGATGTCTTCATTAACATACAGAAACATAAGACACTTAAATTTTGATATAAACTATTTTTTCGGCACAAAAAAATAATCTTTGCAATCCGCTGAAAACACCGTTAGCTGAAAACGCAATATCTGCCCCGCTAAAATACTCAACATAGAGCCCGTGCTGCCATATATCTTGGAAGAGTGGATTTCAAAGAATATTTCTGCTAAGTATTGGTAGAATATTCCTTCTAAGTTGGTGTGGTGTGTCAGTTAGGAGAAGGGGGTACCAGCTCAGGTGTCGTCCACGTCACTTGACCATGGTTCAAAATTACGTGGTCAGTTGCCAAAAGCCCTCGTGTAGCTGAACATTGGGACGTTAATATTCACTCACTCAGTTACTCCAAAAAATACGGTACAGTAGCTATAATTATTTTTATTCTTAAAAATGCAATATCCGCATATTCAATTAAAATTATAGCGTTATAATTAACTACTAACCGCAAACAAACTATACAAATATGTCCAAATGATGTAGTGTTAAAGACAAAGTTTATCTACTGTAAGTATCAGAAGCGATAAAAGTATTTATTTTGAAAAAGATCAGTTTTTCTTGCTACCAAATGTGCATAATAAAATTATAAAAAAAACATTCAAATAAAGAGAGATTTATAACAATCTTTCCCTTCAAAACTTAGTTTTATTCTGAAATAAAAAAAAATTAGGGATTATGCTGATCACAGGAATTAGTTAGAAGCGAGCGCCTTGCGTAGCCAAAACAAGAGTTTTTTCACAAACAAAAGAAGGATTTATGCTGGGGTGGGCTTTTTTGCAGTGAATGTCAGAATTGCTTGCAGATGGCGGAATTTTTCCCTACTTATTTGAGAAATATCGTTATATTTTGGACACTTCACACAATATCTTTATAAATTATAGCCTATGTGTTATTCTGATGTATAAGTTATATTACTGCAAAGTTTCATTAAAATCCATTCAGTTGTTTTTACGTGAAAGACGGCCAAACATCCTCACAAACTTTTGCATTTATAATATATATCTAGATATACATGTACTGAAAAAAACATTAAAAAAATAACCGATCTGATAAAAACATTTAGATATCTTATTTTAAATTTAACTTTTTTTCAGTCCACTAAAAAAAATTTTAAATTTAAGAAGTAATGTAATGCGAAATTGAATGTCTCTTCCCCTTCAGTTTCGAACCTGGGAACTACCGTTTTATAAAGCATCGGGGTTAACAACCGCGCCATGCCTTCCTTCTGGGAAGAGCAGTAAAAATACCTTCAAAATATCGGAAGATTTTTTTCAATTTCTCCTTTCGTTTTTGTTAAAGTTAAAAAAAAATTTCGGGCTTCATTTTTAAGTTAGTGGTTTCAAACTTCATATATAGATTGAAAACAACGGTAATTTTTAAACAGAAAACTTTAAAAAAAGTTATAATTAAAAAATTATTAATGTGAAGCAATAAAAAGAAAATGATCCTGATGCTAAGAGTAAAACAAAAAACGTTAATAATAGACGTTGTACTTTTTAATTAACAAAGAATTAACTTATTTCATTTTAATTTTAACGTTTTTCATTCCACTAAAAAAATTTTAAGATGATCTTTCCGATTCTCTACAGCTATGCGTTTTAAGGTCTTAACAGTCGTTTCGGAGCGTGCGTTTATTAAAATAAGAAAATATATATATTGCGTCAGAATTAAAAAATTATTAATGTGAAGCAAAAAATAAAAGAAAACGATTCTGATGCTAAAAGTAAAACAAAAAACGTTCATGATTTTTAATAATAGTTTCGATTCTCTGCAGATGACGCCACGTGCATAATAAAATACTAATTATGCGTTTTAATGCGTTTTAAGGTTTTTAATTAATATCTTTTGAACTAATTGGAATATCGGAATATAAATGGTCAAAACGGATTCCTAGGGATTATTCCCGAAATTTTGTTACCTTCGGCTAGTTTCTGCGTCTTGTGGTTCGTGAGAAAATTGAGCGACATCCCATACCTGCATAGATACGTTTGTTTACCTACGAATTTTAATATAATAGATATATTTGCTCATATAGGGAAAATAACAAACATCCTTGACGCGTAAATATGTCTTTTTCTTTACTAAATGACCTGCTATGGGCTTGTCATAAAATTCGCGCATTATCTCACTCCGCGGTGATCTCAGAATATACACTCTCAGTTTTCAAAGAGTGGTTGCATACTTCGCATAAAATAAGCCGTCAACTAAGTTAAAATCGCGAGACCAGTTTCTACAGACTGCCGCATTAACCGAGCTGTCATCAGGGTTTTCAAGATATCTATATATACGACCTAACTTAGGGTCCTGTCGTTGTTCAGCAATTAATTTCCCTCTGGACGAAAGTACAAAATCTCTAATCACTGCGCAAGCAATATTTTCACCCACTCTACTTTCGACCGGATTCCTAGACCAAACATCCTTCACCACATTTTGAACTCCTGGACGGTGTTCCCATTCAACATTAAACTCGGCTAGCCCTAGTGCCCCTCTAATCATTCGACTGGATAAATAGTGTAGATTGCATTGTAAGTCAATCAACTCCATTTGAAGATATTCTAGGACTGACTCGACATCGGAATGAAAGGGAGATTAATATATTTCAAATAAATTTTTGTATTTGTCTAAATTAGTTAATGTCTCTCAAAAGTAGTTGCAAATTCACTGTATTTTTTTTTTGCGTGTTTGATGTAACTGATAGATTGCGAATTTTTAAATTCTTTAATCAATAGAAAGTTTTGAAAGTTATAATTTTTCAATGGAGATTCAAATAACAATAATTTTATCTGAAATGCTTTTATGTAATTAAATGCTTCGATTATCAAATTAACTTTCCCTTGTAATTATGTACTTAAGTGATTGAATTCATTGGTACCTACTGAAAAACTTAAATTCAGTAATCATTCATCATTTCTTAATTTTGTTACGAAGCCACGTGATAAAATGGAAACAGTTATGGTATTTATTTTGTTACAAAACACTACATTAAAAATAAAAATATTGCATGAACTAATTGTATTTTGTAAAAGTTGCAATGAATCTCGCGGGCCTCAAAATTATTCCAGTTGAGCAGCCCATGGCGTAGGACAGTGGTCACCAAACTTATTAGCCAGAGAGCCAAATATGAACATAACAACAATTTTTTAAAAAATTGGGAGCCAAATCTGCTTGTTTAGTAAACTTTTATTATACTAAATAAGTAGTACACTAAATTAAACTAAATTTCATACTTAATAAATATTCATTAATGCGAACAATGTGCTTGCATCTCCTTGGAAAGTTTGAGTAAGTCAGGTTTGTATGTTGTTGTTTTTAATTTTAGGCATGATTCCAAGTTCTCATCAATAAAACAACTTCTCAGTTTACTCTTGATAATGTTCATGCTTGAAAAGATTGTTCGCATATATATATATATATATATATATATATATATATATATATATATATATATATATATAGAACCGAAAAGGGAACGAACAGCAAACGCGAGCTTTTTCAGCTGATCGTAAGAGTCAGGAATACTATACCAAGCGTTGAAATTGATTATGTCTTCCTTCTCCATGCCATTCAAAGCAAACTACTTGTGTTGTGAACTAAAAGATCATATTTTTTCTTCTCCAATATTTCAAATTCAGCACAAAGACGTTCGAATTTAGAGCAATCCGTTTCCTTGTTTTTTAAATCCACCAATTGTATTTCAAAGCTACCAATGTCAACTCGATTATCGTAGCATTAAGAGGATTTTTGACAAATGCTAAAAATGCTCTGCTGTTTTTAAATTCCTGAAACCTGCTGATAAATGCTTCCCTCATATTTAAAATTATTGTTTTAAAATGGTGTTTATCAATAGAGGAATTATTTTCTTGGCAATGCTTCAGCAGGCTCGGAAAGTAAAACAATGTTTCCCTTTCAAAATCCTGAGCAAAAACGGATTTGTTTTTGAATGTTATTACTTCTTCTAACATCGAAAAAATTAAGTTTCCTTTCCCTTGTAGTTTACGATTAAGTTGATTGAGATGAAACGTAACGTCTACCATGATATAAAAGTTTTAAATCCCCTGATCGTCTGTTAGTTCTGGATAGCGAACGCCCTTCTCAAGGAGAAATGCTTTAGTTTCCAGAAAAGGGGAAACGAAACGTTTTAAAACTTTTCCTCTTGGTAACCAACGTACCTTGTTATGAAGCAGAAGATCAGCATACTCACTCTCCATTTCAAATAAAAATTCTTTGAATTAACGATGATTAAGACAGTGCTTCTCAAACTTTCAATACTGGCGCCCCCCTTTTCGATCACAATTTTTATCGCGCCCCCTTATACATTAATAATGTACTGAATGCAATAATAATGCTCTTTGACGCTAAAGCTACAATAGGCGATCTTAATTATAAACCATACAAATTAGTAACATAAGTATTAAAATTTTGTATACTACTTTTAAGCAAAAAAATAAATAAATAAATAAAATAATAGGATAATTATTATATTATTTTTCCTTTCTCTAATTTTTAAACTGAACATATTGCAAAATGTGGTGGCTGCTTAGAAGACAAAATATAGATATCTGCTAAATGTAGAAAAAGAACTCAGAGGGTCAATTTCTAATCATAAGCATTCCTCATGAAAACTTTATTTTGCAAGACATGCCCATGGAAGTCGTTAATACTTATTAAACTTGATCTTAATTTAGTATTAATTAATTAGTTATAAAATACTCTGTGCAGCACTGATACATTAAAAGTATACCGGCTGAAGTGCCCGCTTTTTGCACGAGTTCATTTATAAGCAAATAAAACATTATTGCTATAATAGCTGAATTGTAAGGAGTGCGAAGCAAAATGCTTGACAATGTTTACAAAAATGTAAAATGATTTTTTTTAAATGGCTGCTACACTTATAATTAGTTTTAAGTGAATAGTAATTTTAAGCCTCACAGAATTAGCATTTATGTTTGATGTTAAATAATGATCAATAATATAAAATTCCGATGAAGAATAACTGCATTATTTTTAATATTTAAAGCAAAAAGACTTCAACATGTTTTAACCCGGGAGCAGGCGCGCACTCGATACGGTCGAGCGGGGTTATTGAGTCACCCTAATCCTTTTTTTATAATTATTTTATTGTACACGATACAAATTGTGATTCCAGTGAATAATTTAATTAAGAGAAATTTTGCTTACCTACTTTCAAGGACTTTTCAATTTTTCTTTGGTAACAAATAAACAGTTTTGCCAGAACTAACGATTTCGTAATCTGTGCGTCCTCCGCGACCACTTCCGGGTGAAAAGTGTATTTATTATGATTATATGAAATTGTGTAAAACGTTTTCACGCTGTGCTTTATATGTATGGAATACTCGTAAAAATAAGTCTTGGCCAAGTAATCCTTCAAAGTGTGTGTGTGTGTGTTGTGTGCTCTGCGTGGTTTTCCAAATATCATAAGTCTCTTTTGCATGGAAAAAAGTGTAACAGAGAAATACATTACTTACAACTTCCCTAAATGAGAAACAAACACATAGGAGAGGAGTCATACCTAACTGTACCAATAACTTAGAAGGTTAAACAGATTACAGCTATAATGTGCAGTATTTCAAAAATAATGACAGTGATGAATTTTTTATGTTCCTAAATTTTTTCGATTCTGCGTCTGGGATCTGTTTTTTCTCTGAAAGAGTTCTATGTTAGGTTTAAACAGAAAGCGTAGTAAAAAATCTCTCATCATGGGATTACAGCAAATCAAATAAAAGTTTTTTTATTTGGTTATAGGATCAAAGATAGCTAATTAGTTATTGAAAAAGTTTTTATTTTTGTTGACTTAATATCGCGCGAGCGCCTATAAATTATATCAGAGTAAAAGTGCATTTTTTATTATGTCTGATAGTATTTTGTTTTAATTCATTCCAGTAAATTAATTATTTTTAAATCTTTTATTTTCGATATGCTCGCCCCCCTCCAGGGGGCACGCCCCACAGTTTGAGAAACACTGGATTAAGAGGTTTAGCTAAAATGGAGTTGATAATGGTAATATCACTAATTCCATAATTTTACAAATTTCATCCGTAAATGTTTGCGCACAAAGCTCTTCTTGGTGAATGATACAATGGTAAACAAGCATCTCGTGAAATATTTTTTTTTCTTTCAAAATAGCAACAAATCCTTTTCTTACGCCGGTCATACTTTTGACCCCATCTGTTGAAATCGACACAATTTTATCGAGGGGAATATGATGTTTATCTATACACTCAATTACAGCATTTGCGATATCTTTTCCCCGCGTCTGACCTTTGAGTGGCAATAATCCTAAAAGTTCTTCTTTAGGGCCTGAATGAGACATAAATCTTACAAAAAGTAAAATTTGCGCTGTATCATTTATGTCACAGGACCCGTCAACTACTATTGATAAAGCCAAAACCAATTTCAGATATTCGATATGCTGGTTGGTTATATTCGAACACATTTTAATTGTTCTATCTTTAATGGTTTTGGCAGACAATGGTAACTCTTTAATTCTTTTCAGAATATCTGCTTTGTTCTTAAAATCCCGAAATAGTTCTTCGGATGCATTTATAAAATAATTTTTATGTATTCGCCGTCTGTGTACGGTTTCCCTCTCTTAGCAATCTCTTGGCTAAAAACAAAACTTGCCATATTAATATTGCTGGAAGATTGCATCCAGTTATTAAACACAGAATTTAACGACTCTTGACTCTTCTGAAGTTCCTCAACTGCTTTCTGCCTTGCATCACCGGTAGGATATTTAGTGCTAAATGACGCGTGCTTTGTTGTAAAGTGTCTGTCTAAATTTGAATTCTTGTTATGCGCGAATTTCTCCTTACAAATAAGACATGTCGGAAGTCCATTCAAGTTTTGAATAAACGCAAAATTCTCGGTTCACTCAGCTTTAAATTCACGCTTTTCATCTTCCGTTTTCCTTTACTTTTTTTTGGTAGCCATATGTTAATTGGGGTGCCTATAAAAATATTTCAAATATTTTTTTTTCTAAAGCCACCAGTACAAAATTATTATCATTATTAAATTGATGCAAATAAAAATTAAAAAATATCTCTTTAAAAAAATAGTTTTATTAATATATGTAACTGCACTAAAAAGTAAAAAAAAAATTTCCATCATCAGAATAACAAAACTTTTAATATGACCAAAAATGGAAGAAAATTTCCAACATTTGGATAAATAGAAGTTATTGAAAAATCGATTACAAATTTTGTACCAAAACCACAAACATATATAGCAGGTGTAATAAAATCGTATAAAAATACCTGTAAGATGTGCAGCTAGATAGAAAAATACAACAACTTTTTAATAAGACAGGACAACGGCAGACATGGTAGATAAGACAAAACTGTTCATAATGCAACTGCTGGTCTGTGATGCCAATTCGCACCGCACTACTTTAGAAAAAGTATGCGCGTGCATGCTTGTGGTACCTTTGTATCACGCCGGAGTACGCCAAAAACATACGAACAATTTCAGCCGGTAGCTTGTACATGGTTTGTGATTACGTTTACGAAACTAATAAAATTAAACTCGATGTTCGTTACGTATTTTTACAACAATATAAAATTTTTATTACCTATCTATCGTTTAACTTAAAGAAAAATTTATACCTGTTCTCGATTTATAGAAAAATTTTAATTTATCTAATAAGATGCAATTTTTTTCTTACAAAGTTTTTTATTAAATGAAAATATTATTGCGCCTTCCGTTGATATTTGTGCACTTTGCCGACCACTGGCGTAGGACAATCATTCCGACTGAAGTGAAATACGTCTTAGTCACTTTTTCAACTTAGAGTTTATTTCTTACAGATCTTATTTTAATTCAGATTGTTTTTTTTATTTCTCTTTAAAAAATAACATTACTCATTCTGCGAGATTTGAAACAAATCTACTTGAAATTTTAATTGCATAAAAAGTCTAGGTTTTAAAGTTTCGAATGAAAGGAAAATCTATTTGTTTTTAAATCATACATTATATATATATATATATATATACACGCACATATATAAACGAAAATATAAAAATATACAGATAGTTATAAACCTAAGATAACTATAAATAGGAAGAAAAAGGCACAGCAGTACAATGAGAAACTCCAGGCCTTAGGAACTAGGGTTGCGGGTTTAAACATGTTTTGAGGCTAGCCAACCTTCACCTGTAGTCTGTCACACTACGTACTAAGAGGAAAGGAAAGAATTATATATGAGGAATTAAAATATTAAAAAATCATTAAACTAATAAAATATGAACAAAAAATATAACCTACTATTATTCGCAGTGTAGATTTAATACAACGCTAGCATAGATAATAGCTATATAACGCTAACTAGTTATGTGTTCCCACCAAACACAAGGGAATGAAAACAGATCCGCATAAAATTAATTATGATAGGATATTAAGAAGTTTATATATATATATATATATATATATATATATATATATATATATATATATATATATGTACTTTTAAAAAATCATAAAAATATATTGACATAAATATTAGTTGTTGTTGTTGTTCTCGTGTCCATGAATAAATGCAGTAGATATCACTAGATTCCGTCGAAAGTCTTGATCACTGCCTCTGCTATTCTGGGAGCATCAGGGCTGTATAGGAGTTCCCACAAAGAGTCCCTCAGAGGGACCATTCCCATTTTTAGTAACTTATAAATATTAGTGTAAAATATAAATGATACGCAAAAATAAAAATATATAAATATTATTAAAAATTTATTAAGCATGTGGCGCCATCTATTTAATAATTGTAGAATTATTTAGAAATTGTAGAATTATTTAAAAATTGTAGAATTATTTAAAAATCTTTACAAAAACATAATGACAGTAATATAAATTGTATCATTAAAAACCATTATAAATATATTTGCAAAGAAAGTTAGCAGGATATCCATGTTCAATACAGTGATTAAAAATTTATTAAGATTTAAATAATATATTATATATATTAGCTTTATCGCTAACTAATACATTATTACGATAAAAATAATATTTCTATGTATAGATATTGATACATTTGAATACCAGTAAGGCACTTTGATAATATTAAAATTAAAGGCATCTCTTTTATCATAAATATTACTATGTAATTTCAAATCCTTAATATACAGTGTTACATCTAAGCAAATAGTTTTGATTGGATTATTATTAATTTATACTACACACACACACATATATATATAGTATCAAATACAAGTCATTTATTCACATTACCCAGCGGAAGTGCTGTGGTTTTTATTTATGGTGTAAAAAACATTACATCTCTGGGCATTAAGATGGAGGCTGTGGTAGCCCAGTGGTCAAGGTATCGGGTCATGGCAGACATGTCATGAGTTCGAGCCCAGTACCACTAAAGACCCACCGTGTAGGGCAGCGATGCACGTAAAATCTGTCGAGAGCTAAAACGTCTTCCCGTTGGGGTGGTGTGGTAGTTAGGAGAGGGAGTGCCAGTTCAGATGTCGTCCACGTCACTTGACCCTGGTTCAAAATGACATGGTCCGTCGCCAAAAGCCCTCGTGTAGCTGAACAGTGCGACTTTAATATTCACTCACTCACTGACTCAGGGCATTAAGGCAAACGAAGAGTTTTAGAAAGGAATTTTTCCAAAACTAGAAAAAGATGTTTCGAACGTGTTTTCGCTGAAACTCTTGATGGAAGTGCTCCACGAGATATGCCTTTCAGAGAAACACTTGAAGTAGTGGAATCTATTAAAAACAACACCAAAAAAAAGCCTACTAAAACTGACAGATACAGGATAGAAAATAAAATCTGCATATTATTTTCAATGATTGTTTGATTAACGTCATTCTTTGAAGCTACACTCGGACTATCGACAACCTCGTAATTTTGAGCTTCAGTCAAGGGACGAGGACAATACCTGAGCTGGCATCTCAATTTTGAAACTTCCCCGTCCCCCAACATGAGGACTGGGAGTCACAGACCCCTCTTTGGCACCAAAAATCGAACCCATGAATTAAACACC
The DNA here is from genome assembly GCA_019973935.1 of Trichonephila clavipes. Classification (NCBI taxonomy): domain Eukaryota; kingdom Metazoa; phylum Arthropoda; class Arachnida; order Araneae; family Nephilidae; genus Trichonephila; species Trichonephila clavipes. The sequence continues at coordinate 1,021,040 of BMAU01014784.1, forward strand.
GCCGCCCCGACCATGAAATCGTGACCATGACCCTCTTGGCTACTGTGATCACCTACAGTCGGTCAAAAAAGTATTGGGACACACCGCCAGTTCATAGATTTTATTGTAAAATTTTACATAAACATACAAATAATCAGAAGTAAATAATATTTTGGTAAATACAAATAATAATAATTTGAACAAAACTTATATACATTAATGCAATTATGGTTAAAATTGAAAATAAAAGGAATCGAGTTAAAAAAACGTGCTCAAAAAAGTATTGGAACACTTCCGAATAAATTAAGAAAAACACACAATTCAAACTTAGAAGTTTATATCTTGTTCGGCCGCCTTTTTCTGACCTCTCGATGTCTTTTTGGCATGGATAGCATCAATTTTTGCAAAACGATCTATCGATTTTCGTCCACTCTTCAACCAAATAGTTTCTTAAATCCGCTTGTTAGAAATTTGGTGCTCATATAGTTTTTGCTGCAAATAACCCCACACATGTTCAATGGGATTTAGGTCTGTACTTTCTGCAGGAGTCTTAATAACACTCGGACAGTGGTAGAGGGCCCATAACTTGCAAATATCTGCAGTATGTTTCGAGTCATTATCTTGGTACAATTTAAATTGTTCTGAGATTCCCTGCTTTCTCGCACTTGGCTTTAAATTTCACTTGAGAATGTCAAGATAGATATATTTATTCATTATACCATCAATAAAATGTAAGTTCTCGACACTAGAGCTTGCCATGCAGCCTCAGACAATTTGGTTACCCCATCCATATTTGACAGTAGACCGTAAATTTTTGACATGCATTGTTGTGTTTGATTTCCTCCAAACTTTTTGCTTGCCATCTGATCTGAAAATGTTATATTTGCTTTCATCAACAAAAATTACATTTTCCCAACTCTTACATACATTTTAGCAAATGCCAACCTAACTTATCTATTTGCTTTGCTGATGTAGGGCTTTCTTTGAGGTACTCTGCCATGATAGTTATGCTTTCTTAAAACATTTTTGACAGTTTCAGAATTTACTGATTTTCAAAACCTACTTTTACATTGCAAAGTTATTTTTACTGAATTAGTTCTTGGATTAATGCATATTGTCTCACAATCCACCACGTTCATTAAATATCTTTGGACGCCCTGTTCTTTGCTTGTTTTCAACACTATTTGTTTTCTTGAACCTGTCAATGATGCTAAAAACAGTAGACTTACTCAATTTGAAGACTTTTCGTATACAGCTAATTGATTTCCCTTCTTTCCAATGACTTATTACGAGATTTCTAACACCAACCGATATATCTTGGTTTCTCGCCATTTTATCTATAAATAATCTTATTTGTTGAAACATTTATGTTTAAACTTCTAGTTTATAAAAGTTGCGTGAAATTAAATTCTATTGCTAAATTTCTCATTTTAAAAGTGTCCCAATACTTTTTTGACTCTTGTGTGCCTTTTAATTATATTTGAAAAGCTATAGATCAAAATATAATTCTATAATACTTATAAAATTTTCCTTATGCACTGTACACCAAATGTTAATATATTTCTTAATTCATTTTGTTTTTGTCTCAATGTAATAAACATTTTTTCAAATGGCTTTACAGTTATGCATGCTAAGTGTCCTAATACTTTTTTTAGTGACTTACAATACATCTTCTGCAACAGGATATCGTAAGAACTGCACATGATATTTGTATATATTACGCAGCGTATTTTCTGGATTTCTGCTTAAAATGAAACTATTACTTTGTTACAAAATATACGTAAAAGTTAAATATTCTTATGGTTATCTAACGGTATAAATACTAAATTTATGTTATTTTTATACTAAAAAAAATTATTGCATGAGATTTAAAACTTGATTTTTTAAATCTATATACACTAAGGAACATTGAAAATAGCGACTCAAGAAGAAAGCGTCGGATTGAAATGAAATTTAATACACATAATGACACAGGTGAGAGATTCACTTGATCTCAAAAACGAGACAATTAAATGAATACAGGGTCTGCAACTACACAAATACTGGGCAACTTCAAAAGCGCGTTGGACCACCTCCAGCTGCAATACATGCCCCCACACGGTCCGGCATTGAGTTGATTAGACACCTTATGTTGTCCTGAGGCAGATGGGCCCACAAATCTTGAACAGCCAACTCTAAATAATCTACAGAGTGACACGATGGCATCTGCCGTTTTAGCTGATCCCACACGTGCTCTACAGGGGACAAATCGGGGAGCGGGCCGGCCCTGGAAGAGTCTGAAAATGACGTAAGAAGTCTTGAGCAACTCTTGCTGTAAGCGGACGAGCATTATCTTGCTGGAAAATTGCCCCTGGGAGACTATTTAAGAAAGGTCCTACATGGGGTCGAAGAATATCATTAACGTAACGTTGGCCCGGTAAGGTTCCACACATCACAATTAACGTGGACCGGCTATCATAGGCTATGGCCCCCAGACCATTACACCATCTTTGCGGGCAGTGTGACGTAGAACAGTGTGGGGGGAATTGTACCGCTCACCAGGGCGCCTCCACACCCATACACGGTTATCATCTGTCCCCAAAATAAACCGGGATTCATCACTAAACACAACCTTTTGCCAATCTGTGACATTTCACATTGATCTGGCTTGGCACCACTGTAGACGCAGTTGCCGACGTTCCGGTGTTAAAGGGAGTGCACGGAAAGGGCGCTTGGATTTAAGATTTGCTTCTGCAAGGTGTCTGGAAATTGTTTGTGGAACAATTGCTACGCCTACGTCTGCTCCTATCGTTGAACGAGTCACTGTGGGTTCCACAAGTGCTTGCCGCACGATCCTTCGATCCTCTCTCCTCGTGGTCTTCCTGATCGCTCCAGACCCGGTTTTCCGCGCGTGGGTACCTTCTCGTGTCCACTGCTCCCAACAATTTCTAAGGGCACACTCCGAACGATCCACCTGGCCAGCAACACGGCGCGTCGACCAGCCTGCAGTTTTCAACCCAATGATCAGGCCTCTCTCAAACTCGCTTAACTGAGAGAAATGTCTTCTATCACATTTATCTGGCATGTTTCGCTTACCAAAGTCTTCCTACAATCGGCGGGTAATCGTCACGTTTATGAATCTTCGAATTTGCGCTGGCTTATATAGCACCCTCTTCCTGATTGTAGCGCCACCTCGGCGTGTATGAGCATGCGTATTGGCACAAAACTTGGATCATTTGCATATCACATTACACTGTACTTATTTGCAAAATTTCGTGATTGTACTTATGTTCCTTCTTGGGTGGTCGCTATTTTCAATGTTCCTGAGTGTATATATGCAGCATAAAATATATCATGGCTATTATTATACAACGCTTTTAACAACGTTGATATATTTCAGAATTTATACTGAGAAACGACGGGAAAAATTTGTGTTATTTATTCTTTTGTTTGTACTTTCTTCATTTAAAATTTGTCTGAATATTTTTGAAATACACGTGATACTATTGATACTGCTGTTCATAATTAAAAGTAATGTAATGAAATTATTATTTGCGTATTTGTATTTGAAAAATACTTAATTATATTTTACCGAGATAAGAATTTGTCTAAGAAGAAAATTGAGACAATTCTTTGTTGATTTTCTTCTATGTGGACTCGAAATATTTTTCTTATGGGGATAGATTTTTTACTTCGAGAAGTAGAACTAAAAGCGGAGAGCAGAGTGCATGCAATTTTCTCTCTTTTCAAACAATTAAATTTTTTTCAGCAATGACATTCAATAATTTTCAAAATAGCTGTAAATTTATCGTTTGAGTTATCTTTTCAGATTTTCTTTAGTTGCCCATAATTCTGGAGATCTTTGTCAAAAATTACAAATTTATCAACTTCCATCCACTGAAAAATTGACACATTTGTTGCAAAATGGATTCAATTTCTCATGAAATTCGTATAACCACAATTATCTAAAGATGATACACATTAAAGATAAAAATTTTATTTCTAAATAATTTAACTTTGTTTTGAAAAACTTTTTAAAAACTTTTTTTCTTTATCTAGTAGGTCGTGAATATGCTATTGTTTGCTATCCCGAGTTCCACGAAGTAATTTCATACTAGTTAGTACAATGCTTTGAAACCGTTTACATTTGTGGGGGGAAAACATATAGAATGAAGAAAGTGGAAGAATTTATCGACATATCAACAGATTCTATGCTAAAATTTAAATTAAAGCTAAAACTTTTAAATTTTAGATTGCTAATTCATGCAAACTACAAAGAATTTCTCACACAGCTACGAACATTTCACAAAAATGTATTTAGTAAGTGAAAAATATTTCTCAATGAAAATATGAAAACGAATTAAACCCGGAATATGTGAAATACTACTACAGATAATTTCATAATTTTTCGTCAACAATTTGTGTAAAAAATTGTATTACTAAATGTACGCTTTTAAATTGTGCAATTTTATTTCGAAAATAATGGTCGATTTTCATAAGCGATTTTGAATTTTGTTTAGCGATGAAGCGCACTTCTGGTTGAATGGCTACGTCAACAAGCAAAACTGCCGCATTTGGAGTGAAGCTAATCCACAAGTGTATGTCGAAACACCGTTACATCCAGAAAAACTGATTGTTTGGTGCGCTTTATGGGCTGGTGGAATCCTTCTTCAAAAACGATGAAGGCCACAACGTTACAGTCAATGGTAATCGGTATAGAGCCATGATTACTAACTTTTTCATTCCTGAATTGAACAATCATGATGTCCAGGAGCTATGGTTCCAACAAGACGGCGCAACATGTCACACAGCTCGTGCCACAATCGATTTATTGAAAGACACGTTTGGTGACCGCCTAATTTTACGTTTTGAACCTGTGAATTGGCCTCCAAGATCTTGTGATTTAACACCGCTAGACTATTTTTTGTGGAGCTATGTAAAGTCATTGGTCTATGCGGATAAGCCACAAACGCTTGACCATTTGGAAGACAACATTCACCGTGTTATATCCGATATACGGCCACAAATGTTGGAAAAAGTCGTCAAAAATTGGACGTCCGGACTGGACTACATCCGAGCCAGCCGTGGCAGTCATATGCCAGAAATCATATTTAAAATGTAATGCCACAAGATTATCTTTAGAATAAAAAAAATTCATGTCAATCGAATAATACATCGTTGTTTTATTGCAATTTAAAGTTCTATACCTCTCAAAAAACACACTTTATATATATATATATATGGGGAGGAAATAACTACAACCTTAGTATGATATAATGATTTATTTTAAAAAAATGAAGAATAAAGATATATTAAACAACAAAGGAGAACATCTTTCTCCTAGCGTCTCTAGCATCCATCTCAGTCATTTCCCGTGTAGTCCCTTTCGTTGGGCACTATTGGCGGGATGTGACGTCAGTATGGACTGCTCCACTCACTGTAACAGGGGGAGGGGAAGTGACAGTGCACATATCCAACCCTACATCGGCCATCATGACCGCGAAGGCAGCATCACCTGATGATATACAATGATAAAATTGTACAAATATATAGTAATAAAGTATTAAGAATATGTACATAGAGTTACACAGTAGATAGAAAAAACTATACAACACAAAATATCATCAAAGAAAAATTATAAAAATACTGAAAAATGAACAAATTTAAAGTAATAATTAATGTGTAAGAAAAAATTACATACATCACCACTGGGGTAAAACAAATTATGTTCACGATACAAATAAGATCAAGGCTAAAATAAGAATCTGGAATAAGGAACAGGAACATATTCAAGCAAGATACTCTTACTTCTAAATACTTAACTTGGTACTAAAATGAAATAAGAAAATGTTAGAGTCATTTAATAAAAATGGAAGCAAAAATAAATAAATAGTCTGTTGCTAATGTTCATAATGAAAGTCTTTCACAGGAAGAAAATTGTGGACAGTTTTAAATGGAGAAATCAAGTAGAATTAATCTTGTCTGGCTAGAGTTCGTGAACTCTGCACAAGTTGAAGTCTTGGCTGGTTCGTCGACGAAATCATACTTTTCTACGTCATAAGTGTCATTGTGCTTGACTTTTGTAACTTTGTATAATCCGAGATATTTTTTGCGTAAGTTTCAAGCCTGGACCAAACTCTGAGTGCGTTTAATTGCTACTAGGTCGTGTAGTTGATACTTGTGAGCTTGTATGCGCCGGAGATTGTACGTGCGGTGATTCTCATCTTGAACTTGGTAGATTTGCTTTTGGGCATCTTGACGGGGAGCATCATGTTGTTGTTGGAAATGAGCTGTAATCTCATCGTTAAGAACTTGGACAATCTCAATGCCCTGGCAAGTCTTCCTCTTGTTGCCGAAAAAGAGTTCAAATGGAGTCATCTTGATGCTTTTCTGAAAAGTTAAGTTCATGATTTATTGCAGGTGGAGTATGTGAGAGCACCATTTCTCAGGATTATCCACAGAAAGTTTTGACAGCACAGCAATGATAGTGGAATTTTGTTTTCCAATTTAGCCATTAGATCTTGAAAGACCAGTTGTAATGGAGATATGAAGTACGTTTTGTTTATTGCAGTAATATTCAAATGCAGATGAAGTAAATGCTGATCCTTTATCAGTGATGATCCTTGCAGGGTTTCTGAAGACATGTCGCTAGTTTTCTAATTGATTTATGGCTTCTGAAGCGTCCGTACATTTAGTGGGATACAGCCATATAAATTTACTGAATGCGTCTATCGCTGCAAAAACATGCTTATATTTCTTAGAAGTGGTCGCTGGGGGATCCTGTGACGAATCTGTACGGAACCTTTCCCCTAATCTTCTTAGGCATCTTTTTGGGGAATATAAATTCACGTTTATTTTCAATCAACTCCAAAAAGATGAATGGGGTATGCAAATTAGATAAGGTATTTAAGTCGAGTGTTGTAAGCTAGCAATGTAGATGATGGAAGGCTATTGAGCCAGCAATTTTAACTGAAATATTAGAGGATTCCAAGATATTAGAATAGTGTAGAAGAATTGCTGTGATTCTAAGGAAGTACCAGAAAGCTGATATAGCCAGCGGTAAATATAATTTACTTACGCTTAAAAGAAGCGTTAGTTTAGTCGAATTAGTTAAAGTTAATGAGAGTTAAGAATTCGAGTACGTGTATTTCTCGGACCTCCTATTTCGGTAGACCTTACTTGATCTTGAGCTTAATTAGTAATTAATTGCATTATTCGTAATTTAATTTAATATAAAGGTAAATCCCTTTAGTTGACGTAACATAAAAAGTATTATATGTTATTAGTTTTTTTGAGAAATTGAAAATAATAAATATTATTATTATTCAAAATGGCTCATAGTGGTTCTTTGCCTCAAATTAATCTTGGCGTCCAAGGTGAGACCCAGGGGGGGTCTCCACAACCCAAATGATCTAGATGAAATGTATAGAGTAGTAAATCGTTTTTTCTATCAGGTGAAGCATACCATCTTGTTTACCACGTTTACGGTTTGGAAGAATGCACGTAACACAGTTTTGAATGCATTTTTCAGCTTTGTCTTTAAGTCGGGGATGTAAAAGTCTTAACTAACGAAGTCTTGTGTGCGTAGAATAGCAAAATGGCCACGTTCATAAGCAGTTTTAATAATGTCAGTCTGCATTTCGTCAGGTACTACAAGTAAATCGTTGCCATTAGCTTTTTTGTACAAAAGTTTGTTCTTTATAATGTCATGCGGCGTTGTTTCGAGAAGCGTCTTTATCGCTGTTATTTAGTCATCAGCCTGTTGTGCTTTGAGAAATTGAAAGTGGATACTATTTTGAATTAGCATACAATGTGGAGGTCGACTGAGTACATCCACATGAGCCATCTTTGAGCCTGTAAAGTGTTCTATTGTGTAGTTAAATTCTTGAAGACAGATTGTTCCTGGAATTAAGCTCTTTTTTACTTAATGTTTTGACAAGGGTGTCACAGTCAGTAATAATTTTGAATGTTGCTCCAAGTACATGGAAGCGAAACCTTTTTAGAGCTTCGACCACTGCAAAGACTTAAAGTTCAAAACTGGTGTACTTTCTTTCATGATCTAATGTCTTTTTTGACATGTAGAGTACAAGGTGAAACTGGTTGTCATGCATGGATTTTTGAAGTAGGACTGCCCCAAACCATCAATTGACGTATCAGTGTGAATCTCAGTGGGAGAATTTTGATTAAAAATACTTAAAACTAGTTGTTGGGAAAGTAAGTATTTTAATTTTTGAAATAATGCCTATTGTTCAGCGTCAAATTGGAAAGGGAAGTCCTTATGAAAGAGGTCACTCAAAGGTTTTACTATGGTCGACTATGAGGGTAAAAAATTTCTAAAATAGTCAGTAAGACTGTGAAGACCCCCCTGAGTCTCACCTTGGACACGAAGATTAATTTGAGGCAAAGAACCACTAAGAGCCATTTTGTATAATAATAATTATTTATTATTTCAATTTCTCAAAAAAAAACTCTAATAACATATAATACTTTTATGTTACGTCAAATAAAGGGATTTACCTTTATACTAAATTAAATTATGAATTATGCAACTAATTAATAATTACGCTCAAGATCAAGTAAGGTCTACTGAAATAGGAGATCCGAGAAATACACGTACTCGAATTCTTAACTGTCATTAACTTTAACTAATTCGACTAAACTAACACTTATTTTAAGCGTACGTAAATTATATTTACCGCTGGCTATCTCAGCTTTCTGGTACTTCCGTCGAATAGCAGCACGACGTCTTCACTATCCTAGTATCCTGGAATCCTCTAAGATTGCGGTTAAAGTTGCTGGCTCAATAGCCTTCCATCATCTACGTTGCTAGCTTACAACGCTCGACTTAAATAATTTATCTAATTTGCATATCCCGTTCATCTTTTTGGAGTTGATTGGAAATAAATGCGAATTTATATTCCCCAAAAAGACGCCTAAGAAGATTAGTGGAAGGGTTCCGTATAGATTCGTCACAAGACCAAGAAATCGTCGAACTTATTTAATATTTTTAAGATCTGAATACTCAAGGACAGCTTTAGTTTTTTAAGGGAAAGGAAACAATTTACCGTTTTCAATAATATGGCCAAGAAACTCAATCTTATTATGTAAATATTGACATTTTTTAAGAATTTATTTCAAGTCCATAATCACACGAGCTTCCTCACGAACAAATTTTAGATATTTTAGGGCTTCGGACTCATTATCAGAGGCAATAACAATATCATCCATATATGGGAGAACAATACTTTTAGAATTTAGATGTCGGAAAATAGCATTTATGTACCGCATAAAGGTGGAAGGATAAGTACTTAATCCAAAAGGCATTCGTCTAAATTGATACTGACCGTTGTGAATTACAAAACTAGTAAATATATGGCTCCTTTCATTTACAACGGCATGAAAAAATCCATTTTGTTGATCTAGAGTAGTAAACATTTTAGCATTTTGGAGACAACCTGAAGTATCGTCAATTAAAGGGAGAGGATAGTTATATTTTATAAGTTTGCGATTTAAACGTCTATAATCAATGCAAACTCTTGATTTCCCGTTTTTTTTCTTTACTACCACAACGACTAGCGTAAAGGGCATGGCTCAACGATTCCATTTTTAGCCCATTCGTCAACTTCAGCGTTCACTATATCTCGTTCGGCAAATGGCTAACGTCAGGGCTTATGAAATATCGTTTCGTCGTCTATAAGAGTGATATGAAGCTCAATGTTTGCAGCTTTTGTTACTTAGTCGTAAATGCCGTTAGCAGTTGTTCGACTTCAACTCGATTATGTTGAGGAACATTTGGGCCGATATCTAATGTGGGTGAATCATACGAAATCATCATAATAAAATTTTCATTTACACTATCAGAGTTAAATTTGGGAAAATTTTACGCCTGTAGGGATATATCTAGATGTGCTTGTTTAATTACGTCACAACAGATTATAAGGTCATAATTTGTACAAGAATTTGGTACAACAGAAATAGTAAAAGGAAAAATTTGATCATCTATAGTAATTTCAGAAGCCCAAAAGTTCCCATCACATTAATTCGCGAAAAACCAAAATCTGTTAATAATGTATTGTTTACTTCAGTGGTGATGCTTCTATATTCATGTAAGTCCAGTTTCTTAGTAGTGTCAAATTGTTACCCATGTCAACTAATCTGTAAAATTTACGGCCAGAAATTGTAACGTCTGTACACATATTAATAGGAGAAGGCAATTCATGAACAGCATTTACACCCGAAGGTGATGTAGAACTGCTATTTAAATTAGTCGTCCGCATTCAAATGATTTGTGACCATAAAGATTACATGAGAGGCATCTGGGGCCACGTGAATGATTAGGACAAGATTTTGACAGGTGACCTTTATCATTAGAATAAAAACAGCGTTGGGAATTTTTAGCTGCGTCAGAAACGTTACATTTTGTGGATTTTCTTTGGAAGCTTTGTTGTTTAGTATCATGTCTTCGGCTGTCATATGCAGTGGCGCACACAAGGGGGGGTCCATGTTTCTGAAGGTCCGGACCCCCTAAGCCCTTGATTTTTTTGCCGATTGATTATAATTCTAAGTATATAGTATGAAAAATTTAATTAAGTATTTGTTATTAATTGATGCTAATTATTTATTCTATAATTAGTTTTTTACTGTATTTTGTTCCCTAAAATCGGCAAAATCAAAAGGAGCATGATACAAGAATGGTGAACTTTCGACCCCGGACCCCCCTAGAAAAATTCCTGTGTGCGCTACTGGTCATATGCATGATGGAAATCCCGTGAATTAGAGTTATGTATTTCCATGTTTTTAATGACAGTTTCATAGGTACGTAATTTCTGCTTAAATTCGAAAAATGAGGTTGTACCATACAGAGTTATTTTATCTGAACGAGGTTCATCCATTCCATTACTGACGTACTGGATAATTGATGCATCGTCAATATTTGAATCATATTTATTTGCTAATTGACGCATGGAATTAAAAAATGTTGCATTTAAGTCTCGGTTTCACACATTTTTCTTTTTTCTCATTCGCGGTGAATTTCTATGGAAGTACCTGAATCCGAAAATTCTTCAATTAAAGCTTTTTTAAATGACTCGTAGGTATTTAAATTTCTTTGTGAAAAAAGAAATGATTTAGCAGTTCCACATACTAGACGTTTTGCAAAAATTAATTTTTGAGAAGAACTGATAGCTGGGAATAAGTCAAAATTTTCTTCAATATCGTGAAAAAGACTATTTATAGAATAAAAATCTACACTAGTAAATTTTCTGCAAGTAGCGGAGATATGTATGTCGCAATAAACTTCTAAACTCAGTATTCATCTCTGTAAAGGAAATATCATTTGAATGGGAAGGAAAAGTAATTTGTGTACAAAGAGAAGAAACGTTTTGATTTGCGAGCAAGAAAAAAAATAGCTTTGAACACGCACGCGTTGGCTAGAGTTGAGTCCGACAAAGGGGAATGTTGACCTTGGCTAATTCCCTGCGGAGAAAAATTCCTTACCACCAACATCCCAGAAATAGAGCTACAAAGAAGCTGTTCAAGACCTTCAGGAGGAGAGGTGCAAGTCCAAGGAGGACCAGTCCGGTCCAGAGGAAAAGGACTTAAGAGGCCCAGCCCGTACAACCAGAGTCGACACTACAGGCAGCAGTCAAAACACCAGGGTTGCCAAAAGCCAGGGAAGGATCCAAGGAACGGACGATCCAACCGTCATAGTCCAGGACAAAGTCGAAGCTCGAGACAGCAAATTCGCCAGGAGGCGAACGGAAGGCCAGCAAGTAGGAGGACTGCATCACTTGAAGTCCTTATTGGGGGTGTCATGGACAGGAGAAAGCATTAGCCTGGTTGTATTGTTTCATTATTTTTTTTACTGAATTTTTGCAAGGTACAAGTCTGCTTTTGTTAAAGTTATTATTGTACAAAAGTTTTACACATTACGTTGCGGTGCATTTTTTTGGCTGGTTGAAAAATGAACTTTTGTATGTGTAAATTTATTCCAAAGTGTGGAAAGCAATTGTATGATTACATTTGTTTACTACTAATTAAGATTTCGCTGGGATGCGAAAATTCCTTGTATTGTTTGTTTAAAATGATTGTTGTAAAATTGTTTGTAATTGAATATTATATATGTTTATGTATTGATAGATATTAGTATATATCTGGTTTTTTGGGAACGCGGTGTAGATAGGAAATTAACCGTAACACTAACAGCGCTGCGCGATTGAAAGTGAGTCCTTTTTAGAAAAACCAGACAGTGTGTTATATTTTAAAAATTAACTTTTATTTGAAATATGTGTGCAAAGTTATTGCACACAAAAAGTAAAATTACAATTATTGCAGGACATAGGAATCACAGAAAATGTAAGAAATTGAAATATTGGTGTTTTATTATAAGTCATGAAGGTGTAATTCATATTTATCTCTTCTCTTTTTGCTTGTGGTGATATGATGTACAGCAGATTCCAAACAGAACAAAGATGACTAAAAATAATAAAATTTGTCACAAAGTACAAATTTATATTACACATTTTTTAATGTGTGCCATCACTAATCCCTATTAATATTTTTATTCTATTTTACCCGATGGCCCAAAAGTCCGTTAATATTGGAAAATTCAATAATTTACGGAATAATGTAGGTATAGAGATGAAAATTGGCACGCACATGCTTGAAATGACATGGAATTTTATTAAAACCCAAAAATTGAAAGAAAAAAAAATGGTCAACAGAAGGCGCTTTATACAAAAACCAAAGCAATAAGGGGCATAACAATTTTTCAGCAATAAACGAAGTTCTTCATAACAAATTTTCCACACGTCAGCCGTCTTTCATCAACAATACCTGTAGTCGTGTGACAATGTTGAGAAAAGCGCTGTACAGCATATCTGTAGGTAGGGTGAGAAATTGCCATCGAATGTTGTCTTTTAGCATCCCTAATGAAGTTGGACGATCACCGTAGACAAGCGGCTTAAGGCAGCCCCACAACTTATAATCACTCGGATTGAGGTCTGGGGACCTGGGAGGCTAAACAGAATGTAAGTGGCAGCTCAGAGAGCAAGAGATCTCTCACACTTGTAGCAATAAGGTGCAATATTCTTTTGCATTTTACGCATCCTGCATAAAAGTCTTACATTTCAGTATGTGTTTATCAGTCAGGCTAGGGATTATATGATTCTGTTACATATCGGCTTACTTCACATCCATTACACTGACAGTTTTCAAAACAGAACCATACATTTTCTCGAAAAAAAAGAGTATAATCACGACTGATGTGGGTAGTAACGTCGTGAGTAGATAAGAAACAAAAAATTGTCACGGCCTAATTTTAAAAAAAAAGTATTATTTATTTGCTTCTCAGGTTACTATAAATGAAGCAATAAAGTCCAAGTTATACGCCAAGCCGGTGCGTTCTGTCTATTTCACGGGAGATCAATCCTTTGTCCGAAAGGACAAATCTCTCTAACCCATGGATTCCAGTCCTCCAACGCCACCGGCGTTCATGGTTTCGGGTTCTCCAACGCCACCAGCGTTCAGGGTCTCTCATCTCTTTCGGCTCTAATCTCTATCCTCCACCGTCCAAGTCTCTTTTTCTTCAGGGCTCTCCTCGTGTTCTCTCCATCCAAGGTTATCCTCTCGTCTCCTAAAAAATCCCTTCTAAACACCAGGGGCGGTTCTACAACACGCCCCAAGTCCCTTCTCATTGGCAGGCCACAAAAGTCTCCTCTCATACCCAGACTTCATTAATAACCTATTTGTGCGGCACACACAAATACACTCCTCGATCGTCTGGAATCTAAGGGCACCAGGATTCTCATCCAACATCTGGACACACTTGTCCATCACACCCCTTTGTTTCTTAAAGCCATTCTCTTGACATCTGCCAATGCGACAGTGTGCTTCCTGTACAGGCTTCGCCTATTGTCAATGGGTGTCGGATCTCTTTTGACCATTATGACTGCCAGTCTGGGTGTCGGCGCTTGCCCTAGGTCAAACAATAACCAATGACCCCATGACCACGTGCACGTGTCACTTAACATCTGGGCGGAGCCATAAAACTTAGCGGAAATAGAAGGGTGGGGTTCACCCCAATCGAAAACGTCACAGGGTGTCCATTTTTAGCACTTTTTTTGGTTTCAATGATGCACCATGTCATTCCAAACATGTGTGTAAATTTTCACCTCTCTACCTACACTGATGAAATAAATTAAGAGAATTTGCATATTTTATCGAATTGCATGAAAGGAACTGAACAGAATAAAAAGCCACTGCTTCTATATAAAAATGCGAATTTTGTACGGCGAATGCGTAAACGTACATGTGTGTGTGGGCGGAGCCAACAGAAAAACAGGCTTTATAAGCGCGTGTAAGTTAAGACGTATTTCGTTCGCCAGTACACTTATGCGAATTTCTTGGTGTTGTTTTGAAGCAATCAGTTCAATTCAAATTGTAACAGTAAAAATGAGTAACCACCGACGTTTAGAGAATGGAATGCGGTGGCGAATTGTGGGGAGGCTAGAAGCAGGTCAATGTCAAGTCCAAATTTGTAGAGAGTTCAATTTAACACCCAGCGTCATGTGTAACTTATGGAAACAGTTCCAGAATACTGGATCCATCGAGAGAAACCTGGGCAAGATCATCCAAGACCCACGACGGCCAGAGAAGATCGCCATTTGTCGATTATAGCGACGTGTAACAGAGTGTCTAAAACTTCTCGGCTCTCTCGTTACTTGTATGATGCCACAGGAACCCGGGTATCAAGGGTGGCTGTTTCAAAAAGACTACAGGAGAAAGGGTTGCTCGCCAGAAGACCTGCTGTTTGCGTCCCGCTCACGTCTACGAACAGGTGAGCCATGCTGCATAGAGATTGGAGTATGGATCAATGGGTGATCGTTCTGTTCACCGATGAGTGCCGTTTCAGCCTAAACACCGATTCTCGCCGTACGTTCATATGGAGAGAACTAGGGACCCCCTACCTACCCTCCAATGTTCGTGAAATCGACAATTATGGTGGAAGAGGTTTAATGCTCTGGGCTTGCATCATGTTGGGTGGCCGTACACCTCTGTATGTCTTTGAAAGAGGCTCAGTGACTGGTGTATAATACATGAATGAGGTCTTGGAGGCGTATGTTCGCCTTTTCAGGAATACATGTGGCCCCGAGTTCATTTTAATGGACGATAACGCGAGACCACAAAGAGCTCTACTGGTCGACGAAATTCTAGAGAGTGAGGATATTCGCCGTATGGATTGGCGGACCTCAACCCTGTAGGACATGTCTGGGACGCTCTGGGGGGGACAATTGCAACTCGCAAACCCCCTCCGAGAACACACCATCCAGGAAATTAAAACAGTGTTGCTGAACGAGTGGGACCAATTGCGTCACAAGAATTGATAAACTGCCTTATTTCAAGTATGACATCACGCTGCGAGGCTTGTATAGCTGTATGAAGGGGCCATACCCCTATTAAGCCATTTCTTTTGTTTATTCTGCAGCCGCTGTTTCACACTTTCCAACTCCCACGAGTGTTACGCACGATCCTGCTTGTGTATTGCAATTGTTGAATGGTTATTTGTTTTGTATTGTATATTATCAATGTACAGTGGTGGCCAAAATTGTGGACACTTTTTTTAATTGTTATGTTTTTTAAGTTTGTATGCTTATAAAACATTTTACGTCGCACAAAATACTAAGTATTTAATATAATTTTAAAGAAAATTTAATGCTAAATTCAATATAAAAGAGAAAATTTAAATATTTGCAACACAAAAGGAGTTATGCCGCGATAACTGTCGATATACATTGGATACCGATGATAGCAGTGAGTTATCAGAGCTCAGTAAGCCTGCGTTTATTCTTTATTACAGCTTCACATCGGTGTTTCATTCAGCTAAAAATAGTTTGAAGCTCTTCCTTCGTTATTACATGATGCCAGGAAACAATTATATCCTCAATTAGTTCCTTTTTATTTCATGGGTACCTCATTCGGACAAGAGTTTTCAAACGGTGCCGCAAGTTTTCGATAAGATCGAAGTCAGACTGTTTTCTTGCCAGCACAACAACGCAATGATCTTAGAACGGTACCAATCTTTCAATTACTTTATTGTGAGACAAGAAGTAAAATAAATGAAGCATTGTTGGTTAATAGATCCCTGTTTGAAAGCAGAAGTTTGGGATCTAGAATGGTGTTAATGTATTTTATAACATTCAGTGTTCCATCGCGATGATATGAGGGCGACCAATACCATCTGCTGATATGAATTACTAAGTAATAAAACTATGTGAGTTCTTCACAGTTGCCTGGATGCAGTCAGGATGTAGCGTTTCTGGTTTCTACGTCTTACATATTTTAGGCTATCACTACTGAAAAACGATATTTTAGTTTCCTCTCTCAATATAACTTGTGAGAAATATTTACTTGTCCAATTAACCTGTTTAGGACCATGATCACATATATGTGATCACGCATTTCTCCCTCCACGGCCGATGGTATCATATTTGGGATTGAACTTTCCCTGCTCGTAGGCCCATGGTCACATCGGTATGATTAGAGTTACTCGCTGAGGGTCATTGGGAAACTGGGTTTACAAGAAACCCTCCGTCCCATATCTAATTTTTTTGTATCAGAGCCCTTGAAGATCGATGTCTGTGATTAAAGCATTAAATATAAATCAAAAAGTCCGTAAAATGGCGCAAGCGTCTGTTTGTAGAAGACTGTAGCTGAGTTGCTTCCTGATTGATCAAATAGACCTGGATGATAAACGATGGGCAGTGACGTCAGAGTTGGGCATCGGCACGTGTCGGGCGTTCATGTGGCTGCTGTCAGGAATGATGGATCGGTAGAAGGGGAAGAATCTGGATGCGATGGCGGAGCTGTCAGGCCGGAGATGGATGGTGCCTGGCAGTGGTTCTGTTGAAAACTGGATGTTCTGAGAGGAAGCAATGGCATTGGATGTTTAAGCTGAGTGAGAAACCTTTCTATTGGTTGGGCAGGGGCTGGTTCATTTTGAGGGGATATTGGTATTTTGCATTGAGTATTGAGGTGAAAAATAGAAAGTGAAAAATTCAGGGAATCTTTAGATTGGTGTTTCATGTGCCGAGCGGCGAATGAATGGGCAAAAAAGTTAATTATCATCATCATTTAGATATTCTTCTAAAATTGCATGGATTGCCTTCTTTGTATTTGATTTACTTTTATTGGTAGTGGTGAGTGGGGGAGTGGTATCAGTGATATTTAAGTACCTGATTTGTTGAACTAATTGGGAGAGGGTCTGTATCGTTTGTTGTAGGGTTTGCGTAATGAGATTTAAACATTCGTTTTTATTGATATTTCTAGGTAGCTGGGTGGGAATTGGGGTAATGATTTCTTGTGCAGTTGGTTGTGTGGTAGCAAGAATGGGTGTGACGTGTGGTGCCATCTGTTGGGGGGCTGCTGAGTGTGAAGTTTTTGTGTTATTTGTGCATATCAAATGTTAGGCCTTACGATACTATTGACAATATTGGAGTAGTTAGTTTTAATTGTAGTGCCTTTGCGGGGCTTCGGGAAAAGGGGACATTTAGAGCAATTGGCCATGTGGCCGTATGTCTGGCAGTTAATGTAGAAAAGTGAATTGACCCTCTTGATCTGGCATTCACGTGTCTGTTAAGCATCTCTACATTTAAGATATCTTGGTGGGAGATGGCAGTTGTCCGCCGAGTGATTAAATTTGTTGCATTGAAAGCATTGGGTAGCCCTTTGCTTTCAAAGCCTTCGACTACTATTGAAGGGTAACTGAGGGTTTTTAGGTCAAACATTTTGGCACTGGGAGTGAAACATTTGAGAGTGAGGCTGTGAAAACGGGAAGAAATTGCTTTGTAATGTTTCCTGTGAATCTGATTAACGGTGAATCCCAGATCAGTCAGGTCGTTTACAATGTCTGCTGATTTCGTGTTGCGTAGGAGACCCTTAATGACTACTTTTATTGGCATTTGGGCTTTGGGTGTAATTGTGTAGTTATTAGAGTTAGGAACAATTTTATATTAATTTTTACAATCACTAGATAACGGTTAAAAACCGTTTTTTTTTCTTTCGAATAATGTTTCATAAGACTTTGAGCTTCAATATGTGCTTTCGTCTCCGTGGTTTTGTTAATTAGATGTGAGATATTTATGAATATAAACAATTGCACATGTTTAGATTCTTCGAGAGCATAGGGCATTTTTTAGGTTCGTGATCTACTGCTCTATGGATTTATGTTTATATTTTGAATAAGTTGGTTTAGTTTTCTAATATTTTCTGTATTCGTATGCAAATGTATGGTATTTTTGTTAATTTTTTTGAAAGTGCATGTAATTTTCTTTCATTAAAGTGAAAACATTTTCTTTAAAATTCGCAATTGTTTTGTTTTTTTTAAAAATAGAGCGAAAGTTTCTGTACTCCATGTTCAAACATTATCAATGATAGTAAATTGTAAACTTTAGCGTATTTTTTTTTATTGCATTTAAAACTTTATATGAAGTTTTAAAGGAAATGAGGCTTCGCAGGAAAATGCGCCCGGTCCCGTTTCCTCTCCGAAAGTACGGGCCTGGGGAAGCGCTTCTTTCTCCTTCCGAAGGGATTCCATTGCCCACTGGAGTCCCTTTTAGTGCTGCTGTAAACTGTGAATATTTCGTGAAATATTCTAACTTTTAGTCTTACATATGCTAATCAACTCCTGGCTTTTTTTAACTGACAGAAACACCAACAGCACTCAGATCACTTCTGATGGATGTCCATGAAATTCTTTTATCTCTGAGTATTTTTCTTTTTCTTTCATCATTAGATGTGGTGCACCTTTTTTGCCTTTTTATGCTTTTTTTATTGAATTAGTCTCCTGAGATCTTAAACAAAACGTCCAGTCTGCAAATGTAGTCACATACTCTTTTATTTGATATCATTGCTTTTTGAATAAATATCATTGTTATCCTGGCCAGAAAACAGTCCTGACGTCAATCCTATCGAAAACTTGAGGCACCCTTTGAAAGCTCTTGTCCGAATAAGGTACCCATGAAATAAAAAGGAAGTAATTGAGGATATAATTGTTTCCTGGCATCACGTAATGACGAAGGAAGAGCTTCAAACTATTTTTAGCTCAATGAAACACCAATGCGAAGCTGTAATAAAGAATAAACGCAGGCTTACTAAGCTCTTATAACTCACTGCTAACATCAGTATCCAATGTATATCGACAGTTATCCCAGCATAACTCCTTTTGCTTTGCAAATATTTGAATTTTCTCTTTTATATTGAATTTAGCATTAAATTCTCTTTAAAACAGTGTTTCTAAAACTGTGGGGTGCGCCCCCCTGGAGGCGCGATAAACCTACAAGGGGGCACGAGCATATCGAAAATAAAAGATTAAACAAATTTATTTACTGGAATGAGAGAGAATTAAAACAAAATACTTTCTGACATAATAAAAAATTACACATTTACACTGATATAATTTATATACACTGCTCAAAATAATTAAAGGATATTGTGGTTTTAGGTGGATCTTGTGGCTGGGAAACATTTTAGCTGATTGATACATGGTCGACAGACGTAGTAGGTTATATGAGAACAAATTACACATGTTTGGCAGAAAAAAATGCATTTTATTGCGCATTTGTGTACAAAAGGAAAAAACACAACTTGTGAATATGATAAAAAAAGAAGAAAAGGTGTTTTCTTCAAAGGAAATCATTTTCATCAAAGGGTATGGTTTCCACGGAAGGCTAGCAACGATGAGCACCTTTGAGGCATGGAGTCAATGAGGCTATTAATCACGAGTTGGGGTATTCTGTCCACCTCTTCCAGAAGAGCTCTTTCCAGTTCTTGGAGAGTTTGTGGTGGTGGTTGGCGGCCAGCAACTCATCTTCCTAGAGCGTCCCAAACGTGTGCTATTGGATTCATGTCTGAAGAACACGCTGGTCATTCCAATCGCACGATTCCTTCCTCGAAAAGGAAATCCTCCACCAGGTTAGCACGATGTGGCCTGCAGTTATCGTCTATTAAAATGAAGTCATCTCCGATTGTTGCAGCATAAGAGACTACAATAGGTCTGATGATCTCATCCCTATATCGGCGAGCAGTCAGAGGTCCATCTCGAATTATGTAGAGGTCTGTGCGCCCGTCAATGGAGGTGCCACCATACACCAACACTCCCCCACTGCCAAACCTGACACTTTCGTGCACGAACGCAGGATTATTCCTACTGCCATGGTCCCTCCAGATGAAAATATGCCTATTATCCGGATGAACAGAAAAACGGGACTCGTCAGAAAAAAGAACATTGCTCCATTCATTTCTCCTCCAGTTCACATGCTCTGTTTCCCACTCCCTGCGGTCGCGACGATGCCTTGATGTTAGTCTAACACATACCATTGGTCGGCGAGCATACAGAACTACACCATGGACCTGGTTTCGGACAGTCTGAGTTGAAACCGTGGTGCCAGTAGCCGAGCGAATGTGTTGTTGGAGAAGAGTAGCGTTCATATTTCGGTGTCTCCGAGCCGTTAAAACTAAATAACGATCTTCATTGGGCGTTGTTGCCCGTCTACGACCTTGTCCTGGTCTTCGGCCTGCACTTCCAGTCTCCAAAAAACTGTTCCAGATCATGGAAATCACACTTTGTGACACTCCAATGGCTTGCGCTACTTCGGCTTGAGTTTGGCTCCCTTCTAAACTACCAACAACTCTCCAAGCTTCTGAATCGGTTAAATGACTTCGCTGAGACATGTACTCAATGAAACAAAGCAGTCACTGAATGCTGATCATCCTTTTCTTCATTTCAGTTGAAAGTCAAATTTCATTCGCTGCCGCTGAAGCGACGTTTTTGACGCCGAACTCAAAATTAGCATACTCCACAGTTTGAAAATCAGAAAAATTTGCATTTGTGATTCTCTTCTTCCATTTTCTGCAAAAAAAATTTCGCTTACATCTTTATTTTATATAAAACTTACAATATCCTTTAATTTGTTTGAGCAGTATATATCATCTGCGATATTACGTCATGAAAAATAAAAGCTTCTACTTCAAAACCTCATTATATATATTTTTTTTGATATTATAACCAAATAAAACACATTTTATTTGATTTGCTGTAATCCCATGATGAGAGATTTTTTTATTGCGTGAGAAAAAACAAAACCCAGACCCATAGTCAAAAAAAATTTTAGGAAGATAAAAAATTCATCACTGTTGTATTATTGCCATCAGCTGTAGGCAGCAGAATATATTTACTGCGGTTTGACCTTCGAACTTACTTGTACAGTTAGTTACGTCCCTGCTCTTATGTATTTGTTTTTTTTTCATTTAGGGAAGTTGTAAATAAACTATTTCTGTTGCGCTTTTTTTCCTTGTAAAATATTTTTATGATAACGAAAAACGTTTTACATATTTTTTTAGAACATCCATGTTGTAATAATTACTCTTTTAATTCGGGAGCGGTCACGCTGAGCACAGAGTGCACGAAATCGGTAATTCTGGCAAAACTGTTTAATTGTTACCAATGGCCCTGATACTATCCTCCTGTTTGATAGTCTTAACGTGAACTAAAATATATTTGTCACATATCTCCCTCTTTTTTGGGAGTGACAAACGTTTTCTTTTACAATCTTAAGGTACTTGTTTTGAATGAGTTCCTGGTGTGATAACTTTTTTTTCCGAAATATTTTCTGAGTCTTTGAAAGTAGATAAGTATATTTTCTCTTTATTAAATTGTTCACTGGAATTACGATTTTTATTGTGTACTATAAAAATAATTATATATAAAAAAAAAGATTGGGTGACTCATTAACCCCGCTCGACCATTAGTATCGAGTGCGTGCCTGCTCCAGGGTTAAAACATGTTGAAGTCTTTTCGCTTTAAATATTAAAAATAATACAATTATTCTTTATCAGAATTTGTTTTATTGTTCATTATTCAACATCAATTCTAAATGCTAATTCTGTGAGGCTTAAAATTACAGTTCGCTTAAAACTAATTATAATCTCAGCAATCATTTAAAAATAATCATTTTCCTTTTTTGTAAACATTGTCGCGCACTTGGCTTTACTCTCCTTACAAAAATCAGCAATTATTACAATAATGTTTTATTTTCTTATAAATGAACTCGTACAAAGAGTGGCTACTTCAGCCGGTATACTTTTAATGTATCAGTGCTTCACAGATTATTTTATAACTAATTAATTAATACTAAATTAAGATCAAGTTTAATAAGTATTAGCGACTTCCATGGGCTTGTCTTGCAGAGCAAAGTTTTTCAAAGGAATGCTTATATGATTGGAAATTGACCCTCTGAGTTCTTTTCTATATTTAGCTTATATCTATATTTTTTCTTCTAAGCAACCACTGCATTTTTCAATATGTTCCAATTTAAAAATTAGAGAAAGGAAAAATAACATAATAATTATACTATTACCTTTTCTTTTTTTTTTTTGCTTAAAAGTAACAAATACAAAATTTAATACTTATGTCATGAATTTGTACGGTTCATAATAAAAATTGTTGCTTTAGGGTCACAGTGCATTATTATTGCATTCAGCAGTATATTATTAATGTGTAAGGGGGCGCGATAAAAATCGTGATTAAAAAGGGGGGCGCCAGTATTGGAAGTTTGAGCACTGCTTTAAAATGATATAAAATACTTAGCATTTTGTGCAACGTAAAACGCTCTATAAGCATACAAACTTAAAAAACATAACACAATTTTGGCCACCACTGTATGTACGTATCAAATTTCATTAAGGTATCCGACTACGTTCGGAACCGCGATTTTAAAAAGGCGCATAAATGGATAATTTTCATGATATTTAGTGTTACTTAGATTAGAATATATGTATAAAATTGTTTTAAGGACACTTTGACAAAAAAATTATTTAAATACAATATTTCGTCAAAAAATTAACTTACAATAAGCTTTTTTCAAAATGTTCTCCTTTCGTGAAAAATGCATCTATCATAATAATATTTTGCCTGTATATAGCTCAGACCTCTGTTCCGAGGCTCAACTATGATTTTTTGAAAAATTCACATTGTTTTCAGAGTTACAACCATTTGAAATAATTATCGGCGGTTTTTTTTTCTTAAAATTTCTCCCCTTTGTTGCCGTAAAACATGGATAAACCCACTTCTAAATTATATATTTCAAAAATTCCCGTTGAGCCTCTGTACAGAGGTTTGAGCTATATACAGGCAAAATATTATTGTAATAGAAGCATTTTTCATAAAAAGGAGAATGTTTTGAAAATTGGCCAGTCTATGTTCATTTTTTGTCAAAAGATTGTAGTTAAATAATTTTTTAATGTAATACTATTCTTAAAACAATTTTATATACATTTTCTATTCAGAGGGACACTAAATATCATAAATGTTTGACAAAAAATGAACAAAAAATTGACCAATTTTCAAAATACTCTCCTTTTGTGAAAAATGCTTCTATTATAATAATATTTTGCCTGTATGTAGCTCAAACCACTGTACGGAGGCTCAACTAGAATTTTTGAAATATATAACTTAGAAGTGGGTTTATCCATGTCTTACGACAACAGAGGGGAGAAATTTTAAGAAAATAACGCCGATAATTATTTCAATTAGTTGTAACTCTGAAAATAATGTGAATTTTTCAACAAAAAAAATAGTACAGACTTTCTGGAGAAGTCTTTACTTTATATAAGCAAAATGTTATTATTTTAGAATCATTTTTTTATGAAAGGTGAACATTTTGAAAAAAGGTTATACTAAGTTAATTTTTTGCCAAAATATTGTATTTAAATAAATTTTTCTTTTTGTCAAAATATCCTTAAAACAATTTTATATGTGTATTGTAATCTAAGTGACACTAAATATCATGAAAATTATCCATTTATGCGCTTTTTTAAAATCACGGTTCCGAACGTAGTCGGATACCTTAAAATCGGTCCACTAGCTCAAGAGAAAATCGACCAAGTCTACAAATTCTCTTAATTGTTTACACCAATGTACATTATTCTGTGAATTATTGAATTTTAAAGTGTTAGCGAGCGGAATGAGGGAATTAATTTCTAACAAGGAGAGGAGGGAATTCATTTGGGGACGAGACTTTGTGTAACAGTAGTACTGCTATAGGGTATTCAAACCAAAGTGTAATTCCGCCGAATGGCCAGTCAATTCCGAGAAAACAGCGTTCCAAATTGATACTAAGCTTATATACAAGTTATTTTCATCCTGATACACCGTCGCCGTGGCGTAATCGGCAGCGTATCGGGGTACTATCGAATGGACGGAGGCTCGATTCGCGCGAGCGCTATCTTCGTTTATATTTTTTTCTCTCCAATTTATTTTATTATTTTTTTTCATATATAAATAATTTTATTTTTTAGAAAAGATTCACATTGATTTTTAAATGATATTCTATATAATTATAGTAACTATTTTACTTTCTTAAAACACAAAACAACTAATAGTTATAATAATAATACTTATAAGTAAAAAGGAAAAATAAATTAAATAATAATAAATAGAGTTAAATAAATATAAATTAAAAGTAAAAACAAATTAAATTATATTAAATAAAGTTAAATAAACATAAGTAAAAATTTAACATTTGTCATACATAATTTTTTTTATTACATACAAGAGCCTGTGTGAGTGATAATTATTATAAAAAATAATATCTTTATTCACAGATATTTTCACTATAAAATATTCAAACTATTTATATTATATGTGATCTATGTAAAATAATATGTATCGAAACACTGCGAACTAGAAATCCAGAAATAAACTTACAAAGTTATATTGTAAATCAAAATCCGTTATCCTATTGATTTTTCATTTTATTGGAGCATTCTTTATTTTTTAAAGAATTATTTGTTCTTAAAAGAATAACACCTGTACTCCTTAAAAACAGCTGCCTTTCTTTTGAACAAAATAGTTTTGTTAAAAAGGGAAATGGCCATTTAGATATAAGAAATAATTTTAAAAATACAATTAATTAGATTCTAATGACAGAAGTAATTGTAGTTATACCATATATTAGTTATTTTTGTGTTTTAAAAAAGTAAAATAGTTGCTATAATTATGTAGAATATCATTTAAAAATCAATGAAATATTTTAAAAAATACAATTTTTTAATTCTGAAAATAAATAAAAAAATAAAGTGGAAAGAAAAAGATAAAAACGAAGTTAGGGCTCACGCGAATCGAGTGATCTCATACTTGTGAGAAATCCCTAAGAACTTGGAAAGAATTGCGAAAAAAAAAGTCTCTTTCACAAATTCATAAGTTTAAACATCATAGAGAAATATTTCATTGATTTAAGTTGAGGATGATTGAACCAGAAAAGATAAAAAGAAATAAATATTGGCTCCAAATCCTAGAAGGAAAACAGCCAAATGGATGATTTCGTTATATTTTAAATGTTTGACTTTTGTTCCGTTTTTTTTAATAACAAATACTAAAATTGACGCATGTTGAAATAATGTCTGAGATATTTCCTAATCAAAAGAAATGTTTGAAAAAAAAACTCGGTGAGAGTGCAATAAGTTTCAAGCCATTTGGAACAAAGTTTGAAAGCATGATTATTAGTTAAAGCAGTGGCGAATTCAGCGGAAGGATTTCGGACTGCTGCCCCCTTTTCGGAGCAGATTTCCTTGGATGTTATTACGATTTTCCTGATTATTCACTCGAGTCAATCCCACAAATGCTATATTGTGCTTAGGTCTGGGGACTAGGATAGCTTACGGAATTGGTTTGTCAGAACAGCCATGGCTTCACAATGACCTCACAATGTGAGCCATTTGCTTGGTACCTGTGTTCCGTTGAAAGTAAAAATCATCCCTCACCGCCAGTTTCTCGGCATATGCCCTGATATTTTACTTCAATAAGTTCAAGTAACCAATTGGGAACATTGTTGATTCAATAAACTCCAGATTACCAGCCGAAAGGCTTCCAATGCACTCCCAGACATTTTACCTCCTTCTCCATGTTTGATAATCGAAAAATGATTCTCTTTCTTAAGATCTGTCCAGGAATTTTTGCACACATATTTTGGTTCTTTTTGACGCCAAATTACAAAAATTACTTTCAATATTGAATATATTACATTTTCCCAATAATTATGTGTCCTGTTTAGATGCTTTTTGGCGTAGGGCATTCTCTTAGATCTGTTCACTTGAGAGATGAATGGTTCCTTGAGGGCAACTCGGCCATGATAGTCCTCCTTTTTTAGTGGTCAGTCTGCTATCTGCAAGCAAAAAAGCCCACGTCAGCATATATCTATCTTTTGTTTGTGAAAAACTTTTTGTTTTGGCTACGCAAGGGAATCGCTTCTAATTAAATCCTGTGATCAGAATAATGCCTATTTTTTTTTATTTCAGAATAAAACTAAGTTTTGAAGGGAGAAGTTGTTATAAATCTCTCTTTATTTTAATGTTTTTTTTTATGATTTTATTATGCACATTAGGTAGCAAGAAGTTGATCTATTTTCAAAATAACTACTTTTATCGCTTCTGGTACTTAAAGTAAATAAACTTTCTCTTTCACACTACATCATTTGGACAAACTTTCATAATTTTTTTGTGGTTAGTAGTTAATTATAACGCTGTAATTTTAATTGAATATGCAGATATTGCATTTTTAAGTATAAAACTAATTATAACTACTGTACTGTATTTTTTGGAGTGAGTGAATATTAACGTCGCACTATTTTTGGCGACGGACCATGTAATTTTGAACCATGGTCAAGTGACGTGGACGACACTTGAGCTGGCACCCCCTTCTCCTAACTACCACACCACACCAACTTAGCAGGAATATTCTACCAATACTTAGCTTTAATATTCTTTGAAATCCACTCTTGCATGATATATGGCAGCACGGTTTCTATGATGAGTATTTTAGTGGGGAAGGCGAAAAGTTTTGTAGCAGATATTGCGTTTTCAGCGGATTGCAAAGATTATTATTTTTGTCGCAAAAAAATAGTTTATGTCAAAATTTAAGTGTCTTATGTTTTTGTATGTTAATGAAGACCTTGGAAAACGATTTGACCATTTATTTTAAGTGAACGGTGTATATAATTAATTTTACAGCGGAATATCTTTAATTAATTTATTAACTCTAACGGATTAAATTTTCGAAAGTGGAGTATTTTGTTTATGTATATCCCTTAATTTGTACATGTAGTGATCTAAAAAAAAATTGTATGAAAAAAAAAACAGTAAATCATAATACGGTTGGATAAACACGGCGGGTCTTACAAAGCTGTAATAAAGCTCGAGCTACGAAAGTAGCTAGGCATTTGCCAACTTGACTCTATCGTTAACATTTCGCTATGTTTTTCATTGAATCGCCATTATAATTTAAGAAACGGCGTTGCTTGTGAATATTACAATTTTAAAATAAAATAAATACAACAGAAAGTAATATTAATGTATTACACTTTCAGATATAAATTATTTACACTATTTTAAGCGTTCATTACGCAAAACTTTTAAGAATGTGTTACTTTTGCTGAGCAGAGATCAGCTTAGGGAGGTATTTTGAAAAATTGACCCTCAAAAGTTTAACGAGGAATTATAAATTTAAAAAATCCTTTTTATCGGCTATTAGATCTACATAGTTAAAATTTAACAAAGGTGTTTTTTTTCTTTCTTTTTTTGTTTAGCTGAGATATGCAAAAAAACTTTTTTTTGTTTAATTTTCAATTCACATAAAATTAACTCATTAAAAACTTCTTTTTCCTTCAATCTGTGTTTAATTTTTCAGTTCACCCGTGCGAAGAACGGGTATACAAGCTAGTATATATATATATATCAGTAACACATTTTTTTTTATTCATAAAAATAATTACTTTACTTATTTCATACATTAAATTGCAACTATTATACATAATAGTTATATTCTGTAAAATTAATTTAACTATTTTTTTTACAAAAAGGCTATTTTTTTTCCTCGCGTAATTCATTTTTCATTATAAAATTAGCGAAACTTTCAGATTTCGTTAAGATTTTATTTAAAAGTTTTGATTCATGAAAACTTAAAAATGAGTTTCCTAAATATGCTAAATGAATATTTTATCTCCGGAAAATAGGATTTTCTTTGCGATTTCCCCTTTGATTATTAGTATTAACGTCTGAAATCTGGTCTTCGCTTTGACAAAATGAAGGAGTAAACACGAGAGGGCATTTGGATGACTCTAGGCTTGCGACCTAGACTCCGTATCTCCATGTTTTTTCAGGACCTCCTAGTTTCCTCCAAAACATGTGCTACTTCCAGAAGTTAGAAGATAGCACATCATACTCGAGCCGACGAAATTGGCGACGAATCCGATACAGCAACCCTGTCGGAGGTCGTTCTCCCTGCTTTCTCCCCGTCGAACGAAATGAGCACAGTCGTAGCCTCAGGTTGTAACGAGTGAAAGAGACGCAAACTCTTAAAAAGTTGTTCTCTCCTCCTTACAGTTATTGTGTCTCGATTCGATGGAATATTGCGCGTCGTTTGCTTGTAAATGAATGACATTTTTTTTCTGGGTTGATGTGCACGTTTGATCTCGGGATTTGATCTTGCTCTCAGTGTGATAGTTCAAAGTGTGAAAAACATCTCTTGCCGCCTTTTCCAACCAGCCAATCTAGCCAAGATTTCGGATCACATGGCCACAACATGACATATTCATCATGGAGGCCTCAGCTAAAATGCAGGCAAGAATGTCCAAAGTTTGGAGGTGAAATCCTTAGAAGATGCCAAGAAAGCTCAAATCACAAGGTATGGACCATTTTTTTGTTTTTTTCTTTTCAATTTTTGTAAATGTACTGTTGAAGCACTGTACTGCCGTTGAAAATTATATTTGGGAAATAGAGCATGCTTTATTTTTATAACTGGATAAGGGGGCTAAAAGGAATTATGTTAACCCTACGTTTGGCCACTTCTATCGTTACAAGTGATAATTGTATACGATGGTATAATTACTCAAAATTTTTATGTGCGATGTGTCGTAATCTTAATTTTAAGTCTTTTAGAAGTAATAAAGTCTTTTACGTAAAAATGGTAAATATTGTGTGTACATTTGTAAATGCGTCTTTATCACACTTATAACGATTTGAATCCTTTGTTGGCTGTGAATCGCCTGATTGTTTATATTGCTTCATTACTCATTGTAACTCTGATAGCATTCAAAGAAAGGCCAGCTGTTATGAAAGGAGGCTTTGTTTTCAAATCAATTCGCGCCAGCTCGGAGTTTTAAACGCAAGGATTTTAATTTTGATTATACATTTAAAATAAACAGTTGAACTGACAGTAGGAAAAACAAGTTATTTGGTGAATTTTCATCAATTAGTAATGTAATTGCAATTTTGCTATATTTGTTATACAAGTGTGAGTTCTGACATTATCCTTTAAACACTTCGCGATTTTCTCTTATATTCTGAATAACAATGTAAACAGCAAAGCGGTTTATTTACTGTCTTATAGTATATTTTTTTTAAATTTGCATTTAGTAAGATATTATATATCAATTTATAATTAACACACATAAGTACAGCAATGTTGTATGTCTGTTTTTATTTTTTGAAATTTTAGAATTAAATTATCAGAGAAAGATCATTTTAAGCTTAATAATTTAAGATGGTTCAATTTTGGTATACTTCACTCGGCACTTTATAATGAAATAATTCTTGTTTTAGTCATTACTTAAGTAATGAAATTCAAATGTGATACTTTAATAGGTTCTCACTTTAAATTTGATAATTTTTGCTAGTTATTCCTATTATATATTAAAGTTTCTTTTTTTTTCTGTTACAGTGCTAGATTTGGAAAGTCTTATTTTGAAACAAATTTTTTTATGTTTGGATATGTTTTAAAACATATAGTAGTTTTCAAATACATTGTATCGTTTGGAGGAGGCAAGCATATTTTTAACATAATTAGATGTAAACATACATTTATGTTCAATTGTAAAGGTTTACTTTTTTAAAGTGAAAGAATTTGAAAATAGTTATTTACTGCTGTAGGGATTTATAAAGACTTTTTGTTATTTCTTTTCTAAATAATAGAAAAATTATTTGAAAAATATTTTTTTCTAATAGAAAGGTAGGTTAAAATGTATTTAAATATGCATTACAGAGTTATTTTTTTATTATAATTCATTGTAATTCTAAATATTATTTAATCTTGGACAGAGAAAGAAATTTAATGAAATTCATTATGATATGAATTGATGTGAAAGGAAACATATAAAAAGAGATGTTGATTAATTATCATGTAATATTGCATAGTTGCAAATTCATGCATTAAAAAAATGTAATCATTTAGACATTCAGAAGGTTACAATGTCAATAAATGAGCTGTTTTGCAAAATTTACCTTGAATGGGCATTTATTTAAATAATTAATGCCAATTTTAGTTATCAGTATATGTTTTTACCTTCATATCTTCATTTGAGCATAAGGTTAACTTTGATATTAAACTAATGCTCATTTTAGAAATTTTAATATACTCCTTGTCAGTCTTAACTATTCCATGGGATAAATTAAGATCTTCAAGAGGCAGGGGCATAACAGAGAACATTTGGGCCCCTCCCTGCAAAATCAGGTTTTCAACCCCCAAGTTAGATTTTACAAAAGGTAGGTTGGTACATGGTGTCAGTCAAGTACCTACCCTTTGTAAAATCCAACTTGGGGGCCCAAAATGTGACTTTGTAAGGGGGCCCAATGTCAGGCTTGGGCCCTCTAGAACCCTGGGCCCCCACACAATGCAGGGGTGTGTTACGTCACTGTTGAGAAGTTTCTTGATAAAAAAATGTTCTTAGAAGTTTTTAAAACTACATTTCATTATAATCTGAAATAATTTCTTGTATCAATTCTCATATTACTCAATACTTTTGATATATGCACTAAAAAAAAAACAGTTGTTAAAATCTGTTTTGGTACTGTTAATCTCCTAGTCCTGCCAGTCAAATATTAGTAGCATGTTGGTTAAAATAGGAAAATTGATGCATTGTAAAGATAAATAGACCAAGAGAACGTGTAAAAACCAAACAAAAAAAATTGCTTCATACTAAGTTCAAGTTATTCTTGGAGTTCTATCTGTATGCATTGCATGTTGTAGGAATTATAAAGATGAGGTAAATTATGGACTGCTACATGAAACTGCATTCTGTATTTCATGTACAAATTGCTATAGGTAAAATTCATTGGGTTTAAAAAGGGACAAGAAGGTAGGAGAATGACAGATTGACCACACCTCAGCTATAACTTTAGCTCAAAGTGTTTCTTGTAGTATCATACTTTTCTGTTATCTGATTTTTGTTTAATACGAAAAAATTTCACCTTAGTTCACTTAGTGCCACATAGCATTTTTAAACATACTTTTTCTCATTTGGTGACTCAATCAATCTGCAAGGGATAAAAATAATCTTTAAGAATTAATCTACAGCAAATTCTCTGCTGTTTAAAGCTTTAATGAAATGGTCTCTATTTTTCAGTTAAAGTAAACATGATTGAGGAGGCAGTTCCAGGACTTTTCATCATTGTCGATCTATACCAATTTGGATGTCATCCAAATTGTTTATATTTCAAACTTATGAGGTTCATCAGTAGTAATTGATTATGTAATATTCTGTTACAGCATTTATCAATCCAAATAATATGCAAAAAATCTGCAATCTGCATTCATTTACTTTATAAATACTGCATAAAATGAATTAAATATAAATTTTATATTGCTTTTAAGTATGGTAAAAATTTTCTTAATATTTATCAAAAAAAAGGAAAAAATTGTCTTTGAATTTAACTGTTTTTAGTTTAAGATTCTTTATGATAATTATAATTAGATTTTTATAACTGATTTTTGCAATAAATTATTTCTTATAATTGTGCTCATTGAAAAATTTCTCTTTTTCTGAATCAATCTGAAAATTCTCTTTTTATAATTATCTTTTAGACATTTCTCTTATGTAAACTTATTGAAAAAAAATGAGGTGTGAACAAAAAAGAAAATGTTTCAAAAGAAATAACATATTAATGGGAAGTCAAATTAACCTAACAAATATTTTAGTTAAGTAAGTTAAAATTAAGGTAATAAATTGAAGAAATATATAAATGCATCATCTCCCCCTTTTCTTGGAATATTTTAAGTTTCTACATCAGTAGTGGTTAATGAGTGATTATTGCTTTGTGATAGACTCTATTTATTCATCTTAGGAAAAAATTTTTCATATGTGATCCTAATTTTAAATTAATCCTTGATGCCTACTAATTAGTCTCTCATTATAATAATTGGATGTTTTCACTGATATCCTTACGAGTCTATTAAAAAACATTTAAGGAAAAATTTCGACAAAATATAAACAAAGAAAGAAAAAAAAGAGAATGAAACAAAGAGAAAACATTACAGTTAAACAAGGCCAGCCATCTGGGGGTGTGGCAGGTCCTATGCACCACAGCCCCGTGTTTTAGGGGCATGATCAAAAAGTAAAATTTACTCTTGTACATGAAAACTTGACATTATCCTTATCATACAAACCATGTATTTTATTCTAAACATAGTTATTGTAGCTCTCTGAATTTCAGCAATCTGCGAACTAATTTTTGAAATCATGCAAACTTTATTGGTTCGTACTACCACAGAATGAGACTTATAATAAGAATTGGTTTCAAATTCTGAGGAAAGTTCCTCAACAACATTCCTTGTCTGATCCTTAAGAATGTTTAAATATTTATCAGAAAGCCACACACACACACACAATTATTCTTTTATTTTTATATCTAAATTATATCAAATCTTCGTATAACTATTGTCCAACTTAGTGTGTAAATCACTTGCTATTTCTTCCCAAAAATATTGCTTCATATATCCCATTATTAAATTTTAAATTCTTCTCAAAATTTGAAATAGTCTATTGCAATCTAAAATGCTTTCGGTATTTTGTATTCCTATAGATACTAAGCAGTGGTACATGCAATAGCGAAAGGTTCACCCAAATATCACTTAAGCAAGTGTTTTTTTTAATACTCCATAAAAGAATTATATGTGTATTCCACTGTTCTTCAATTTAATAGTATTATTTTTAAATAATTGTCAATAAGACTCACATAAATCCAAGTTGCTAAATATTTTGTGCATGTTTGCATTTTGTTCTGTGCTGTAAGAGACATTTGCAGCTCTTCAGACTTTTACCTCTTTGTATTATTAAAAATTAGATATATTTATACCGAAGAAAAAAAAATATTGCTTCCCTTTCTCTTTTATATATATTTATTGAAATATTTCTATGTACTTAACTTTTACATTTAAACATTAAACAGACTCGAGACAATCGTGCAGTAAATTGTTTTCCATTAAAAAAGTTGGTTGAAAATCAGTGAAAATATTTCAATTCCAATTTATTGGTAAGAATACCATAAATGATGGTATTACTGTGAATTGGTAAAAAGATATTTAATTCTACAAAAGCATTTAAAATTACTCTTAAATCATTATGTAACACTCGTTGGGAATCCAAAATAGATCCGGTTAAAGCAGTGTATACACAATTGGAACAAATTTGTAATGCCCTAGAAGAAGTTATTGATGTAAGTAACAGTAATACAGCAGTATCTGAAGCTAAAAGTCTATTAAATTCAATGCAAGAAATGCCATTTATTTTATCTTTAATAGCATGGATTGCAATATTGTCCAAAATTAACTTGATCAATAAACTATTTTGAGCAAAATTAAACACATTTTTAGACGACGCATAAGTTCTAGCTCGTAATTTGAATATTTCAGAACATTTTTCTGAAAAAGGAATTAAAAAAGGAAAAATTATATTCCAAAATATAGCAGAAGGGAAGTTATAGAAAACCCAGTAGAGAAAAATGTACATGATATTTTTTAACATTGTAAATTCATACCATTATTGTACTATTCGAAGATAGATTTAAAGTATGCCAATATTAATTTCTAGCAATTATATTGACTACTTAAAGAGAGTTCGAAGGGTTTTAGTAGTGTAATTCAATTAAGTTATTCTAAGAAACTATGCTGGATAATTTTATCTTATAGGTTTAGCAGTATTAATTGTCAAAGCCATTCAAATAATTTCTGTGATAAGCAGTCAAATAGCTGTTTTAAAAAACCACGCATTTTAATGTGGAAGGAAATGTTAGACAAGACAATAAGATAGTGAACAAAATATTTTCTTCTATGTAGAGAATAATTTTATTTACATTTATATATATGAATTTTCAGTACATTCAGTTTTTTGTATTGCACATTTTCCATGTATGTATTTTTTACATTTTATACAAATTTTGTTAGTTTTATGGACTTAATATGCTACTTGACTAGTTTTCCATCCAAATATACCTATAGCTGTTCCTGTTTTCGATAAATGTTCCCCACTGATATTCGGTTCCATGCTATTTTGGCAGTTGAAATAAAAATTCTTGCCTCAATTTCATTGACCATTGCTTTTTTTAGAAAATCCAAAGTATTTATCTTAGCTAAATCTATGATTTTGAAAAATATTTGTAAAGACCATGTTTAAGATTTAGATATATTATGCTATATTTTCTATTATTTGATCAGTTACTTCTGCACAGAATTTTGAGCAATTGTAAAATATAATTGTTTCTGGTATATGAGCATCCCTTTTTACATTTTTAATGGTTGAATGCATTGAACTAAATGGGAAAACTTTTTATGTGGTTTAGCTATGCATACATTGTGAAAGTAAAAATTGATTTGCAAAACATCGAGAAATGAGTCCTTTCACCAATTTTTTTATTGCTTTTTTATTTTTCTATTTTCTTACATTATAGGTTTTTTACAATAGACATGTAAAATAATTTCAGAAAAGTATTTTCTAGAAAATATTGTTATTAACATGAATAGTTTTCAAGTGATGAAATTACTGCTTGTGATAGACTGCGACAAGGCTATGAAATTTTTTAACCCCTATAATCGAATAATTGTGAAGAAAACATTCATAAAAGAGCCGTATTTTTTTTAATTCATGAAAATTATATAAAACTACTTGCATGTTCAATATGTGTATTGATTTTTTAATTTTGGGTAAATTTTTAGCTTGAATTACAAAAAATTAATTTTTTTAGAAAAGTTAACATTGAGGGGTATTATGACTGTTAGTTTTCTGGCAAAGAGAAAACATTAAAAAACATGTGTTTTATGGTGTAAAGGAAATTTTTTTAAAACACACTTATGCATAATGTAAGATCACATTAGTAATTAAATATTGTTTGGTATAGCAGTGTGTACAGCACATTTAACAATTATATGTACTCAGATGTTTTTAATAAAATAAACATATTATATGTATACTGTATCTATAGTGATTGGAATTTTTCGAATATTTATATCTCTTGCTGCAAAATATGTGCTTAATTTTTTAATTACCTTTTTTTCACTTTCTATTCCTAAGAATTGTTGTTTGTTATGAATTTGTTTCAAGGTTGTGTGTTTATAGTGGTATGGGAGGAGGAAATTTTTTTGAAAAAATATTGTGTAAGAACTTGACATGTTTGTAAGAATTTTATAATTTTGTTTTTATTGTTACTGTTTATAGTAAGAGGGTGTTGTGTTTATTTATTATTTAATGATCTATTTAGCAGGATTGAAAAAAGTTTTGTAATATAAATTACAGTTTTGGATAAACAATGATAATCTTTAGTAAATAGTTATTGAAT
Organism: Trichonephila clavipes; assembly: GCA_019973935.1. Classification (NCBI taxonomy): domain Eukaryota; kingdom Metazoa; phylum Arthropoda; class Arachnida; order Araneae; family Nephilidae; genus Trichonephila; species Trichonephila clavipes. The sequence continues at coordinate 1,056,650 of BMAU01014784.1, forward strand.
ATTTATTTATGTTTTAAGGGGCATTGTTAGTATTAACAGAAGATAAGTTTTGACATTTAAAAATTGCATTTAATGAGAACTAAAATTTAGAATGTTTTTATACCCTCATTGAAATGTGTACGAAATAGTATTGTAATCATTCTGTAATGATAAATAGGTGATGCAGAAATTTAAAGGCTCTTACTTTATTACCTTTGTATTAACATTGCAAGTGTGTGGGATATTTTCAATGGAGTAACTATATCAATTCTTTTCTCTCACTTTCATCTTGTCTTATTTTCTCACTCTCATTATCTTTCTTGTTCTGTTTTGGGTTACTTTGCTTAAGTGCTATTTATTTAATCATACATTAAATAGTAGTGTATGTTCTAATGGTAGTATATGGGGCAGGTATATCTATTTATAAAACTACATTAATTTTAAATGGAATTTTTTTGTCAGCTGTAGCTAGATTCACAAATTTTTTAATTTTGTGAATTTTATACAAGTATTTTTTACAAGCTATAAAAATAATATATATATATATACATGCTCAGTTCCCAAATATTATTTGAAAATTTGCTGTAGAGGCAGAAGATGTTAGTAGGTTTAACATTGAAGGCTTGTGAATCTGAATTAAACATGCAATTCTTCAGTTTAACAGAAATAGTACATTTTTATGGAACAATATTTTCCTCTTTGAATAAATACATTTTTCCACTTCATACTTAAGTAATGAGAGAAATAAATTTAAAATAAAATTTCAAAAGAATTAAGAATTTGTTTTAATATTTTTGTACATTATACAAGTTTTTTATTAAAGTGTGATAAAAAAAAATTTTGTGTGTAAAAAATCAAGATGTAAGCAACATATTGAAAGTATCTGATTTTTTTTTTTTTTTTTTTTTTTGTGTTTATGAAATAGAATTCCTTTGATGTATAAGTTTTATGTGATTTGCAGTTTTGAGGTAAAAAGTTCGAACAAACCTTGTGCTTATTTAGTCTCCAGTGGAACCAAAACTAATAAACACATTCTGGCAGGATTCAGAAATGTATCAAAATGTATCTGAAGCATTGAAAAAGATTTTTGCCTCTTTGTGAGTTATGTCAGGTTGTAATTAAATTTTGATAATTCCTGCAAATTTGCTTCTCAGAACAATTTATATTTAAACAAATCTTACAAAAACTTTTCACTTTGAACATTTTTAGGTGTGTGATATAGCTGTTTAACCCTTTTATCTGTCAAGTTATTTTGATGATTTGGGTACAAAATAAAACATACTTAACATTTAAAAAATTGATATCTTGGAAATATCATGTATAAATTTTTTAAAGTTTTATAGCAACTGCATATTTGCTTGTTGTGACTGCCTCACTGTGTGGAAAAAGTAAAGTTAGTTTCTAGTGAAGCATTATTTTCTAAAAAAATTAAATACAAATAAATGAATATCTATTAGTAGTTCAATAATTCAGTTTTGTGTGGTATAACTGGAAATAATTTTTCAAGCACAAACCAACTCCACAATCATTACACTAGAATTGTGTTTCCTTCTTTATCTTTTTTCCATGTGCATCCTTTTTTGAGCAACAAATTTTGCTCTTTCTTGTTGGATAATGTTTCGCAGGAGTAGGAGAAATATGGGATATAAAATGTCGTTCACTATGATGGTCAGGGTTATCTATTGTAGGTGATCTGTGCCAGAATTCTTTTGTCCAGAAGCTGTATCAGCATATTTATAAAAAAGCTCCTCTACAACTTAGATTCAAAATTCTAAAAATGTAATTTCGTTTCCATACTACATTTTTATAGAGTAAAAATGAGTTCTAGAGTACCTTTTGTAATGTAGAATATCTTGTAAATTTAAAAATATGTTTTTATAGTATTTTTCTGGCATTTTCCTATTGTCGGGTGAAAAGATATTTTCTGATGACAGCGATGTGCACCATCCATAGTTATATTGTAGTCAAAAACAATCCTTGGCTTGAGTATCTTTTTTTTTTGATGTTGATCTTTGAGTAACTTTTTCTGGTGTAGATTTGGGTTTGACAAAGAGATAAAGCCAGAATAAACTTTTCTCAATATGTATTCAGGTACAACAATAAAGTGCACTAAATAAAATTATCCAGTATAATACTCGGGCATGACATTTTGGAGCATTAGTGCGATGCCCAAGATTATCTTGCGCATGATAGTTAAAAGGTTACAAAAAATTTTTGGAAGAGAGAAACATGTAGCCATGGAATGGTTGTGGTCTAGGGATTTTAACAATAATGCAACTTTATGTACCATAAGTTATTTTTAATAAATTATAATTTGCAGTATTCACATTTTATTTTCTGTACATGAGTCATAAATTTAAGTATGCAAAAGTGACCGTTGTCTTCAAGTGCTAGTCTTGGATTATTTTTAGTAATTTTTTTAACTGATAATGTTACACTATTAGCAAACCTTATGATGGATTCTTGTTGATTGAAAATTTATTAAGAGAACTCATTATTTTTTTATTACTTTTTACATTAATATTCATGCACATTTCAATAAATAAAATAAAATTAGGAGCACATACATCCTTCCTCTAGAAAGAGGATAAACCTTTAAATATGCATATAAAATAATTTTGTTGCTGGTTGTTGATAAAAGCATATTTTTTTTTTCATGGACAAAGGATTGAAAGTGCAGTTTTTATTAGAAATATCTATTCTGCTGTGTTTGACTCCAATGAAGATTTTCATCTGTCAGTGATTTTTTGTTTTGAGATGAACTACTGTTTTTGTTAGTTTTTTATTTAATTTTTGAAATTTGGCTAAACCTTCAGATTTTATTCAAAATTTAGAGTGCATCCTAGATTGGGATTGTTATTTAAAAATAATGTTCCATATATTGCAATAATTGAAGGTCCCTTAAAATAGCAATTAACAGATGGTCTTCAGCCCTCATCCCTTTCCAAAAAGCGATTAGCTATCTGAAATTGAACTAGAGTAAATCAATAATATGTAAAAAAAATGCAGCTTTTTCTAGGACTGTGATTTCAAAGCTATGTAAAAAAAAATAATAAAACTTGGTTTTTTTATTAAGAAAGGTTGGAAAATCAATAATCCAGATACTATTAATAAATAATAATCTATAAATTGCTTTGTTTCATTTTTGAGAACTTGAGAAATATATTTATCTTGCATTACTTTTCTTTGTTACATAACATCAACTACCAATCACATAAAAAGGGTATTTTTGATGGAATTTCTTATGAAAAGATCGCCGTATCTAACTCTGTGCGATTTCTGGTTATGGGGCCATTTAAAAAGTGTTGTGTCTTGTGGAGGTGTTGCGACGTTGAATGACTTAAAGAACTCCATAATGCTTCATGTGCAAAGCCCCACAACGGACCAGTTACGATCTGCTGTTGCATCAGTACGATCTGCAGTTACGACAGTCCATCGCCTTGAAATTTTGAAGGTGAATGAATGAGGGTGGTCACTTGGAGCATCTTTCTCTGCATCGTTATGGATACGATTGACAACTGCTGCTGTTGTGCAATTCCGTCCTAATCTGCTCATTTACCGCGAACTGGACTGTCTTTGTTTATCCCTTACCTTTACTTAATGTGGTTCGATGACAAGGTGATATGAAACTAGTTGATAAATATTAATATTGTTTCTGTATTTTGTTTTGTGTCTTATTGTGTTATATGTCATGTTTTTCCCGTAAAGGTGCCCTCTGGTGGACATTTTGGAAAAAAATTTATTTTTTCGAAATTCCATGAGCGCATCTCGTCTATAGCCCATATACATGTTTCTTTGCGTTCCGTTCACCCGTTGGAGCTGTAGGATGAGGTTTATGGGGGAAGTTTAATTATAACCACCTGGTATTTTGAATTCACAAATAATTTGTGAAAACTGTGAACATTTAGAATCATGTATCAAGTAGAAAATCACATATTATACCCCCTGATATTAAGTACAGCTTTGCAGGGACAAGATTTTCTTAAAAATATTAATTTTGTATTTAATCATAAGGTAGGAATGCTGTTTCTTATTTTAATAATTATTCTTGAAAGAGAGATACATGATACATATATATTATATGTGTAATTTTAATTTCTTATTTATGTTGAAAGGATATAGTTGTATTTTATGTTGCTTATTTTTACGTTTAAAAATCTCTTTTAAATGATACATAATTAATATTTAACAAAACTCTAAATCTGTATTTTTGAGCTGTATTCCCTAACTCTGCATGTATTCCCGCAGGAACCGAATTGTTTTATATATTTCCTACTACGTTGTATCCCGAATCCTTTTGATAGATTGGTTTGGCATTCCACAGTTATGAGGCTGCCAACCCCTGTGTTACAAAATGTTTTATCTGTTCAGATTTACAAAGAAGGAAAAAAGAACAACCACTAAACTTCAAGAACATAGAATTTTTATCTTTACATTGTCAGAAACAATGCTTCTTAATTGTGTTAATTCCTATTAAAAAACGTAATATTTATTGTAAAGTTTCAAACCTGTTCTTAAAAAGGATTAAATAATTTTTTTGGAAATGAGAGGCAATCTTAGAATATCTCCTGAATAGAATTGTCCATTTCAGTTAGTATTGCGTTATTTGAATCAAATCAAACCAAATGGGTGGGGACAATAATGTTTGAAATATGTACAATAATTCTCTGTACAAAATATGTAAATATTTCAATTTTATAAAATTTTTATTAGATTATTACATGGGAAAGAAACATTGTTTTTTTCTACCATAAAAATGAGCGATTTGTAAAATGAAAGGAATGTTATTTGGACTAACTTTTAGTGTCTCATGCACTTATTTTGATTTTTCACTTGGAAGGAAAAATCCGTGTTTTCCTAGTATTTTTATGGCCCTTATTGAAAATTTTCAGTAGGTGGTAGTGACTACCAAATTTTTCGTACAATGTCTACCAGGAGGAATGCCCTTTCAAAGTTAGTGATCGATTGAGTGCCCATTGGATTTTTGCTGACTGTGTTGACCTTTTCATAGAATTTTGCCATTCAGCGGAGATTTCTGTATTTTTAATTCCAAAAAGTGCAAATCGGACGTTCAAACGAGTCATTTCAGAAAGTAACCAAAATGAGCTATCGGTTAAAAATCACCTATCTTTGTCCATTAATAAATGATTTGGATGTCTTCGGAAAGTCTCTCTTGCGCTTTTAAACAGAATGCGTTTTGACGAGTAATTCTGTCCATTCAATTTCCATTCACTGTTATATTTTTAAGATTTTGAATTAACTTCTCAAATTTCAAATGGTTGAAGCTGGAACACTTCAGGTCCAGCTCAAAACCTTTCAAACCAGTCTCTCTGGTTAAAAATTGACCCCAAACCATTATTTAAGAAATTTGTTCTACCATTCGTAAAACTGCCTCCCAGTATGAATTTAATTTGTTGGTTTAATATAATATCTGTTTGAGGTACACGAATGCGAATAAGAATCGGTTTCAACTCATTCTTGGAATACAAAGGATATCTGAAAAATTTTAACCCAAAATGAACTGTACTTATAAAACTAATTGACAATTTTAAAAGATTAAAATTAAGTGTCAAATATATACAGAACTGTAATATTTTGCGATTGTTACTTGAAGTGTGAAAATGAAATACCTGTTCTACATCGTTCTCGTCTAGTAGTGCAGAGTATGTGAATTTGGGAGAGGCCAAAAATTTAAACAAAATTAACTTTATTAAAGCGGAGAAAGTCGGCTTTCTGTTCAAAATCAAATATTCTGTCTTCTAATGTAAACAAGCACTCCTACCTAATCAGAATGAATATTTGATATGATTTTCACTGGATGCATATACATAAAACATTCATTAAAAATAATATCAAGTCTACCAAAATAATTCTTTTCACATAAATTTGCTTACTGATCATCAAATATTTATACTTCAGCAGTATTCAGGATGTTGAAAATATTGATTTCGGGAAAGTGAGGAGAAAAAAAGTCTTGGGTTCTGTTGTGATTTTAATAAAACTGAACTTAACGGCCTTGTAGAAGATGAATTTTGTAGAATGGCAATAGAATCAATGACGAGTACATAGCAATGACATTCTCTAGTTTAGGAAATAAGTTTTATTTTTAAAATTAATTAAAGAAATAGAGTTAATACATTTCTCCCACAGAGCACATGTATCAAAAATAGTGTGCCCCCTACCCCTAAAAAATTATATTTATCAAAATTTTCATTTGATTTCCTTCTTTCTTAACCACCTCCACCAAGTAAGTTTTACAAGTTGAAACATCATACTTATGTACTTTTTAAACCAAAAATTTCTGTTTCGCCTGCTGTTATATTTACTTGGAAACCAAAAACATAAGCGCAAGCTTAAAATATCTTTTATTAAGTGAGTCAAGTTTCTTAGGATTTGATGTGTACTTTTACCAGATATTTTATTTTTGTCTAGTTTAATTTCTTAAATTTTTGCGCAGAATCAATCTTATTTTAGTGTGTTTAAAATTTTAGTATTTTTTTCGCTATTTTTGATTTATTTCTTGTTGATGTTTATTAAAAGTAACATTTAAGTGCTATTCTGTGAGTATTTTCTACCGTAACTTTAAATTGGGTACATTTTTAATTGCAAAAATTTAATTGCTTTACTGACTTTGATATATGTCGTAATTATTCGTTTTTTTCTTTAAAAATGCGAGTGAACATTAAAGCACAAAAATTGATCAAAATATCCATGAGAAATTTTTTTTATCGATCCGTTTTAAACAAAATCTTTATATAGAAGAAATCGAAAATCGATGTTTTAATCTTCGATGATGCTTCTAAAGGCGCTTCACATAGATAAGAATTCCAAGACTTATCTTGTCCTTGTTCCACTTTCAAATGAAAATTTATGTGTGTTTTTTTTTAAAAAAAATTTCTTTTCCTCAAGAATTGTCATATAATTGCGTTGTAAGTTCAAAGATTCAGGCAAAGAATATATATATATATAGATACGGTTTTATTTTTACCTGCCTCATAGAATTTTTCGTCAGTGGTTAGTTTTGAAAAATTAACTTCTGTAGCAGTAGCTTATCGAACTGATTAAATAGGTATCGAATGAAGATAAGTATCCAAAAGAATAGCAAAACCTCAGGGGAAATTTATATCTTTGCCCGAGGGACATTTGAGTGTTAAGGTGAAAAAATTTGCTAAGTCTACTATGGTGAAAATACACTGGCGTGGAAAAACTTGAGCAACAGGTGTTTATTTTTCCTTCTTGTAACTCCACGAGAAATCATCTGAGATGCATGAAGTTCAGAAACGAGAGACAGCATTTTGTACTTAAACTATGACGAAACCATAGTTACGCAAAAATGAATACAATGCATATAGTATCGAATCAAACAAAAAAGGCTTTATTGAACTTGTATCGTTACACATGATTGTCTGTCAAAGAAGAAAAACAAGCAGATATTCGTTCCTTAGTATGGGCAACACCCCCTGGATATACACAAGGCTTCGGTACTGATTTGTGACGTCACTACTAGTAGGGAAACGTTCGCTATCGTATCCGTAGCTATGGAACACTCCTTTGATGCATTCTTACGAATTTCCAATTTTTTTTATTAAATCAAACATACAAATTGCAGATTAAAAAAAAGCATTAGTAAATTAATCATTGAATTGTGTTTCTACTTTTTAAATAATTGCGTGATCATCAATGTACTATTATTTACTTCGAACGTATTTCAATGAACATAAACTTTTAATGCAACAAATTATAAGTATTTTTACTGTCATTTTTTTTTTTACAAAACTATGCTCGTTCCTTAATCGTGTGATAACCTCCTGCCGTGGGGAATCGTCTCTTCATCCACGCGACCTAGATTTGTAGGAATAAATGATTGACCACTCGAACTCTCCATAATAAATCTAATTTATTATTGTCTCTTTATATATTAATCAATGCAACACAAGTCTTACTCAGAAAATCAGATCAGGAATGATACAACGTAATTATCAATACAAAGTTAAAATAGCGCCCGAAATCCTACTTACAATATTTATAGTAAATTAACCTCCGAATCTTTATCTATAGTAGATTCCTTAACAAGCTAGAGTCCATTCTATAATTAAACTTTAATACTCAATCTTTTACCGATATCACACGGCGATCAGCAACCAAGCTTTATGTCTTCCTCTTGTAATCTATTTTAATATTAATCTTCTATATATACTATTATCCGACTTGATCCAGCTTCTATTCAACTTTTCGGCTTCTATATAACTCCTATATATCTCATATCAGTCTCTTATGACTATCCGTCCTCCAGTCGACCCCCCTCGCGAATGCAAAAGCTCCAATATATATTCATTCACTAATCTATATATTGCGTTTTCTTGAGAAGGTTGGAATGAAATGCCATTCTGGCCCCAAAGATTCCCCTAGAGGATTACTGAAAAGGCGCGTTATTTTCAGAATAGTTACAAAAAGTTAACTAAAATTAGAAAGTTTTCAAAGCAAAAATGACACAAATTTAAAAACCTAATTTTATTGGTATCTAAAACAATCACAACATAAATAATTACCATTAAATAAGTTTAAAAAATATTTTTCGATAAATCTACACGTATATAATTATAAGTACACAAGAATATAAATAAATTCATAAAAATAGAATACAAAATTTAGTCAGCTGTTTATGTTAGCTGCTTTTATTTCGCTTAAAATTTTTAGTATTTTCCCCCTTAACAGTAGCTATTCAATAATCCATTTATTACAAAAGGGGCTTACGTATGTTTTAAAACTTGTATTGGTATTATGCACAATCAAAAAAGAATTCACTCTGTATTAAAATCATTAAAATTTAACTTCAAATAAGCTTAAAAATTATCTTTATCAAACCATACATATGTATAATTATAGTTGCATACATGGAAATAAATGTATATATATATACACTCAGGAACATTGAAAATAGCGACCCAAGAAGAAAGCATCAGATTGAAATGAAATTTAATGCACATAATGACACGGATGAGAGATTCACTTGATCTCAAAAACAAGACAATTAAACGAATACAGGGTGGGCAACGACACAAATACTAGGCAACTTCAATAGCACGTTGGACCACCTCCAGCTGCAATACATACCGCCACACGGTCCGGCATTGAGTTGATTAGACACCTTATGTTGTCCTGAGGCAGATAGGCTCACAAATCTTGAACAGCCAACTCTAAATTATGTACAGAGTGACGCGATGGCATCTGCCGTTTTAGCTGATTCCACGCGTGCTCTACAGGGGACAAATCGGGGGAACGGGCCGGCCATGGAAGAGTCTGAAAATGACGTAGGAAGTCTTGAGCAACTCTTGCTGTATGCGGACGAGCATTATCTTGCTGGAAAATTGCCCCCGGGAGACCATTTAGAAAGGTCCGACATGGGGTCGAAGAATATCATCAACGTAACGTTGGCCCGTTATGGTTCCACGCATCACAATTAAAGTGAACCGGCTATCATAGGCTATGATTCCCCAGACCATTACACCATCTTTGCGGGCAGTGTGACGTAGAACAGTGTGGGAGGAATTGTACCGCTCACCAGGGCGCCTCCACACCCATACACGGTTATCATCTGTCCCCAAAACAAACCGGGATTCATTACTAAACACAACCTTTTGCCAATCTGTGACATTCCACATTGATCTGGCTTGGCACCACTGTAGACGCAGTTGCCGATGTTCCGGTGTTAAGGTAACAGAACACCTTCGAAGAAAATTTTTTGAATTAACCTGAATTTTGCCTGTAAATGCATATTTTATGACCTTATGGGTCTCTAAAATTAGAAAAATACCCAAGAAAAGTTTTGTTAGTATACATTTTTGTGTCAAAGAGGTATTTTATAAAAAAATAAGCAAAAATAAGACTTTACGCAAAACATGATAACTGAAAATAAAATATATTGACATTTTGTAAATTGTGAATAATATAGCATATAACCTTATCTAGGGAATAGACTCTTATTTTGGTAATATGACCTTTACTTGGGAAGTTATTGTGTTTCGAGCTTCTATACATTGACATTTTCTTAAAAGCTATTGTAATTTTTACTTTATTGCTATATAAAAAAATTTCTACTCAACACAAACTCTTAAGAAAGGTCTATTCCCTGTATAAGTATTTAAAAAACATACATATAAAATTTTTATTTCATTCAAGCATAATTTTTTGAGATATTGTGTTTTGCGGTAAGAAAAAATGTGAAAAAACTCATTTTGAGAAAACGACAAAAATAACATTAAACTCATCTGATTACAAGAAAAACACTTATTTTTTTTTTTTCTTATTAAAATACAACAGATTTATAATCCTTTCCCTCTTTAACTTCTAAAACACTATTTTTTTTCTTTTTAAGTGCCCTTAAAATTTTTCTTTGTTTTGGGGTCTGCGTTATGAATCGATTCACAGATTCTGCATTTATCTAAATGTTTATACACTTTTGAAGAAATTTTTTTAAATTAACCTGAATTTTGCCAGTAAATGCATATTTTATGACCTTATGGGTCTCTAAAATTAGAAAAACACCCAAGAAAAGTTTTATTAGTGCACATTTTTACTCTCAAAGTGGTATTTTATAAAAAAATAAGCAAAAATAAGATTTTACGCAAAACATGATAATTGAAAATAAAATAAATATATTGACATTTTGTAAATTGAATAATATAGCATATAACCTTATCTAGGGAATAGACTTATTTTGGTAATATGACCATTACGTGGGAAGTTATTGTGTTTCGAACTTCTATACGTTGAAATTTTCTTAAAAGCTATTGTAATTTTTACTTTATTGCTATATAAAAAATTTCTACTCAACACAAACTCTTAAGAAAGGTCTATTCCCTGTATAAGTATTTAAAAAACATACATATAAAATTTTTATTTCATTCAAGCATAATTTTTTGAGATATTGTGTTTTGCGGTAAGAAAAAATGTAAAAAAACTCATTTTGAGAAAACGACAAAAATAACATTAAACTATTCTGATTACAAGGTAAGCACTTACTTTCTTATTAAAATGCACCACAGATTTATAATTCTCGCCATCTTTGACTTCTAAAACACTAATTGTTTTCTTTTTAAGTGCTCTTAAAATTTTCCAGTTTCTCTTTGTTTTGGGGTCTGCATTATGAATTGATTCCCGGATTCTGCATTTATCTAAATGTTTATATCCCCGTAAGGTAAACATCCCAGGGTTTTCTATATTCATTTTATTAAAAACGTTTAGACACCCATTTAATCCTTCATTGAAGTGTATATAATAGCATTATACGACCCAAATTTAATTGTTTTGAGCGAAACAAAAACTTCCTTTGCTACTTTTTGACAAACTATTCCATTAAAACACTCGTTGGCATTTTGCGTGCGTTCATGCAAGCACTTACTTAATATCTATTTGTCGCATAGTTCTAAATATACTGGTTTAATTTTATTTAAAACATCATTTTATAAACCAGCATATTTTGTGGAACATTTTGTTCCATTTGCCATCCCCCGCTGAAAATAACACCAGCTTTCTTTCCCTATTGGGCATTGACCATGCATCGGTTTCTTATTACTTGATGCACAGTGATATAACGCAGCAATTACATTTTGCTGCATGGCATTTAAGTTACCGACATTGCTGCGATTGCAATTCCGTAATAGATTGAAGTCTGTAAATAAAATTATCAGTTAATTTGCCTTTACCAGACAGTCCTTTAGTTTTAGTTTTCACAGACGCTAACGAACTCTTTTTTTTGTACATGGCCAATGCACTCAAACTTGGTCACACTGTTTAATCTATAAGTGTCTTTCACACTCATGAAAGCTTTTGAGTCGCCATCCCCATAATATTGAGTGTAATGCAGTCTGCGGTTTTTTTCAGATCGAAGAAATATTCGGGAAGCCCCCACAATTTCCATTTTTGATGAAGAGCCTGTGAAATTACACTGACATATGTGGTCGGCTTTTGACGACTCATATTCAAAGTTTCTTGGCATAGTCTGAAGTCTCTTACATGTTGGACAGTAGGACGATATAACTTCTATGTCTAACACCTTACCAGTATAAACTGATATTGCAGCAACACAGCCATTCATAGATGTATAGCCTCTTCGCTGCCATGTGCTATCCACCGATATGCCACATTTTACAATATCGGATGATAGATTTTGTTTTTTGTCCACAATCTCAGTAGCAGCTTTTATCATGGATTCCTCAGCTACTTCCTGGACCACTTTTAAAAGCTTTGCATCCTGATTTTTGTAAGCAGTTTTGGTTAGTCGAGGCAAATTTAATGATGAGAATAATTTAAATGCCCCAGCAAAACCTTTGCCTATCTGCCGCATATCATATACTAGCCTGGTATTTATGACAGGTGCACTTACAACTTTTTTGATGAAGCAAATGCAAAAAAAAAAGTCACAACACTTACATTTTAGTGTAAAATGGAAGCACAATCCATATCAGGAATCCTCGAATAGTTCTGCTTTTTCAGCAAAATATTTTGGGCAGCAAAGTTGAGCAAAAGCTTCCACAATAAGTTCAAGGTCAACGATTCTGTTACCAAACACAGGACCAGGCAATTATTTCTTCTGCAGTTGATAAAATCTCATTTCCCAACAGCTGACAGTACATTCAAGAATTGCTGAAGTGCTATTATTTTTCGAAGTGTTTGTGAATTTATTACCATAAAATTGTCGCTTGCGCTTTTTAGCAATACTTTTAACTATTTTTAAGTTAAAATAAAACTGAATAAAACAATCAAATAAACTTTTTTACGCTGTCAATTCTTTCAGCATGAAAATCCAACGCATATGTAAACAAAGTCAAAACAACAAACTTGCTGCCAGGTTTTACACATAAAAAAGGAAAAATGTATTTCCAAATACATTTATATTTATTCTTAAATGTTCTACTTTAATTTCTGACTAAATATTTGTAAATTAATTATAATATTCCATGTCATATACTATGAAAGATAAACGTAAACAAACAACTCGGCCACTTCCGGTTAGTAGAAACTATTTCGTGTCCGAGAAATTTATGATTAAGTAATATTGAAAAAGCTGTAACTCGGCTTCTAATTAAGATAGAAACAAAATTTAAACAGATTTACAAAGATAAAAGATTGAACTTTAATATAAGACCAAAAACGAAAAGTCGATATTTTGACCAAAAATTGAGTTTTAGAGGTGTTCTGTCATCTTAAGGGGACAGTGGACTTTCGAAAACTTTTTTAATTATTAAGTAAGAGTAATGAAAATTTATGAGCATATACACTGGAATACAACTAGATCAACTATATCTTTTAAAAAAAAAAATTCAATTAAAATTTTTTTTTTTAAATTTAAAAAAATTAATAATTTTTAAATTTTTTCAAAACATTCCATGCATTTCAATTTTTTATTTTTTGGCTTCGTCTAACATTATTAATGTTTATTAGTACACGTTACACATAAGTGGGTATTATTTAGCAATTTCATGCACCGGTTAATTTTTTAAAAGTTTTTTGTTTATTTGCACTTAATTTTCTGTAAAATAACAGATTTTGTACACTAAAAATGAAATTTAACTATCTAAATAAAGTCAAAATTTTAAATGGATACCCAGATTTATTTATGTACTTATCAGTATTCTTCACGAGAAATTTCAAGCAATTTGCTCAAAAATTGAGACGCATGGAACATTTTAAAAGCACGTAAATCTGAAAAAACAAAGTTTTGAGAAAAAGTCATTTTAAAAATGTTTTTCCACTTACCTTTCATAATTGTTGTTCTGATATTATATATATTAAGCATCCATTTTATTTAATAACAGACATATATTTATACTAGATTATTTATTTACAAGCATAATTTGAAGAGAGGAAAAAAAATTTATAATAGAATGCATTGGTTTCACATGGTACAGTTTTTCGGTAAAATGTTTTCAATGTTAGTGCAAATAAATATTAATTTACTAAGAAAACATTTAAAATTTACCAGCACCATATGTTTCCCCTTCTTTTTTAATGTTCTTTGTAATTTTGGATGATTTAGCCAATTTATTGATTATTCTTTTCTTTCTCCAATCACTAGAATTCTTTTTTTCACTCTACGCTAAACGTCGTTTATCACGTTTATGCGAAATGTCCACAGATACAGAACTTAACTCATTGTGCTCAATAGCTAAACTATTGAAGCAGCCAAAATTATATCCACCTATGGCAGATATAACACCCATTTCAAGTCGCTTTTTAGAAACAAAAGTTTCTTTGGGGCAGTTTTTCCAAATAACACTATGGATGCTTTCGTTGGCATTCTGAGTTTTTCCCGCACTGCATCTTTCTAAAAGCTCATCGTTTACAAGCCTTTGATATACTGGAAGTATTTTTCCAGAACTTGTTCCGACAGCTTAGTTTTCATCAGTGAATGGGACATAGGGTTCTCATTTTTAGCCAATGCCCTCTGGTAAAAGCACCATGATGTCGAACCAGTAGGGCATTTACTATGTTTTGGAGTTTTATCTGTAGATGAACAATGAAGCTAAAATTGCGCTTTTCATTTTTCTTACATCTGGCGCATTGTCTTTTATAGCTTTTCTATAAAAGTTAGTCAGTTTCACAATGGTGTTTTCTTTGAGGTTGCTCTCTTTCCGCCCACCAATAGTGATACCTTTATTCCGCCACTCTAAAATTTTGTTACGGAGTCCTGTGCCAAGCCTTTTTGCCACGTGGTTAATGCATTCTTCTTTTGCAATTTTTATGCAGTTACCATACACATTTAATGATGATAAATGTTGATAGGTCTTGGCATCACCATCTGACAAGATGCTCACATATCGCATACCACAATTTTTAATGGATCTTTTCCATAGAATTTCTGCAGCTTTAACCTCCATGGCATTAGAAGATCCTACATAATTTTCGCTGCATTCTTCTTGGTGGGATTTGTACCATATGGAGTACTCAGCACTATTTTCTCCCAAATCCCTTTTGCGGTAGTGCATTCTGGGCAATATTTGGAAAGGATTTCCTAATCAATAATGAGCCCAGTCAAAATGTCGATAACGATTCCTATCCCATACAGTGACGAATGTCCCCGTTTCTGCCATGTTCCATCATATGAAACGGTGATGTCTATAACACCATTAGCAGTGCCGAGCAAATCTTCATGGTGTTTTCGGACTACTTTTCGGGAAATTTCAAGAATGTCTTCTTTGAAGCTACACTTTTCTTCATACAATTTGTGTAAACATTTTGAGAAAGTTTTCTTATCCATTGCATGAATACCAATAGCCATAGAGAAAAGTTCTAATGCTGCATGGCCTTTCCCAATCTTAAGAAAAGCTTCAACGAGCTTTTTATTTGCATCGAAACAATTGCTATCATCATCTCGAGGGCTGGAGAATACAGAATTAAATATTTTTCTGCAGCTTTTACATTTTAGCTCTATTTTTGTAGAAAAACCATAAGCACTATTACATTCGACATCCAATGAGCACATATCACATTCATCACATTTTGTGTTAGATAAAAGAGCAGACCACATATCTCATTATTCATCAAAACATATGTACTTTTCTCACTAGTACAAAAAGTTGATGTTGAAGGAAACATCTGAAGTTTGCTAAGACTTGCATTCAAATATTGTTCCTTTTCACCAGCATGTGAACCTTCATCACTAATAGAGATTTCAGTATCCATAATAAGTGAATTTTCAGCAAGCAAAATATCAGAGTTTTTAGCACACATAGTAGAATCAGAATCACACACACACTTTGCATGTGCTTTTTTCCCCATCTCTTTTGTACTTTGGATGCACACAAACTCCTTCTTTTTGATGGCCTACCTTTAGGTTTTCGATAGCGCCGACTAATAGCATCCATTGTAAACAAATACAGAACAATTGTATATGTTTTTGAAGCTTTTTTGTGGCTTTTAGATACAAAAAATTTGATTCCGTAAAGATAAATATTACTAAGAAACAGACAGCAAAGATGTGTAATTTTAAAAAAGGCAATACTTTCGACTTATGAAAACAAGTGGAAGTAAACAAACAGCAATAAAGCAGTTAAAGGTTGCAGTTAAAATGTGCAGTTATTAAAACACAAAAATATTAATTCTAATATTTAAAAAAAAAACACTCAAAAAATTTTGACAACCTAAGCACATGCTTTTGTTTACATTTTTATGTCCATTTAAATTTTTTAAAATGCTTATAACTTTTTAATAAAATTATTTAGACACATGCGGTTTCTTGCATATGGTTCAGTGAACACACGAAGATCATAATTCACAAAATTTTTTTTTCTCCATAATTTGGACGATTTTCGCCAATTTCAAAGTCCATCCTCTTAAAGGGAGTGCACGGAAAGGGTGCTTGGATTTAAGATTTGCTTCTGCAAGGTGTCTGGAAATTGTTTGTGGAACAATTGCTACGCCTACGTCTGCTCGTATCGTTGAACGAGTCATTGTGGGGTCCACAAGTGCTTGCCGCATGATCCTCTGTCCTCGTGGTCTTCCTGGTCGCTCCAGACCCGATTTTCCGCGCGTGGGTACCTTCTCGTGTCCACTGCTCCCAACAATTTCTAACAGCACACTCTGAACGATCCACCTGGCGAGCAACACGGCGTGTCGACCAGCCTGCAGTTTTCATCCCGATGATCAGGCCTCTCTCAAACTCGTTTAACTGTGAGAAATGTCTTCTAGCACGTTTACCTGGCATGTTTCGCTTACCAAAGTCTTCCTACAATCGGCGGGTAATCGTCACGTTTATGAATCTTCGCTGTCGCTGTCGGTCGCTGGGCATATGGCTCGCGAAGCTAGCCTCCATCCCATATCTTAACAAGTGAATGGTGCCTGTGAAATTAAATTGTCCTTAATAAGAGAGACATCCTGATTTTAGTTGAAAGTAGAGAGATGTGGTTAAATTAAAATTCGATGTTAAAAAGTTTTTCCTGGATTATGAATCTTCGAATTTGCGCTGGCTTATATAGCACCCTCTTCCTGATTGTAGCGCCACCTCGGCGTTTATGAGCATGCGTATTGGCACAAAACTTAGATCATTTGCATATCACATTACGCTGTACTTATTTGCAAAGTTTCGCGATTGTACTTAGCTTCCTTCTTGGGTCGCTATTTTCAATGTTCCTGAGTGTACATAAGAATGTTACACAATTTATTTTGCTGTTTGTGAGTAACTTTTTTTTTTTGCTTCAAATTTTAATATCCTCTCCCACAATAATGCATTTGTTACAAGTATGGATTAAATATGTTTTTAAACTATTGGTATTAAGCATAGTAATAAACAAAAACTCACTCTACAATAACAGCATATAAAATTACCATTAAATAATTTGTTAAAAAAAAATATTTTTAGATAAATTAAAGATATAAACCTGAAAATAAATATATATAAATTTAGATAGGTCCCCCCATATATATATATATAAATAATGCATTTATCTGATAAAGTATGTAGTTTACTTTATTTCAACTTTTTTAACGTCATTTTTACTCTACAGTAGTTATTTAATAATGCATTTGCAGAAACATAGATAACATACTTTAAATCTAACTTAGAATCATGTGAATATTGTTCCAAGGTTCATCGTACAAAAAAGTTCACATGTGAATTTATCAAACTAATCGATATATCTGCGAGAGAAGCAATTTGACATTGGTTTATTTGTGCAAAGTATGTGTTTTCATATTCATTTTTGGGAAGTTTCTGGACTATTAAATATTTGTAGAGCACTGCTGTGGCAATGATACAATAAACTTGATACAAGTTAAATCATATAATTGGACTTTAGTTAAGTTGTATGAAGATCAAGTGATTTGGAACAAAAGTCACATTTTAATTTTTTAAAGTACTGCTGTTGCATAAACATCAGCTACATATGTTAAAAGACGTAGATAAAAAAATTATTCATCACTTGGAAATTATTTTCAGATAGTATTATATTGAAATTGTGTAATATCAATGACACTTCTCAATGATTATCAGAGCACAATTCTTCCAAATCAAAGCTGCTCATAAGTGTTTGAAGCTAAAAAGTTACAGGTAAAAAATTTTACATTCGAAGTTAAGTTTTTACTTCATAAAGCTGTCCAACTGATATTAAATATTCCAAACATGAAAATGTCCTATATTTTCCAAAATGATTTTCTAATGCATCTGTTTAGATTTTTCCGGAAAGAAAATACTGAAATTTTAATGTATTGATTCAAAGTTACTTAAGAGTAAAACATATGTGGTATGAATAAAAACAAGATATGTAACAAAATATCAGCAATACAAAATCAAATGTTGTAGAAAAATCATAGGGAGCTTTACATTTCTACTTTGAGAACCAAATAGTATAATATTTACAAAAATAAAATAAATAAATAAAAATTATTACTTATAAAGAAATGTGTACGAACTGAATTGATCCGTCTTTGTTCAACCCAGTATATTAGCAAATCTAATGTTCAATTAACAATCACTGGGGCTTAGTCAAGGCCATCTTGAAGGACCAGGCCGCGACAGTTTTGATGACGTCGCGAAAGGAGGGAATGATTTGCTTGTCGCAGGGGCTGTTAGAAATATAAAGCTTACGATATTTATTTCTTTTCAGGTCGTAGACTAATATTTCCACACATTTATATTGATTATTTTTTGTAATTCTCATTTAGAATATTTTCAGATGAAAGTTATGTATTAATACGTTAGGAGGGTGTCTAATATTTTCCTGGAGAAAGGGGGAAATATCTCTCGTGAAAGGCTCATAACAATGTAAGAAACATATAAGTAAAAACTGACTCAATATAAAGTATTTTCAATCAGATAAAATAACAAAAGCAACATTTACTTGCAAAGAAAATATGAAAAGTAAAGCATTAGAGGCATATTAATAAAAAAAACATGTGAATTTAGCAACATTTTGCTGTAATCAATGAATCATAATAAATGTTAAATGCATGCAAAAAGATATATATAAATGCAAACTTCATGCAAAAATATATACAAATGCAAACTTCATGCAAAAATATATACAAATAAAGAAAGCAATGCATGTAAAAATATATACAAATAAAGAATGCAATACATGTAGAAATATATACAAATATAGAAATGACACAAACAGTTTTAGATACCACAGTAATTATACAGCAAAAATAGATTCTAGATAATGCGTTAGGAAATATATACATTAGAAAAAAAAATACTTTACCTATAAATCTGACAAAATCCCAGAGATAGCACAATGTAATTTTGCAGTCTATGTCGCTTCTAAACGGAACACATAGAAGTGTTTCTTCATATGTTGGATCACCAACAAAATGCGGTTCAGAAGCCTAAAATTTAAAAAAAAAAAGAAAAATATAGTTAAGCATCATATGAAAGATTTGTCTCTAACATGATTTTTGTAATTTAGAATCAAACTTTTGTAGGAAGTACTAAAACCAATGTGTTTTGACCGCCCGCTTAAACAAAATTTGATAAATTTTGCTTATTTTTTTTAATTAATGGAATTGATTATTCTTCCTGCTTACAGTTACTATTAATGTAAGCATGACTAAATGAAATCCTTGTCAGGTAACCGTGCAGTTTACATTAATAGCGATTGTTCTCTAAAGGAATCTGTTACTGTTGCGGTCGTCAGTGGTTGGGAAATTGGTACTACCTCTATATGTGGAGGCTTCTTCTACGGCATATGCTGTCATGATTATCAAACTTCAAGTACATAATTATATGGCTCACGCTGAGTCATGTAAATAACTACAACTTATTTTGGCGAGCATTATTTTTTCTTAATTGTATATGCATCCTCAATGGGAAGAAATTGAAATTTAATTATTGTATTGAATGTGTTAAATGTTTTGCTTCTCAAATAATTTACATTAATGCATAATTCATCATTAAATAGTTTTTTTTCCTATTCACAGTGATCTTGAGCTGCATAATAATATGCTTCATGTTGACACAATGTTAATAATTCTGACCTTTTTTTAATGATTCTGTGAAAAAGTTTTAAGTAAATGATACAAAATTATTTGTTAGTAGCATCAAAAATACTGGAATATATATTTTTCCATCTAAAAGACTTGTTTAGGCCCATTTTTAAACAGTGAATTTTGTTGTAATCACAATATGTTTCTTTTATAAACAAAACGTTTTTTGCATTGTAGATAAACAAAAAATTTATCACCTACTTTTATTTAAGAAATTGAAAAGAAAGACAGAAGTGAGTATATTTTCAACTGTTTATATATGTAATTATATGTTGTGGAAAGTTACTGTAAAATAATAACGTATGTAAAAAAAAAAATTATGTTGTCTCATAAACAATAAAGTAACTTACCTTTAAATACTTTGAAGGGGGAAAAATATTTCTTCCAATTCTGTGTATCCATTTTCAGTGTTCCGGTATCCACATGTATGTTTAGTATATCCTTTATGATTGCTACATATATCATTTTAAACAAGAGAAAATATCTTAAGAAAGCAAATTTTAAAGCAAGTCTGCACAGTACAAACAAGGAAATGGCGAAGACGAACAATCCTGTTCAAACGTGTACTAATTCAAGCTGGCTGGCTATACCTACTATGTGTGACGTCACACTCTCTTTTCGTTTTACCACCGAGGCCTTCTATCTAGGAGTTGCTGGTACGGGACATGTCCTCTCCTTTCTGCAATAATTGCTCCGCACCGTCTCTCAATTCTCAGCCAGAGATTGTCTAACAGTTCGTAACCCATTCCTCCATTAACATCTGTTTCAATTGTTGGGTGTTCCTCGGAGGATGTAATCGCGCCCCAAAGCATCGCATACATATTCTATGTGATTTAAATCAGATGACCAATCCATTCACTTTCCTGTAGCTGCTGTATATCAGCAGTACATTGACATCCATAATAATTTTAAAGTAAAAAGACTTTTTTAAAAACAAGCTTTTATTTAAATGAGCTAAAGTGAATAAAATAAACTTTTCCTCTAAAACTTTTTTTTTACTATGAACTTATAACGTCATTACAATGTTTATGATATAAAAGCTTGTCGCGAGATTTAAGTACTCGTACTTGCTTAGAATTTTGAAAATTAAAATCAATCAGATCAAGTTATTTAATTTACTTGTTTATCTACACAGGTAAATCTCGCGACAAGCTTTTATATCATAAAATGTGTAATGACGTTATAAGTTCATAGTAAAAAAAAAAAGGTTTAAAAGTAAAGCTTATTTTATTCTTTTTAGCGCATTTAAATAAAACATTGTTTTTAAAAAAAGTCTTTACTTTTCATTTATTTTTTACTTTTTAGTTATGGTTGGACAGGCTGCTCAGTTTGTTCATTCATTCAACGCATCTTTGTTGCAAGGTTGTTTGCCGGTTAATTTCGAGCAGTCTAGCTCAGGGGGACACGACCTTCTTTTGCGCCGGGACATAAACATGCGATAGATATTTCACTCGGGCCGCAACAAGAGGGTAATGGGAAGGTGGGATAAACAATGTAAGACCAAAACAACATTGAACAAAGCAAAATTAATCAAAATATTAAAACTTTTTTTTTCGCTTTTACTTTGATATACTGTATTAAAGACGAAAAACACGAAAAAATTTTAAAATCCGTAATAAACCAATTTTTTCAGTCTTTGTACAGAATTTGCGTAATACTATTCTACAAACGGAAATTAAGTTTCGTGCGATTATCTGCATAAATGATGAAGTTATTAAATGTTTAGTTAGAAATTTTTGAAAAATCGTAAAAAAAGTTTTTGGCATTTTAATTTTTAAATGACTGATTCTAAAAGAGAAAAGCATGGACTTTTTTAGTGTAGAGTATTGATTCATTAACACGAAAAAAAAATTCATACGGAATGATTTAGAAATCATTTTCATGAAAACGCATCGATTTTGACTCATTTTAGAAAAAATAGAAAATATTATTTTGTAAAAAGAATTATACCATATCGTGGTGAAATAAATGATCTTTCCGATTCTGTAATAATTTTTTGTCAGAAAGAATTGGATGTTTTTTTTAAGAAACGTCGAAAAAAATCGGAACTTCTTTAAGCTCAATCCGCTTGGCGGAATAAAAAGCCAACAAGGGTAAAACAATCATGCGTTTTAAGATTTTTAATTAATCTTTTTAACTAATTGCAATATAGAAATATAAATGGTCAAAGCATGCATTGTCATCCAAACTAAACGTGTACACAAAATTTCATCTCAATCGGTTGAAGACATCCGTTTGAAACTTGAGTTGCAAGATGCCACCCGAACAAATTACATTGCAAGTTAAATAAAAGCTTGTGTGTAAAAAATGAAGTCTGGTCCAATAACACCTCAAAAGAGACGATCATGGAGAAGGATCATCTTCTTACAATAACGATCACTGATAGAAATTTCATTTTCATTCTGTTCATATGTGTTATTGAATGTAAGATAAATTTTCCTCTATTTCCATAGATATATATAGTCAAATTCTCTACTGAAGAGAGATGAATATTTAACAAACAAAACTGAAAAAAATTAAAATTGCAAAATTGAAGGTTAATTGAGAAGATAAAATATAATAGGGTTTAAAATGTAAAAAAATGGCTTCATATTTAAATAGAGGTGAGCCAATTTCATACCTCTATTGTTTATTTCATTGCCAAACACTGCACAAAGCAGTCACAATAAATGTGTGTCTTGCAAGAGTGTGTGCGGTGGGGGTGGCGATCGCAGAGCCAACAGGTTGTTTTATTTAGTTAAGTGTACATAGGTAGTTGTTTCTAAAATAAATATTTTTAATTACGTTTTAGGTGAAAAAGTGCATTTACACCCTTAAATTAAGTAAGTTTATTCAAAACTGTAAATAACTTCATTTATCCCGCATAATATATACACAATATAATAATATTTAATTGAATAATATTTATATTGAAATCAAAGAATAACGGTTTCTCGAGTCACAAAGTATTTTTTTTCCTACCGTTCCGTTCTCTTACTTCATTTTGTTTCGTTACATTTTCACTGTGTTCTAATAATTAGAAATCAATGTTAAACGTCGTTAGGTTTTCTTTCATGGAAATAGTTCAGTTTTTTATTTACTTTGAAATCGATAAATTCTTATAGGTTATTTTATTTAGTTAAGTACGTAGGTAGTTGTTTCTAAAATAAATATTTTTAATTACGTTTTAGGTGAAAAAGTGCATTTACACCCTTTAGCTATACCTAAAAGAAAATCAAATCATTTTAATATAAATAAATAAATTGAATTGAAGTGTGTTTGTAGTTTGAAATTACAGTTTTTTACTAAATGCATTTAAAAGTATATATACGGTACTTATTTAAAAAAAAAATCAAGTTTTTAAATTTTTGTCTGTCTGTCTGTTTGTTCCGGCTAATTTTTGAAACAGCTAGACCGAATTTGACGGAACTTTCACTGGCAGATAGCTGCTGTTACAAAGAGTAACTTAGTATACTTTTATTTTAGAAAAAAAAATAGGGTTCCGCGAAAACAAAATTAAAACCAATAAAATAATGAACAACATCCAATTCAAAAATAGGGATTATTATTTTTTTTTTTAATACTCAAAGACATTTAAAAAGCATTTCTTCATGGAACAAACGCGATGACTCATTTTTAACGAAAAAGAGAATAGTTTATTCTTACTCTGACTCACTTTTAATTCTATTAGAACAAACGATTTTTTTCGTTGCTATCTCAACCAGAGTTGATATAACATAAGAACACAGAAAAAATCTAATTCTAAAAAAAGCTATGAGCAATATAAGGATTAATTGAAAATAAAAACCATAAATTATTTATTTAAAATATTTGTGACATTTCAAGCCAAAACCAGTTTAGTGAGAGTAAATTTATCGTTTGAGATTTTCCGGTTAGTATTTTCTTTTGCTGGTTCTGAAGGTGTTTAATAATTAGAAATCAATGTTAAACGCCGTTTATTCTTCAGTCTGTATTGTTTAATTTTTCATTTCACCCGTGCGAAGAACGGGTATACCAGCTAGTTTATAATATTAGTGACACGTATCGATTGGTGTAGCGTAGAATGGCCCTCCCGGAACCCGCATTGCTCCGGGGGAATGCAATCTATGGCTTTGCAGTGAGCTTTGATCCTGTTTAAGATTATTCTTTCAAATATCTTAGCAGTGCAATTTAATAAACTGATAGGCCTAAACCCCTGAGGAAATTTGTCTTGACCAACTGCTTAGACTTAAACTTAAATTTTGAGCTCAAAATTTGAGTCGTTGGGGGGTGATTAAGTAGCGCAAACAGAATTGTCTTCAGGAGGTGAAATTTGAAACTCCCTTCCCTCTGGTCAGAGTTCAGTTATTCCCGATCTTTATGTCGTAGGACTTAGTGTCGTAGACCAGGCAGCAACTACTACCTCTACACGTAAAGTAAACGAAAGAGGGATGACAAAATTTTGAAAAATTATTCATAATAGACACGAGCAACTTCTCTGCTCAAAATAAAAAGAAACAATACAAATTCCCGTCAATACAAATGAAGTAGTAGTACCACAAAAAGTAAAATTAGTAGTTTATTATAAAATAAAAGTAAGTATATATATGCATTTAAAAACTTTAAATACTGATATAAAATTTGCTGAAAAAATAAAAAAAAAAACTTCCTAAACATAAGCAGTGATACTAAAATAAAATAAAGTGTTATTAATTTTATTAAACATGTAGCGCCATCTTTTGAGTAACTGTATAATTAATTTTAAAAAAATCCCACTTAATGCAAATATTATTACATTTTTTTTCATTCCACTGAGAACTATTAGAAACATAATTGTAAAGGAAATTAGAAGGATATCAGTGTTCAATACAATGACTAATAAAGTTATTAAAATTTAAAAACATTAGATTTATCGTTAACTAATGTATTATTATGATTAATGTACAATGTGATACATCTAAGTAATTAGTTTTAAATGGATTATTATTAATTTTAACTATGCTTAAGTAATAAGGATAAAAGTTAATATTGGGGTAAAAATTATTATTTTTACCAAAATCAATTAGATCATCTATATATCTAAAATGTAATAGCCATTATTAATAATATACTTAGATTCATAAAAATGTAAACATAAATTAGCCAAACTATTGCTAGCAGGGCCACCTTGTGACAAAACTTTAGTTTTTTTTATACAATGAACCATTAAAATTAATGTAATTTTCTTTTAAAACTAAATTTATGATAGTTTTAAATTTGTGGAAATCAATATAGTAAAATTATATAACTACTGTGATTTTCTAAAATTGCCTTAATAATATCATTGATATTATTAATGAAAATGAATATAGATCCTAAATCAAAACTATAAATTGAATAAATATTTTTATTTTTAAAAAACTATATCTTTACAATTTTTTTAATTATAGCTTTATTATTTTACATGTTTCGTACTGTAACAAAACCATTTGTTACAGTACGAAATTTAACAAGATTTTTATGGAATTTAGATGGTAAAACCAAGGAAACTTAATCTTATAATTGCAAATACCCAATTTTCTATATCTAGCAATAATACGATTGCTAATTTATTTATGTGTCAAGTCCAATCTTTTAAAAGATTCATTATTAAAAAACTGTTCATTTAGCATATTATTATAAAAATATTTACTTACTATCACGTAATTACCTGGAATTTTGTCAATGAAACAATAATAAAATTCTTTTGTAAATCATAAATCATTTGTTTTGCATTGTTATAAGTAAATTCAGAGTTACAATGGTAATTAAATTTTATCAAGTCTTTTAATATATTGTACTTAAATTCATTAAATGCCTCTATAGGGAATCCAAATTTATATGCAGATTGTGTAACAAAGTTATTTATATTTTTATTAATTTGTTTTTAACGCGCTTTTATAAGTTTCACTTGTAACGGAATCTTTGCACTCGATTTTTACCCACTTTAAAAGGTCAGATTAATTCGTAATTTTGCGCACTTGTCAAGGACCGCGATGACAATACAGTAATTTCATAATTTTGTTCCATTGTCCTGAACAGGATAATCCAAATTTGGCGATTAATTCACTATACCATTTCCAGATTTGGCGACTAAAAGGTTAAGAGTAACCCTAAAAGCGAAAACGTTTTTTTTGTGTCGCAATTTCTTATAATATAAGCAATTGTCCAGTCTTTCTGAAAAGCCTTGTGTGTGAATGTGTGTGTGGGGGGGGGGATGTTCTAAGTCAGAATCTGCAAACTTTTTCGGTCGCGGTCCAAAAATTTTTTTTAAAAGAAGCGTTTATGAATAAATTATAGTTAAAAAAAAAACTAAAAATATACATGCTTTTACTGCAGATCGAACTAAAAAATAAATTTTAGTTTAAAAAACTAAAAAAAAAAACACACACGCTATTATGGTTAATTGAACTAAAAAGTAAAAAAATAATTCTTAAAAATAAAATGATTTACGAGAAAATTAATGTCATTGGGAGGTAAAAGCGTGAGGTGTGTACTAAATTTTTACTCTAACTCAGCATTTCGGAATAGAACTAGTAATGATGGAGCAGGGGTGGCCAACCCAAATGACCTCGCGGGCCACGTTGAAAGAACTTTACAATGCAAAGATCAAATAATGTTTAATTTATTTAATTAGTGAGTCTCAACTCTTTCACTTAGTTTTTGCAAGTCGGTTTCAATGCATGTGTATTTGCGCATCGTAATTGATGTTGTAGATTTTCGTGCGCTAAGTTTGAGCACGATTTATGTTTGATAAATTTCAATTTAGAAAAAAAAAGAGATTCGCAGTGACAGAAGCAACGTGAACAAATAACAACAGTTATAGGATTTATTTTTTACAAAAAAAAAAAAAAACTCTTTAAACAAAATATTGTACGCAATAATAGTCGAATTTTGTGAAGTAGTAAAGAATCTCGCGGGCCGCAAAATTATTCAAAGCAGGCCGTGGGTTGGACACCCTTGATATAGAGCACCCCACGCTTTTACTCCAATTACATTAGTTTTCTCGTTAATCCTTTTATTCTTATATTAAGAATTTTTTACCATTGGTTCGATTTACCATAAAAGCGTGTTTTTTTAAACTGTTGTTGTTTTTAAAAATAGTTAATCTCAAATTAGTCCCTTTGCTCCTATGATATCTTTTACATTGATTCTATCTCAGTTGCCTGTAACTACATGCTTATGATAACCATCAATAAAATCTTGTCTAGCTGCGTGGCCCGGCGTTGCACGGGCTTTCTCTACTTTTATAAATTTTCCCTTTCCTTCACAAAATCAGCACTTCTAATACTATTTCAAAATGACTTCCACCTCCCCCCTCCACCGCTTAGCCCAGCGTTGCTCGGGCTTTCTCTTTTCCTCGTGACACCAGCATTTCTGTGTGTTTGTATGCGCACTATGTGAATGATTACTAAAATTACGTCAAAAAATTTCCCTTTTTCGAAATTTGTTCCATTCCACTTTTTTTTTATTTAAGACAGGTTTCTTTCCCCTCTCTATAGCCCGAACACGTTTTTTTTGTGTGTAAAATTATTGTTCTATCTTTCCCTCTTTCTCACAGATAAGATATAGCTTTAAATTTCGATGTATGACTTATAAAAAAATTAATTGCGTTAGAATTAAAAAAATTATTAATGTGAAGCAAATAAAAAGAAAACCATTCTGATGCTAAAAGTAAAACAAAAAATGTTCATTTTTTAATACTAGTTAGTTTCTAACAATCTAAAATAATAAAATAGATTTCAGATTTTCATGAATCAATCAATCATTACATATAGTTAGCTTAAAACTGTCTCTAAAATGTGTATTTTGATCCGAAATAATTGACGATGTACTTTATAATTATAACAAAGAATTCATTTCTTAATGAAATATTATAAATAATCCTTTTAAAAAAACACATATATATGTTTATTAAAATAAAATTTCTACAAGTAATAAATAAAAGAAAAATTTACAGATAGCTATTGAAACGATTGCTTTGCTCTGAACGTTTGAATGTTTGTTAAAACATATAAATATATATAAGTTAGAAAAAAAACAGTATGGAGGAAAGGCTATATATATATATATATATATATATATATATATGTACATGTACTGAAAAAAATATTAAAAAACACCTTTCTGATAAAAACATTTTGATATTTTATTTTAATATTAACCTTCAAAAAAATGTAACAAAAATAATGCTTAAATATTTCTCTCGAAAAACACAATTTTATTTAAAAAAAAAACGTAATTTTTAAGTAATTTTTTCAATCTTTATCGTTTTACAAACGGAAATAAATTTCGTGAGATTATTTTCAATTTCGCCAAATCTGGTGACTTTCACTATTTATATTTATTTTAATTATTTTCTTTTCTAGTGTAACCAACTGTAACGTCGTGTGTAGCTATCCATCAATAAATAAGGTTTACAGCATAATATACAAATAGAAGCAAAGTTTATTTGCTAACAATTTGTTAATGAAGTAATATAAATTCAGTCCATATGCCAAACCGGTGTAGTCAGTCTATTCTATTCTCAACGCCACCGGCGTTCATCGTCTTTTTCACTCCAATCTCCGGACTCAGCCCTTTTCTCCATACAAGGCGGGCTCCTCTCTCTCTCTCCCCGACTCCTTTTCTTCTCTTTTTCGTCCTCCTACTCTCTCTCCTGTTCCGTCCTTTTTTCCTCTCTCTCTGTCCTTTTCCGTCTCCTCCCGTCTTCTCCCTTCTCTCCTGAAAAAGAACCCTTTTAAACACCATGGGTGTGTTCACAACACGCCCCTCGTCCCCTCTTATTGACAGGTCACAAAAGACTCTTGGCCTCCCTCGTCCTATTTCCGCATCACACGCCAAAACACACCCGGGCCGTCTGGCCCAAGGCGCCATAGTTCCTTATCCAACATCTGGACACACTTGTCCATCACGCCACCTGTTTCTAGTATCCCCGTCACTCAACACCAGAAAAGACGACATGATTATTTTAAGATAGGCTTCGCCTATTGTCGATGGGGCGCCGGCTCTACTTTACCATTATGGCGACCCGCCTGTGTCTTCACTCCCTGAGTTCAGACAATAAACAATGGCCCCATGGCCAGTGCACTGGTCATTTTACAGCTGGTGGATCGTAAAAATTCAGGGACAATCGATGGGGTCGTACTTGTCCTTGAACAGCTGGTGAAACCATAACACTTATCGTGAATCGAAAGATGGGGATTCACAACCATCGACAATGTCACACAACCTTTCATCAAACGTCGAAGACTGAGTATAAAGAGTTCTCTCGCGCCAAACATGTTTTCGCCGCCAAACTCAGAGCTATTGTAAAATTGTTTTTTTTTTAAAGTTTTAATTTGTTTTCTGGCTTCATTTTTAAGTTAATGCTTTCAAACTTCATATATCGATTGCAAACAACGGTAATTGTTAAACAAAAAACTTTAAAAAAAAAACGTAATTTTTACATATTTATCGCAAAAGAGGAAAAAATTGAAAAACACATTTTTTTTAACCGTAATTTTTAAGATTTTTTATCAATCTTTGTACAGGTTACGTATAACATTGTTCTACACGCGGAAAAAAAGAAAAACATGAACTTTTTCTTTAGTGTAAAATTTTTTTTTTCATTAACACGAAAGATAGTTTATGCGGAACAATTTATAATTCGTATTCAAAAAAAGGAACCGATGTCCTAATTTAACTACTAAAACGTCACTTTTTTTTTAAAAAAAATAGTTAATGTAAACCATTCACAGTGTAATTAGTTTGAATTGTTAAGAATGTGTTATTCACACAGAGAGAAATTTTGCCTGAATGTTTTTTTATTTAAAAAAAAATACCGAAGCATTCCATAAATTAAAAAAAAAAGAATGTAATTTCTAAATTTATTTGAAATAGTTTTAAACATTTCTTTACGTAAGTATTTTTAAAAAAATTTCGTTTGTTTTATCTGCAATATTTTTATAAGCAACTTGTAGATAAAACTTCAAATTTCAGAACGGATTAATACCTTTAAAATAAAAAAAATATTTTTTAATATCCCGTTTCGTTATTCGTTAAAGTAAAAAAAAAAAAATTTTTTTTTTCGTACATTGTTTATATGTATATATAATTTTACTAGCTGTACCCTGCCACGCGTTGCTGTGTCTCAGTCTT
>BMAU01014786.1:0-53137 GCA_019973935.1 Trichonephila clavipes
CTCTCTATACACAGGATACAAGATCCAGGGGATTTGGGGAGATCAAATAGTAAATAAATGCAAAAGCTGTAGGAATTGAAATGCTTGAAATTCAATACAATGGAAATTTTTGCCAATTGTGCACTGAATAATATAATTCAAATGATAGTTTTAGAAAAAGAATAAAGCATATCTATAGATTCTACCTCAAGATAATAAAAAAAGTTTACTTTTTTGGAAACATATTACTGCACTTATAGCCTCTTAATCTAAAAATGTCAAAAATTTCTTCAGAATTCTCTTGAAAAACCCACAAATTTTTTACCTCCAATAACAGTTTACTTATATTATTCAAAAAGGAATATTTTAAAAGATGTTTTTCTCCCTTTCGTATAAAAAATATCATTTAATTATTTCCTTCTGCAATAGACATTTTCCTCTCTATCCTTTACTCCTGCAATAAAGCAGTTGCTAAAGAACAATAGAAGGCAGTTAATGTTGAAGCTCATCATTTTAAATCTTGGTTAAAAAAAGAGAAATTAAAATACTTATTCCAAATTTTCTAAACTGGTGTAATAAAAAGAATGTTGGTTTGATTTAAAATTATTAGAGTACAACAAATTTGCCCCAAGAGGATCGTTAGTCTATCTCAAAAACTAAAAATTCTATGTAAGAAATTATTTTTTAAAGTAAAATTCAAAATTTGAAAACTTTTACTGAATAATCAGTATATCATTGTTAAAATAATAATTCAGTTTTCAATAAGATGCAGCAA
The DNA here is from genome assembly GCA_019973935.1 of Trichonephila clavipes. Lineage (NCBI taxonomy): Eukaryota > Metazoa > Arthropoda > Arachnida > Araneae > Nephilidae > Trichonephila > Trichonephila clavipes. Next base: position 755 of record BMAU01014786.1, read on the forward strand.
CAAAAAAAATTTGCAAACTTTACAATAATAAAAATATTGCTAATGAGTTTATTCTATATAAGAATGCTTTGTATAATACTTTTCTTCCTATATATACAAATACATAGCACAAGAAACGTTTTTCTTTATGGAAAGGATGGAGAGAATGATTTTAAAAGACAATTTAATACAAATGGAGAGTCCAGACATCATGTTCCTCTACTTCCTTGTTCATAGACACAACTACTATCTACAACTGAGTTTTAAGTAAAAAGTCACTCATATACCGTATTTTCCTGTACATAATCCACAGCGGCATATTATCCGCAAAGCCTTTTTTTCGAGTAAAAAAAACAAAATATTGTATACTCTGCAGCGGCGTATAATTCGCGGCAGTTTTTAGGCCGAATAATCCAAAATATAAACTGCCGATAATGAATGTCATAAAGACAAAAAATACACAATATAATTGAAAATAGAAGTACGAAATTGTACAGGAAAAAAAATTTATTACGAAATGTCTTTTCAAATATGTATGATAATATTTTTTACGATAATCTCAATAAAACAAAAAAATTCTTTGCTACTGCCATCTATGTTTTGAGTTGTTAAACAAAACATTCCATGCAGAAAAAATCTTTTTTAATTTAGCAAGTTAACAGCAAAAAAATTTATATCAAGACTGCTTCCCCACTGTCTCTTTCTTTTAAAATCCTTTTATTTATTTCTTCCTCTAATTCTGGCCAGTGAGGTTTACCAAAATGATCGGCACTTTAACATCAATCACAATTTTCGAAGTTTGTCTTATTTTTTCTCCACAAACGAATATTCAATTCGTCAACGTTGAAAAACCTTGCAGCTTCCCGATTTTGGTAGCCTTTTAAGTTTGTAGTGTAACTTAACACTTTCGCTTCAACTTGATGAAAACTTTCGAAGGACTTAATAGCTCTAGTCAAGAGAGAAAATTGGAAATGGCGCCAGCGACTAATAACTATTTTTTTCCTTCCGAGGAATCGAATTCGTTTTTGAATGTAATTGGACAAAAACTAGTTATAGCTGAAATACGTCATCCGAGTCATGAAAGCGCCATCTGTTATTTATTTTATAAAACATAAACGGCATTTCTTCCAAAACTTTATTGTTCGCTTTTCTGATGGAGAATGTTTTTTCTCAGATAATCCGCGGCGGCGTATAATACGCACAACGAAATTTGAAACTTTTTTAACACATAATCCGCGGATTATATACAGGAAAATACAGTATTTAATTCTCATAATTTAATATTTAATGGAATCTTTACTTATTACAAAAACAAATGATTTATTACATCACAATGATACAAAAGACTATCTTTCGTCTTACAGGATCTAAGCTCTGATTTCTTGGAGAAAAAGAATAGAATTCTCTAAAAGTGAGAAGCCAGTGTCAGCTTTTTCAATTATTCGCATTTCTACTTGAGGAAGTCAGTTTTTTTTTATTTTATAAATCTATAGAAAAACACTCAAAATTATTAAGAAATTCTTTATATCCAAGTAAAATATATATATATATATTCCATATTCACATTTTAAAAATAATATCTATGTTACTACATTGATCATTTAACAAATTGTCTCAATGCATTTACAAAAAAAAATGTATTTCATACATTTTTACAGCTATATTAAAGGTAATTTTCCTTGTCAAAATTTAAAAATTGTTACAGCTCATTTCTCTTTTTACCAGACTAGAATATTTGTAAATCATTTTATTAGAAGTTTCTAAAGGATGTATTTTAAATGTGTAATAAGACATAATAATTTGAATAAAAACTTTTCTAATTATATATTATATCTATTTTGTTTAAGAAACCTAAGAATATAGTTCTTATTTAAAGAATGTTTTAAGGAAATGAATGGTTAAACTTTACAGTGAGAAAAAGCTTTTGAAAAGAAAATCTGTGCCCCTTAATAATTAAAGAAAAACTATTATTTTGTCATACATATATACTCTTTCTAAATAATCAACAAAAAATAATTAAAGATAAGAGATATAACATGCAAACACTTGGAGTTTAGTGTTTGCAAAAACAAGAAAATTTCAAATTTATTTACTTTTTACAAAGAAGTGATATTATAGCTGCAGCAACAATTGATTTAAATATACTTATTGTAATCTCAAATCTTCAGGATTGCACTTTCAAAGAAATTGTGAGATCTACAAAAATACTAATTTAAAGCTTTGTCTTTTTAAAATAATAAATGTTTCAAAAGAGGAGCTTTTCAACATGTAAATTATTTTCTGAAAAATGTTTCTAATTTTTAAATAAATATAATCAGAGAGAGATTTTGAGAACTTTTCCTGGAACCAACGTGGAAAGTACATTGAAAGATGAATCTTTCCCATAATGAACTTGTTTTGGGGATGTAGCAACTTTCTTACTCTGCATATTTTAATATGAATCTTCAAGTTACATAACTATAATGAAAAACTCAATTTAAGAAAAATAAAAATTTATTTTTGGATTCTATATTTGAAGTTTTCTTACATTGAAAAGATTTTATATGAATACATCTCATAATACACTTAAATAATAAATAATAAAATAAATTAAAAAAACAGTACATTTAAATACACAGTAAACACATTTACACACATAAAATATTAAGACTGCCTTCCAAATGTTAAGGCACAAATAACTTTTCTATTGTAAAACTGTAAAAAGGAACAAGAGCATTGAATTAAATTTTATTTGTGTAAAGAGTGAAATAAAAAAAAATGTACGTAATGTGTGGATATTTTAAAACACTAAATTGAAATGCAGAGATAAATTTAACTTTTCCATAAATATATGAAAACATACAATTTTATTAAACTGTTTACTAACATTGCTCCTAAAAGATGAGGACGACACTTGAGCTACAGGTCTTCTACACTCATTAAACTTCAATACTATATAAATGTGATGATTTTAAACCTCAACAGATTTAATGTGCCTCAGTTCCTTTACATTGCAGGTTTTCAGTGACAAAAGGATTTAAAATGCCAATATCGAATTTGCAAATATGACCACTAGGCTACAGTTGCCACATAATTTTTCTGGTAAGTATAAGTACTTTAAAAAATTTCTATGTTACTTGTATTAAAGATTTATTGGAATTTCATTGGCTTTTTAGAATGATAAATAGATATTAACTAAAGATTATCTGAGATGAAAAATTCTATGAATATCACAGATTAAATGTCAATCACAAAGATGCTTACATAATGAAGTCAGTTTTGGGGTGAATCCAAAGTGTCAGCCTGCTGTAGAAATTATGAGAGTTAAATTTAGTCACTTTTAACTTCCTACAATACCAAAGTGAGGGTTTTGAATCCCTGACAGATTTTAACATGCATTAGTCCTGCTACACAAGGCGTCTTTAACCAGTTAACTGTGGTTGACAAGTATTTTAATAGTATTTTGCAAGTATAAAAATATATATAGTTTTTATACTTGCTATACATAAAAAGTAGTGACCATTAGCTATATAAATTGTAATTTTTGAGAAAAACAAAACATATTCTCGAATTTTAGGAAGTTAAGAATATTTTTAGGACTGGCCAGAGTAAAACAAATAAAAATAAACTCATCTTTTAACAGCGACCCTTACGAGTAAACTTGTCATCACTCGATTCCCATGACACACATAGTTGCATGCTCTCAAATGAGGATGCTACAGTTAACTGGTTAAAGGGAACAGGCCTTTTTTTAATCAAAAGTCTTGGATTCAATGCAGCCCCAAACTCGTACCCATGACCACTTGATTATTGCAGTCATTTTTCAACCAAAAGAAACTATCAAATTTTAAAATTTGTTTTCTACCGAAATATCTCAGAAATGGTGCTTTGTTTTGAGAATCTGGTTTTATTTTTCCCAGCATTTAGAAATGTACATATTATAAAATGCAATGACTGTGTTGTTGGAAGTTATGTTTGTACGTAAATTGGCTATTAAGTACTTGCATCAGTTTTTATACGAAAACTGGTTTGAAATTTTTATCTCACTTATTCCTTAACTTTTGGAGGGCACAGTAAATTACAACTAAAAGTGAAACTAACTGTTTTTCTTGCATAAGATTCTTACTTATTATAAATAATCTCAAAAAGAGTTGGCATTCTTTGTAAATCTTTGACTAAAATGAAAATTTCAAAGTAAAATTATTCATGCATATCAAGAATAGAGTCAGGTAACATATCAGATTCAGAAAGAATTTCAATATTATGATTCTGCTTTAGCTGTTCCAATTGCTCTTCAGTACCCTGTATAACCTGGATATCACCATGCTCAGTGTGTATAATCTATATAAAGAGAGAGAAAAATTATTGAATGTACTACATTCTCTTATATATACTTCTGAAGTAGAAAAAATTTCAACATTTTCCTGCATTAAAAATGCACTACATAATTATTCCTGAAATAAAGAGCTTCAGAAAGTTTTAGAACTCAATGTTATTAATATTAGTTAAGAAAAGTAATTTGATCAGTATGTTTTTAGAGAAAAGTTATGTATTAGAAAAAATAATAAATGAACATTAACAAAATTATAAGTATTATATATGTAGCTATTGATAAATGTTCAGACATTTACCTGTGAAATCAATATATATTTAATTATAAGCGAATCATCAAAAATTTAATGTTGTTTTGAAACATCACATACCCAAATCTTTTACCGTGAACTGTTTATTATGGTCTAAAAGGATGGGAAAACAAAACAGGGGATGAAGATAATTAATTTCAACATTTTTTTCTCTTTAAATATAGCTTTATATATAAATACAATACTATACATCTTTAAATGTAATAGTTCCATCCAACAAAAATCAATAATAGATCTTTCTTATTTATAATTATTGTCATAATGTAAGTAACATAACACATGTAAAATTTTATAATACATAACCAATAAGTATGAAAAATTGTTAAAAAGAATCAGAATGGTATTGCTACAATCAAGATAAATCATCCACATATTAAATTAGCTATACACAAATAGCAAATTAATTTATATCCTTATTACAAGATCTCAAAAATAGTATTAAATAATCATAAACAAGTAACACATATGTATAATCAACAACCACAAAATAAATTTTATATATGAGATTCCAAATTTTCCCTAAATACTTAACCTATCGGAAATCTCATAATAGATAAATATTTTACATAGGTGTAAGTCTTGATTAAAATTGTATAATACTCATATATAAAAAGGAGAAAAAAATAAAGGATAAGTTCTTTGAACAAATGCATTTAAATGAAATCTCACAAAAGATAGGTTTAAGTATTAAGCCTCATTATGTACAAGCATAGTCAAATAATACATTTGAAGAATTTAAGAGCTAAATGAACTCTATGTACAGAAATCTCATAATTAAAATTTGATATTAATGTATTCTGAGTAAGCGAAAGAAACATGACTGTCTTAGAATATCAGATTACAGGAATAACAAGATCTATTAAAACTTTCTAAAATAAAACAAGCGATTGATAAAAAAATATCTAGATAATCAGCTAGTTGATTTACACAAAGGGAAACCAATTCTTATTTTTTTTATTTAATAAAGTAAAACATCAAAGTTGTAATGAAAATACACTTAGAAAGAAATGAAATCTGTTGAAGTAAAATTCACCTGTTTATACCATATTTATAGGGTTTTATAGAAATTTAATACTAAATAATAGGATGAAAATTACCTAATAATAGAATAAGAAGTAATATTTTGTGTAACAGTGTTTAATTTTGTTAAATTAATTTTTTCTCAAACTGTAGTAATCCACACTTTAAGGAACAAGCACAGATTACTCTTTACTCAACTTCAGTCATTCTCAAGGAACATATTGGAGAAGATTTTTTAATGAAATAATACTTTGACACAAAAGATTGAGAAAAAAATTGTTAAACAGAAAAATTATAACATTAATCAGAGTACCCCACCCCAAATATATAATCAATCACGCAGATACTCAAAAAAAAAAAAAAAAAAAATCAGAATTCATTTTAAGTTCCAAAATTTTTAATCTCTCCCTCAGTTCACCCCAAAACATAAAATTCATAATATTTAATATAAATATACCTTAATTAAGAAATAAACATAAGCAGAAAAAGTAACGAAATTTTTATTTTAATAAACAGTCCCTTCTAAAAAATTCTTCTTTAAGTGATTTTTCAAAATATTAAATAGGAAATTTCTTTAAATTTTAATTACACACCTGAGCAGCAATACCTTCAGAAAATGTAATGGAATAACCATCTGACTCCAGCTTCAAAGGAATAATTTGTCCAAGTTCTTGGAAATATTCCACAATTGGAGATTCTGTTTTTGTGATTAGCATATTCTGATCTTGGACATCTTCCAGAAGATTCGTATCACATTGAGATTCTCCGTTAACTAGTGATAAGTTTGTACTGCTGATATGAGACATTTGAGATGTTCTAAAAGTAAGAAATAAAATGTTAATATTTTTAAAATATTTAAATCGGAAAACCTAAATTTATAAAAAGCATAATATTTATCACTAACAGCACTACTTGATAAAAATTTTGAAATAGAGTATTTCTCGAGAAAGTAGTCTGGTGTAACGGCCGAAATTTCGAACACAACAAGCAAAAGACAAAAATGAGATAATTTTGTAATTTTTACATGATTTTACTCTTTATTTTCTGCTTTCAATTGTTGATATTTGCACCAAAAATCTGGGCAGTATAAGTGCTGAGGGTTTTGTATACTGTACAAAAAATTCTAATATTTCATCTTTGTCAATCAATAAGGTTTGCTATAATACGCATACCTGCATATCCTAGAACAGGGATGGCGAACCAAGGGCATGCGTGCCATTTATGGCACGCGACGCAATAACTTGGGCACGCCACCGATCAAAACAGTTTGCATTTTAGTTTAAAATAACAAAGTTCACTGTGAAGTATTACAAAAAAACGCGATTGATCGGTCGCGAGCGTAGGGCGGTGAGGAGCACACTCGTTTGGTATTGTCTTACAATCCTAATATAAGTTATTTGTCATCTAATCCGTAGTAACAGAATTCATACTAATGTTACTTTAATTTGAATTACACGTATAATAACGAACACGTTTACTACAATTTAGTGCAAAATGTTTTTTTCGTAGTAAATAAAGATTTTTGATTAGTTAGTATTTAGTTTTATTAAATATGTATACTTCACCAAAAATCACGTAAAAATTTTTTGATGGCACATCAATACCTCATTAAGCATTTCTTCAGAAAAAATGGCACGCAGATTCATAAAGGTTCGCCACCCCTGTCCTAGAATAATAGGGACGGAAGGACAATAACAGAGGAAACGGTCAGGCAGCTGCCGTCGGCGCGTCAACACACTTTCATACATACTACAACATGCCCTCTTCTTTTGGCAATAACTTTAAAAATACTAAACATTTTGGGGTATATTTTTAAGATGTGTTTTTCTTTTGAAAAATTTAAACGAAAAAAATCGATTTTTTTAACCTGTCACACCGGACTACTACCTTAAGAATATTACATTTTCCCTTGATTTCAATTTAAATATACCAAGCTTTTTTCATTGAAAAAAAGAAATCCTTGCATATGCAGTTTCTGAATCAGAAATAAGTTAAGATGTCCTTTTAGAACTTTTAAAATGTTTTCTTACTTTCTATTAATGAAAACAAAAATTAAAATTTCTTACAAAACTACCACTGTTCAATGCAGAATGTTACACACAATTATATTCCATATAAAATAATCATTTATATTTTCCATGACATATTGTATTTTTGGTTAAACTACACAATAAGAAAATATTTTTAATATGGAACAAGTTCTTTTGCATTAAAAAAAATGTGATATTGAGCCAATCCGGTGGCAAACTAAATTTTAATGGAATCGTTCCCATCAGAAATGAGTTAATTTAAAACATGGTATTCTTTGATTTTAGATTTTATGAATCAATTAAAATGGATACAAACTATTTTTTATCCATTAGATTACATAACATGTGATTTGTTTAGTCTTTTTGTATATTCCAACATTAATACAAAATTACAATAACACTCCTACTGATAATTATTTAAAAGATTTTATGTTTGTTCATACAGATGGTTCTTTTGACAGAATATTCTCACAAATGGAGGTTCAGGGGTATTTATGGCCAAGTGATGAAACCTACTAACAATCCGTGATCAGTGAAGGTGTCATTGCGTATTGCTTCACATGTGAACTATGGTTGATAGTTGACGCTCTGGATCTATTTGAGACAGTCCCTATTCTAAAACAGGCTACAGATCTAGGCATTTTTTGTGACTCAAAAGCAACCCTCCAGGCAATTATTCTAAATGGGAGTTTCATTGATTACTGAAGAGATTCGCTCTAGCCTGTTTAGATTACAAGAGCTATATAAAGTCTGCTTTCTCCAAAGGTTGCCAGCACATGTTGACATTAAAGGCTATGAAAATACAGATAAACCTGGTGAAAGAGGCTAGAAATCTCAACAATGACAACTTTGCCAATGTTACCTTATTAGACGCAAATACTGTCGAAAATTTCAAACTAAGAGAGAAGTCAATTCCAGTAAAGCATCAACTCTGTAATATAAGTGGAGAGTACCTTACAAAGACTATTGCTAAGCTAAGAACAGGTCACTACAGAGGAATGAAGATTGATAGGGATGGTAGAAGAACTTATAGGAATTGTGATAACTGACCAGATACAAAGCTAACAGCTGTTTAACAGGAAATGTGGTTCTATTTTTGTCAACAAACCTTTATATGGGAACTGGCAAACAGATTGCCAGAACAGTCATCTAGGTCCATGGTACTGTCTGATTAGTGATCCTGTCATGGACACACATCATCCTTATTATTTCAAAACATAATCAATTTTACATAAATTCAAAAAACTTCTTTGTACCAGCAGTGAAATTCTTAAGTCAATAAAAGTAAATCTTTTGACAAGGCTTAATTTCCTTATCTAGAACATTAATTTTACTCTTTGTGAAAGCAAAGACGATAAACATCAGTAACAGTTGTATGTGCTTCAAATATAAAATAATCATGCAAAATATTTGTTGTGAAATATCAACTAAAAACATTTATAAATCTGATTTAACTCTCTAACTAACTTACTTTCATAATTTCAAAATAAATATTTATATCAAATTAAAAAAAATACAATTATAAAACCCCAGAAGCATCAAATTGGAAATTATAAGGAAAGTTTTGATTCAAAGTATCTGAAGATTACTTTCAAGCATATAATGTAAAACTAAGTAAAACAAAACTTTTCCATAACACTTCGATACCAACACTCTGACACAAATAAGGAAACATTTTCTAAGTTTTTCTAAAAATATAAGCCTACAGCATTTAAATTATAAATAATTATGTCTGGTCCTAAAAATTAATACATGTAGTGAAAACTGTAAAATAAAAAATAAATTCATTGTTCCTTCAATTTTTTATATAATCCAATATAAATTTTAAAAAATGCATTGATTTACTGCTGATATTTGAAGCACAAATTTCTTCCTCTTTGATGTGTTAATGATATATACAGTACATAAATTTCATACCTATCTTTAAAACCTTTGAATGTTAAAGGTAATCCCTTTCGCTTCCTTCTAAATGCAAAACGACATTTAGAATCAATATTTTGTTTCATACGTAGCCACTCCTTGTGATTGATACCAAACATATGCATAACATGACCTGTTGTATAAAAATAAAAATATCAATATATACTATCAATAGTAAAAAGACAAATTTATGAAGTAACTATTTTTTTTTCACTAAGCAATGTCAAATGATAAAATAGTCAAGATTCAAAATATAAACCAGCTATAAAACAGAATTTTTCCCCATATTTATATATATATACTCTACATTTTTCAAAATATTGTTGAAAAAAATCAATTTCTTTCTGATTTAATAATTTTTATAAAATTAAGGGCTTTAAAATTCATTTAATGTATTTTCATTACATAATTCAAATCATATACTTGTTCTTTTCAAATAATAACTCTTTATATATCTTCCTACTTTAACTATAAATTAATAATTAAATATAAGTAATATTTTTTGTTTTAAAATGGATACTGTCTCAAAAATTATTTTTTTAGCTTCATGGATTGAGCCTTTATACTTGAGTATAAAGAATCCTTCATGAGAGAAAAATCAGCCTCTTATCTACTGCTTTTAAAAATTCATATATAGTATCAATGTATATAAAACTTATAGCCTTTTGAATAGTAAAGTGTGTTTGCTCGAAAATATTACAAATTACTAGTTCTTTTTGAATGCCAATGTTAAAATCTTCTTTCAGTGGGTACCATTGCATGTGCATATCTACAGGAATGAGATTGCAGATGGTTTGGCCCGTGAGGGCAGCCATAAAGATTGTACGCATGGTGGCTGCCTTACTTTTTCAGAAATTGCTACACCAGTCAAACAAAATGTCAGTTCCTCTTGGAAGCAGGCCCCTGTACATGAGTGGTATGAAGGAAACCATCCTGGTACTGCTTTGCTTGAGACAGGCAGTAGACGAGATGAAACTACTCTTGCTAGGTTTTGCAGTGGACACACTGGAACTCAACGGCATGTGGCGGGTCTTAAAGTTTACTTTCTTGTCCGAATTGCAATGTGACCCAAGCCGCTCCTGCCATCTTGGCTTGTATTGTTAGCCATAAGAGCCAGCTGCTATCAAGTCTTGCTACAGCTCTTCAATGTTTAAAAACACACGTGTTCATGGACTTGACCTAGATGTTTCTGTTGTTCAAATGGGATAAGAAACAACAGCACTGATCTTTTAGGAATTTCGTTTGAAAGCCCAAATGTTAGAAATAAGCATTTAAAAAGATATTAACACTTAAGTGGTTCATAGACATTTTCCCTTTTAATAATATCTTTAATAAGTAAAAAGATTTAGATAGAAGTATAATATAAGAAAAATGAGAGTTTGTTGCATGTTTTTCAATTCAGATATGTGTGTGTCTGTGTAATAAAAAAAATGTAAAAGCAAAACATTTACTTATGTGATTACAAAAAGCCTCCATCCTTTTCAAATCATAAATTTTTTTCATTTGATTTTCTCATCATAATATTCAAATAATTTATTTTAAAATTTATGCAATCACTAGAATATAGTTTTATACTTTTTAATTGTTTCAGAATCTAAAAAAAATCATTGAAATAATATAATTAATTTATAAAATTTCTTCTACTTCCAATTTTTGTGCACTATGCCTCTCAAACCTGATTTGAACCCAGGAAAGGTATATTTACTTCATAGATAGCTTTTTTTCCTTCTAGTAATGAAACGATTTACTTACAATCCCTTTTATATTACAAATAAAATACTCACACTTGATTCCATATAGTTTCAAAGGATCCAACTGTTCTTTGCCGTGCTTCCCAGTACCAGATATGTTAGACCTTGCTTGAGTTTCACGATCAAATAAATAATCAAGAAGAGTTAAAGCCATTTTCTCAGCAGTTGGACAGGAATTATTTATTGTTTCCAGCTCTCTAAAATCAAGTGAACATTATAGAATATATTAAAAGTCAAGAAATACTTTAAGATAAATCAAACTTATTTACTAATTTTGCAATCCTTTGTCATTTTCAAAATCAAGATCATAACCTGCTTTAATTAGTAATAGAAAATATACTTTATTGAAGAATTATTATTATTTTTATAGAAAATTATTACAGCAAAATTAAACTGTCCAATTCCTGTGCATGTTTGAACATGCACTTTGCAGTATTTTTGCTAAATTATTAGTATGAATACTTAAATAAGATTTGCCTTTGATTATCATACATTAAATAAGACTAATTCTCTAATTAGTCTTAATTAGAAAATAAATAGAAGAATAAATAAATTAGAAATAAATAGAATAATAAATTCTAATTTTTCAAATTAGAATTTATTAAAAATATTTGGATTACACAGAAAAAGATCCAAGTACCTATTTTAATTATAAAACTTTATACAGTAAAAACAAAATAGTTATATTAAAAAATTAACAAATGTAGTAGTATTTACTCATTATAGAATCATAGAATTTTGTCATCAGTACTGCTCGATTCATACGCACATTTATTTTTACTTTGGTTGTGACTGACATTTAATTTAGCATTTAAATAATTTTATAACACTTTTGCTTAAAAAAATATTTATTAGTATTTTCCCAGAAGCATCAGCTGGTGTCTTTAAAGACAAAGTGCTATCTATATAATCTAATTTCAGGGCATATTTTGGAATTTCAAGAAAAGAAAAAGGGTTGGTTTCTTGTGGGCCGAGAACTATGGTAGTATTTTTCATTATTGTTGCAATTATAAAAAGTTAAATTTCAACAATTATTTTTATTGAAAAAGAGTTTGATAAAAAAAATTAATAACTTTTATTACATATATAAAAATGAATTAGCAACATATAAAATCTTTTAAGAAAATAATTTTGTACAGACTGACATTGTACTTTCAATTAATGACTGACAAAAATTTTAACTGATCACTGCTAAGAAACAAGAAATCATTTGAATATTTCAATGATTCCCATGAAACTAAAACCCATCTTACATCTTAAAACAATTTCGTTACATTACTGTATATCTTTTAGTCATCAGTTGATAATATATTTCATAATATCTGATAATTAAATATTTCTAGGAACATGAACTTAAAATTTTACAACAAATGATACTTAAAACCTGCACTTAATTTAAACATTATTTATATTTAAATATATTACAGTACATAAATTTGACATACAAAGGACTAATGTGGCACCTCACACGAAGGTTGGTATCATTTGGATCCCCTAGCCAGGAACCATTAGGATATGCATCTATAAACAAACAAAAAAATATGAGCAATAAAATACCACCTCAAAACAAAATAAAATGCCTTTCTTCTTTTCAGGGTTACATATACAATATTTACTCGAATCAGGTTTGGCTTAGAATTGAAAGCAAAACATTTGTTGAATGGGGATCCCTTTCAAAAGGAAAAATGTAACTGTCCATTCTGACCACTTGCATCGATGACTTTTCCCATTCCGTAGTTTATCTCAAGTATTCAGTCTATCCTAAACATTGTTGTTTGCTTGTGCTTAGGTAAATTTTCTGTATACACTTTCTTTTAATCACCTAAATATCAAAGATATTGGTAATAGCACCAAGACGAGTTCACTATGATGCAAGTATGACAAGGGAGGCAATTTTATGTGCTGAAAAAAATTTAAACAGAGCAGAACCCACTGAATATTTGACATGAATGACAAATATGCATTGATGTTGTAAACAAAATTATATAATTTTTGCTTATAAATGTTCAAGAGTCTTTAAGAATTCTTTTTAAAAAATGTTAATTCTAGGTTCATGTATGTATTTGAAAGTTTTTAATAATGGTAAAATAAATTATTAACTTCTTATTATTTCTCATCAAAAATATTTTTAAAAATTTAAGTATTAGATATTAATGAACCTTTTAGACATTTATTATTTTTTCTCAAAAACGTGTAGAGAATTGGGGTTGCAACTTAGATTTGAGTAAATATGGTATATGTATTTTTATAATACTCATTTAAACAGACTACTGAATATCTATTTGTTCTTTTGGTTTACTTTTTTGTAAAAAAATTAAACTTTAAATATTTAATTATTCAAAAACTTTCTACTTTTTGTTATTTATATTTTACAATTTTTTTTTTAAAGGGATAAAAAAATTTGCAAATTAATTATTTGAGTTAAAAAAAATCAGTTTACTTGTTGCTAATATTTTATAATTATTTCATTTAGATCTCTTGTAAGTTAAAAACATATTTGAATAGCATGTGCATTCATTAAATAACTATTTTTACATAATTTTATATTTTTACAGTCTTTATTAGGTTATTTTCAAATTATATCATAGATAAAACTCCTTTTAACTATGTACATTAAAATTTCTATAAAAACCAAATCACAAATGTGACTTCAAATTCCATCTATTTAAATGAATTGTTTGATATTATATTTAACGATGAGATGAGCAGTGAAAAAACTACATTTATTATACAGAACAAAAGTAAGGAACTATGTAAGGGCGCTTATAACAAATATTCCCAAGTTACCAGAAATAATCCTTAATAAAAGTTTCATAATAAGAACCCAGAAAAATTTTTTTATTTTTAGTAATTTATACAATTTTTTAAAAACAATTCAAGTACATCATTTTAAAATAACTGTATTAAGTCTTGAATTTTCAGTAAGAAAACAGATTAATGATGAAATTAAATTGAATTATATAAAATAGATTAAATATACAGAATATTAATAATAATACACAAAACTCAAGAAATCATATTTCTTATAAATTAAATCTTCCCACACATATACATTTACCAAAATAAAATCTCTATTCTATTTTCATAATAAAACCTTAAACTTTCACAAAGAGAATATTTAGTTTTTTTCTCCTGGCACCTTTTCAAAATTAAAAAAATAGAATATAAACACATAACTACGATTAATACGAGAATATAAACACATAACTACGATTAATAATTTTTCTTCATATTACATGAGCTCATTATTTTGATATTGACAGATTGTAATTATTATAACATTACCTTCATGATTAAGAGACATAAATTTGGGACTACAAGCATCATTGGGAACAGATAACCCTGGGAGAAAAAATGGAACAATTAATGTTGTTGATTTTTTTTAAATGATTCCAAAGTGAATCAATGTACTGTAAAATCTGCAGTATAACATGCACCTTTTACATAAAAAATAAGGAAAAAAATTTAAGGCTGCACAGTTGTATGCCAGATATAAAAATGAGAGCTTTAAAAAATGAGCAAAGAAAAAAAAAAGATTCTTACACGTATATTAAAATGCTGTTTATTTAAAAGAAACAACATTCCTAATGAACTTTAAATGTTTTAGTTCCTGAAGTGTACTATTTTTTACAAAAGCTTGAGATAATACCTCTAATATATGACTTCAAAACATAAGAGCATTACACTCATACATTTCAGGTTTCTTCATAAAAAAAAGGGGGTGCACATTATACAGTGAATATATCTAAAAATTAAAAATTGCGACCTGAAAGTATAGGCCTGCTTTATATAGCTGCGAGTGTTATACTTCGGATTTTACAGTAACTAATTATAAGAAAAACAGTTTGTATTTAGTAAAAAAGACTCTTTTCACTGAAAATAACTCTAATCTCTAATAAAAAATGATGTTTTATATGTAAATTCATATTAATCCAATGTTAATTATACTTAATTATGAAATTTCTACAAATCTAAATAATTCTACAATAATAAAGCTATTTTGCAAAAAAAAAAAAAATTGAGAATTTGACATTTTACTAAAAAGGATTTAGAATTTTGCTAATGAATTCAAAATTCAAATTATGGAACACACAAATAACTAATAATAAATAGGTCACAAATTTGAAGATTTTCATGGGGATAAAGAGATAGAATTTATGTAATAGCAATATCAATAACTGGAGTGTGACATAGAAATTTTTTTAAACAAAAAAAAGACATGAGAAGGAAATGATAGTGAAAAGTACAAAGTGCTGGCTCAAGTAATTCAATGTTCTATTTTGATTCATTGCAAAAAATACTAATAAAATTGATTCACTTACTTGGACTTGATACTTTAAGTGTAGACTCCTTGATATTGGTCAAAATGGCCTCTATTTTCTTTTCTAACAAATGATATTTTGAGCTCACTCCTTCAATTTTTTCTTCAATACTCTTCAATTTATTTTGAAATGAAGACTGCATATTCAATAGAATATCCTAATGTGATTATAACAAGAATTTTAAAATACTTGTCTTAAAAAAAATTCACTTAAATAAAATCATAAGTAATATATTAGCAAAAAAGATTAAAAAATATTGAAAATAATTGAACCAACTTTAAAATAAATAGATTGCCTTTAATTTTTAAAGTAAATGTTATGAGATTTTTAAAACATGAGGCTACACTCTATTAATAATTTTTTCCCTTTAGATTACACTTTCTTAAATAATAATAGTAAAAAAAACTTTTAATGTGTTTCGAAGTAATATAACACATACATAATGTTGTACACATTTAAAGTCATATATATATATACATAATCAAAACAATTTTATAAATATTTTAGATATAATATCCAATTCTAAGAAGGTGTATGAAAGGGGGTACTGATCCATCAAAGCAACCCTTATTACCTAAAACAAATGTTTCCATTGAGAAATTCATTTATACAGTTATTTCCAACTATTGTTTGAAGACAAATATCCTAATTACTTTTAATTTAATCACTTCACATGTTTTTCCAGGTAATAAAATTGGTAACAGGCAGAAATGAATATTAATACAGATTATGAGGCAAATGAACACAAATTTCTAACATGTAACAGTTAAAACTTAAAAAAGAACAGTCATGTGAGATATTATTCTGTATAAAGATGATTTTCTTGAAGATGCATGAAGATTTTTTGAAACTGATAAAAGATGATTCACCTGTGATCCATATCCAGAAAATAAATCTTTACCAGCTATATGTTTAAAGTGTGTTCTGAAAATATTTTAGATATATAGTTTTATTTGATATTATTAAAGTTGTGTAGCTTTGTAATGAGTTTAATACTGATCATTCAATCTTTGAAAGATTTATTACTGCTCATTGAATATACACTTCTCAAAAAAAAATAGGGGAGGATATGGATTTAAAGAAATTACCCAAATATTTTCTGATAACTAACGCAAAATAAAACATCCATTGTCTAAAGTGTAGCAGTAAACAGAAGAAAACTTCACCTGCAAATCAATGTTCATGACATAAAAAAACCAGAAAGGCTATATTAGTACAGAAACCATGATTTCATGGAGGCTGTTGTTTTTCGTTGTCTTAGCAGTGAAATCCCTCTTTTTGGCTGTTCTTTTGAGAAAAGGTGACAGGAAAATGTCACAACAGCATGATCTAATGGAATCCATGGCTTGGTGTATTATCAGGAGACTGGAATACGAGCAAACACAAAGAGTTGTAGTGTATGCTGCTGGAGTGGCAATAATTCTCATTACAAGACTGTGCAATCGATTCTAAGAAATAGGGCACGTTCAACATCAGCCAAGGGCTACCACAGCAAATAATGACCAATATATCCTCTTAACAGCTCATCAAGACATAACAGCTGATGTGACTCAAAGACATTTTCTCTTGGAAACAGGAGGAAGGGTCATAAAACCAAACAATCTGAAATAGGTTTCATGCGGTTGGTCTGTACCCATGTACCAATAGTGTGTACTCTTTGACAGCGAGACACTGTGTGGTTCAAAAAAGTGGGCTGCTGAACATCGAGATTGGAGTCAAGTGCTATTTACGGAAAGGTTCGGATTCAGTTCGAGTGTTATGCCAGATGTGTTTTGGTATGACAAGAAAAGATCACTTGAAACAATCCAATATTCATTCAGGAAAGATCACATAACAGACTAGGGGGTTTGATGGTATCTGTATAGATGGACGTACTGATCTGCATATCATTCGGGAAGGCAATTTGGCGGCTCAAAGGTAAGCAAACAAGATCCTAAGACCCCATATCATACCTTACACCACAGCTATTGGCACACACACACAATTCCTTTCTCTTATTGTAAGGTAATGCCAGAAATCATATAGCTCATCTTATGGAGAACTTCCTTGAAGCTGAAACACAGAGCATGGAGTGGCCAGCATGCTCTCCTGACCTAAATCATACAGCATTCTTGGGACTCATTCAGGCGACAGATTCAGCAAAATCACTGTCTTCGCTTATTGTCCGAGATGTGGAGATTGCACTTCTTGAAGAGTAAAACAGTATTCCTCAAAGAATCTCATCTATAACCTCATCACATCCATGCCAAATAGGTGTGAGGCAGGAGTTGGGAGGGGGAACCACAAACCATATGAAAAATCCTGTATCAATTCTAAACAATCAGTTTTTTGTCATTAACATGTAACCATATTGCTGGCCTGAAGCATCATTTCATGTTCTTTATACCATTTCAAAGTTCCCATAGAATTGTTTTTTGCTTTTATTTTTCTGTACTACATTTTGTTTTTTACACCTGTACTCTCTATTTTATGCCCATGCATGGCTATTGTGCACAATTTTTTCCTCTTTTTGCTTGCTTCCCTAATTTTTAGCAGTATTTTACATACATTAGAATTTTTTAAATGAATATTTATAATTATGAATAAGTATTATTTTATATATTGGGCTTTACTAATATTTTTTTTATTTATTTTATATACCATCTTCAAATTTATTATAAAATATGTGCATTCTTCCATATATAATAAAAATATATATTTTTTCTTTTTATAGATATTAAAATCTGTAAAATATGACAATACTTGTTATGACTTTCTGTTTTTTCCCTCTGTATTTACGATTTAGTTAGTAAAAAAATTCATAGAATTATTTTTAAAACTTAATTTTTATATAAAATTAGTGAATTTTATTTAAAACAAAAACTAAATTAGCCATTTAAAAAAGGCATGTCCATTTTACAAAATAAAAGGATAATGTCATTAAAGAATTAATATTTACAATTCTAACATAAAGTGTGTTATTTAAAAACATTCATTCAAAAGATATAAAACCAAGAGAGATATCTCTCCCTAATAATGAAATCCTCTTCAACATTATATTCATTATAATTGTTTTTAAACAGAAACAGAAATCTCAAAACTGAACATAAATGTCTCACAAAATATTTCTATAGATTATTTAATTCAGTAATTGTTAAATAAAGATACTGAAATGATTTAAGTATTATATAGTAATATTTGATTTTAAATAAGCAAACATTTACGTAAAAGGTATCTTAGTTAAAATTAAGAGACACGAATAAGTTGAATATTTGCATACACAATCTAAAATCTTGGAACTAAACAAAACCAAACAATTATACACTTGTTTCTTATTCTATTTATTACACTTTATTCTAATTTCCTAAAGTTTTTATACTTAATTTTTATCATAATTATTGTTGAAAATCAGCTTTGAACATATGACATCAATCTAAAATTTATGGTACAATTTCAAAAATTTGTGATTCATCAGATTAATAAATAATTATTTTCATGCCACCAAATTCTGTTTTCAGTATGTTGTTAAATAATACTGAAATTAGATTGCATATATCTTCACTAGCATTGTGGGTGTGTTTTAACTTCTTATAATGTATTTCAATAATTATAGATTAATACACTTAAAATTCTGATGGATTTTTAAGTACTCAGTTTGAGAGGTACTACAAACAGAATTCATCACAAGTTCAATAATAAAAATATTTTCAATTTCCAAGAAGCATATTGCGTTCAAACATATCATTCAGGAATATGATACAATTTTTTTCAGTGACAGCAAGTTAAAAAAGACTTTACATTCTTTCAGTTTTTTTAAGGATTTATTTTAAATTTTAACAGAAAAAATTATATATTTATTTATTGATATTCTATTTATTTAAATATATTTCCTTCATAATATGCATTTTACATATTTTTGTAAAATTCCATGTGTAACCCATTAGATGCATAAAGATACTCAAAAATGTTTATAAAAATACGTATAATAAATTAAATTTTAACAAGCTTTTCATATTCTTAAAATTGGAGCAATATTTAAAAATTTGTTCGATTTCAAGTTTTGCCTTTTAAATAAAAAAAAATAAAGATTCTAGGCTATGAAATAAAATTTTCTGAATCAAATGTATATCCAAAACAGCATAAAATAATAAATTTTTTAATATGTATATAATTTGAAAAATCAAAATGGTATACTTCAGTATCTTTCATTTTTTAAATATTTTACATTAATTGCTAATCTGTAAGTTACAAAAAATTTGCTTCTTAAATTAAAATCAGTTACAAGCTAAGCATTTGTACTAATATATGGATATTCACATTAATTTAAATAAATGTTTGATGTCAGCTAAAAATATTTTATAAATATCAAAATGTACTCTAAGCCATTAATTTTTTTTTATAAGAAAAAATGCATTTTCAATGTTGCCAATTTTATTCTATAGATCAAGAGACTAAAAACTAGGAAGAAGGCTGTATACAACAAATAAATAAAATTGAAGTAGTTAATTTATATTTGAAAATATTTGTGAAAAAACGAAAACTTGCATGAAATTAAATAGGCATTTAACTCTGTTATAAAACAGTTCATTCAAATTAAAAGATAAAGAAATAAGCTATGATTTTTTTTTCCCTCCCTTAATTTTAAAATGAACAATATCAGTACCAGAATGAATATCTAGTTCTAATACACTCAATTATTATAATTATTTTGTACTCGTTAACTAAACACTAATTAAATGAAAATATAAACTGCACATCTTGTACCTTTTAGTTTGTTCAAAGCATGATGAGCATAAAACTAAAAGAACTACCAAAAAGATTTTATTTACATTAAAAAAAATTATTCTTCAGATACAAACACTTTTGAAAATATCGCAAATTACTGAAAATGAGTTTATTTATATTTTAAGACAAAACATAAGATTTCATTTATATATGTTGTAAATGTATCACTGTGTAAAATACTTCTTTAAACTCCTTTATTCAAATAAACATTTCGCATAAATTACAGGAACATAATATTAATAAAATATCACATGAATATAATTTCATGAATACAAAAGTCATGAATATAAGATATAAGGAAAAATTGAAATCTCTTATGTTACACAAATAAAAACAAAATTAAAAAATAATAATTTTCCAATAATCATTAGAATTTTAAGAGTTTTCAGTCACAGAATTCCACAACTCAAAAATAAATTATACTAAAGATTTCACTCTGTTTTGTGTGAGTACTTATTTTATATACTATTACTTTAAAAAAAAGATTTATATATGAGTTTCTACTTCATTATATAAAATGAAATGACAGTGTGTATCTACACAATATTTCTTGACTTGAACACACATGCCTGACTAATTCAAAGTAACAATATTTAATGAGCATTATACAACAAAATGTTATTTATATTTCATTAATTAAAATTCAATATTCTATTTCCAATGCTAAAAAATAAAAGAAAATACAAATTAAAATTAATGATGCAATTTTACATTATATAAATTTAATACGTATGATTTAATAATTTAATACTAAAAATGGGAATTTAAAAATGCTATTTGCCTTTAATTCATTATCATCTATTTTCAGAATCTTCTGTGGAGGTTCCATTATTTTAAATTGTGTTCTGAAAGAAAAAATAAACCAAGTTTTACTTTATAACCTTTGAAGGTAATTTTTATGATATACAATTGTAACTGGGAAATTCAACTAACAAAATTATAATGATACACAAAAGCAGATAAATTTTTTTATTATTTAGATGAATGTATGGTTTTAAAATTAAATAAACAATTTCAAACTCAAAAAAAGTTATAAATTACATGTGACAGGAAAAAATCTATCCAATATTTTTAAGGAAAATTTTTAAAAAATGTAACAAGACACTTACCAAACATTTTTGAAAAATTAATTTATTTTTCCATTTTTTTAAAATGAAAACAATAGTCTCTCAAATATACTTTAGTTTATTGTTTGAAAGTCAGGATTAGTAAAACTAGTTACTTAAGTTTTTAGTTATTTTACAAATACAAATAAATTTTAATATGGGTATAAATCATGATTGATGATTAATAAATGAAATATTTTTGTTATATCAAATTTTATATTTGCTTTTACGCAAATGAATAAAGTATAAAAAAGTAGAAAGCATCCCAAACTTCACACTTAAAAAACTACAAATACAATGCATTATTTGAATACAGATGGCCTTTTAAACTAAATTTTATCATTTATATTTTCAACTTTTTACCAGACTTATAAAGAATTAAGTTGCAATTATTATAAACATTTATCATTTTCAGATAATATACTTCGATTAATTCTTTCACTTTTACAATAAAATTTAAAAACCAAAATATAAGTACAAAAACAAAATATAAAAACTACATTTTTTGTAAGGATTTTAGATGTAAATCAAGCATGACAAACTCAAATACTAATACAAAGGCTTAATATTTATCATTAAAGCTTATGTGGACACAATAATGGAGAGGAGGGCTTAATTTTAACCAGCCTTTAAGATTACTTTTCATAAACATTACAACAACAAAATAGTCCCCCCTACATTTTAGTTTCTCCTTTCTATATTTTTTTCATTTTCAAAGGAAATGTTTTTTCTAAGATGAATTTTAATATTAGGATTTGAGTTTAATACATATAAATAATAATTACTAATACAGTAGAATGTTTTCATAACAAGGAAATAATTCCATATGAAAGAATGAATCTTATAAAAAAATAACAAATCTTCAAAATTCAAATAAGCCAATTTCACACATTTTTTCCCCAACATTTTGAATCAATCAGTAATGAAAGTTACAATTAAAAATCTTATTTAAGATTTAAGTGTATATATTTAATTAGAGAATATCTTTTAATTGAACATTACACACACTATTACATTGGTTAGGCAGGAAAAGAATTTATCATATACTTTACATTTCACATGCTTCAAGTACATACAAATACAGAAATTGAGAATACATATGTACATGTGGATTATAAACAATAGGTTTTGGCAATATGGACATTACATAAAGTTAAAATTTCATATTTTTTTAAACCACAATATTTTTTTTTACTAAACAGTAGCCAAAGACTTTCAAACCCCATGCTAAACCCAATTTAAAAAAAAAAACATATGAAATAAACTTTCGAAAAAATTTCAACTATTAAAAGTTCTTTGCTTGGAACGATTTCATTTTTTATGAGAAAAAAAAAAAAAAACCCATTAAATATCAAGACAAAAACATTAAAATGATTATGCATAACATAAGATCTAAAACAAGCACATTGACATTTTAAAACAGTTTATTATAACTGCTCTCAACCCAAAAAAGAAGTACTATCATTTAACACAAATAGTACCAGTTCATAAAAGTTTAATTTTTTTTACATCAAAATTATCTTTTAGCATTATGTAAATTAAAAAAAAACTCATTCCATCTTTTTAAGGGATGCCATGATGGATGTATGTTCTAATATTAAAAGTAAGATAACAACCAGAATAAAATATCTAATAAAAAATCTTAGTACTTAGGTGTTAACATCACCACAGCCAAATTTGCACCACGCAAATTGCGCTTCATAGCATTATAACAGCAAAAGAGAACAAAAACATATTCTTACATGTTTTATTGGAAAAAAAACAATATCTAATTTTAGTGTGGAAAGTGGCATGATTCACATGGTGGAAATTTAACTGTGTAAGCTAAGCTTTAGCTGTGTTTAGCTTAGTAACATTAATACATAAATACCAAAATCTTAAGTTCATGAACAATAAAATATTCTTAAACAAAAGTAAAGAATGAGTAATATTACGATTATTTGTAGTTTCCTAAGCCATCAAGTACATCTTACTAGTTGATTTAAATTTTATGACAGAAATGCTTTCATTTTATTCATATTTTTTGTTGATCCTTCATACAGGCTGTGTTACTTTAAATGTATAGTAGTTTTAATCTATGTTGAAGCATATCACAAGTTGACCCTACAGTCAACAAATTTTCTCTTTACTTTTCATTAGTTTCTTAGGTACTTAGATATTATCGCAACAATTGGCACAAATCTATTAATAAGTTCGTCACCCCAATTTCCTATGTGTTGTATGCACTGAATTTTCATCCATGTGCTTTTCATTTCATATAATGTTGCTAATGGGCTGTGATAATATGTAAGTACTGTTTGTTTTATTTTTGTCATATTAGAACTTTTGCTTTTACATAGAGAGGTTCAAACTAATAAAAAAAATTAACAGAACATAAGAAAAAAACTCAGAAAATTAATAAAAAGTTTTCTTAAAACATACAAAAAACATGTTTCGAAAAATTTAAAATCTTAAATTTGCTATCATGTGTTATAAAGAAAGACATAAATTTTATCCATTTCTTTCAAACCAAAAAAACTCAAATGCTAATATTACATTCTGACTTCAGTATCTAATAAAATAAGAGCACAATTTAATATACTGATTTGAGTTAATTTTTTCCAGTATAATATATTTCATGCTTTGCATCTCCTATGTGATACTAAATTGATATTTAATCTCACCTGTTAATACAAAAAAAATTTCATTTACATAACATGGTTCAAATTTTAAGGAGGCAAAAGAATATATATGGCTATACATATAACACACAAAAACTTTACTATAGGAATAATTTTTCGACCTGAAAACATGTTCCAAGTTTAGGTCTCCTTTACGACATTAGGTGACAACAATTTAAAATGAATAACAGATAAAAACATAAATTATGTAAGTGTATTTGCATTAACTTTTTTTTTACATGAAGTTTAAAAGCTACACACACAAAATATACTTACATAAATTCATCAAGTATTTGTAAGTTCTTTTCCTTTAGGATATTTTACAACATATGTCCAAATTATTTCAATATTTTAAACTTGAAATTTGCCAGTTTCATAACACTAATTCATTGTGAACATAATATTTTTCAGATATGAAAAAATATCTAAATTTATGTAACATTTCTTTCATTCAAACTACTTCATACATATAACAAATAAAACAATATAAAAGAATAATTTTGAGAATACAATTTTCACTATATGAAATTAATTCTCCAACATATATTTCCAGGTTGAATCATTCAAAATATTCTCTATTTCTGTCCTAAAGTCATTATAAGTAACATCTAGGTCAAGGTTATAAAAAATTTGTAAAAACTTAAAAACATCCAACACTTGATCTTTTTGGATTGACAAGATTTTGTGATAGATTGATGGATATATTGCAGATAGAAAAACAAGATCATTTTGAGTACAATAATTTTGATTTACTGATTCAATTAAAAACGATACCAATTGCTTAAGATGTATCAGTTGCTGTTCATGATTAAGATATTGCTGAGGTAGACAGAATAATATTTCTACATGAAATAATTCTTCAGAAAATAAACAAATATTGTCAGAAGGTTTAGATTTGTCTTTAATAGCTTTATTAAAAATGAATATTAAATATCCTACAACTGGATTACCATTTGTAATAATTAATGATTCTTTAAGAATGCAATTCACTTTGTGTAACATTGATGAATTTTCAATACATGCCATTGGCAAGCAAGATTCTAAAACTGTAGATTTTACAAGACTTAGATCATCAACATGATGAACATCGTTACACCTATTCAACAGTTGAAGTATTTCAGTTTCAACAGCAGGTCTCAAACAAGATAGAAGAGCTAACTTAAAATTGATGCACAGATTTTCAGTTTTATAAAACTCATAAACTTCATTCAAAAATGTTGATGCCAGATGTGAATTACAATCAGGTTGAAATTTGTTCAAAACCATAATTACATTTCTTAACAATGAACAAGGTAATGACTTCTTAAGAGCATAACTACCTATTTTACTGACAGAATCAACTAAATGCGTTATACTTTCACTTTGACTGAATGAATCCATATTCTCCACTATTCTTTCTAAAACTTTAGAAACACATTGTGCAGAATTCATAGCAAATATTTTGGTGACATACGGAACTAAAAAAATCAATAAGACATGCTGCTATACATTCCATTGGTTCTCTCTTTGGAACAGTACTCTTTTTCCATTTATAACATGATAAATTAAAATAAACGTTCGCATTGTGAATCTCGATTTTGTATGCTGCAACGGCTCTCATTTTTATTTACTCCGATATAAACACAAATAACATATTAATGTTCATTCTAATTCATTCTTAAACATGAAGAACAGTACAAAAAATTTACCAAATCAAAGATATATTTCAACTGATAAACATGCGCTCGGTGAAGAGAGGTGTGGAAAAATGTTCATCTCTCACAAAGCTATGAGTATTAAATTACGCCGATGCACAAAAACAAACATAATATAAATATTCACTGTAATAACATGATCTCTAAATCACTAAAAGACTTATTTACATATTTTTACTATGATTCTGTTCAAATTTACCACGTAAGATAGAAACCCATTCACATACACCCGCCAAAATAAAAACAACATAAAGTCACGTACCTTCACGAAAGCGCGATAATGGCGTCCTTTCTCGCTGCAAGACGAGAAACTGCAGCATCGGATCATGACGTCAAAACCCTATCGATGACCCGATTGGTTAATTCATCGAAGAATTTAGCCGCTAGAAATAGCGTGCGCATTACGCGTTAAACCGAAACTAGTAAAAATAAAAAACAAATAAAAATTATCATTTCGGGTCATAGTAAATGCAACAGGATTTAACCAGAGAAACGAATGCGGATGCAATACCTCCCGGCATATATCTGATGAATTATAGCTCAAAGGCTTAAAATGCAGAAAAGTTATTAATCGGTGCATGCCGAAAGTTGAGTTTTTTAAAGGAAAAATATCTCGCATAAGGAATTGACCTAGGTATTAATGATCGAATAACCTGTTCTGCCTATCTTTTATTTCGCTTAATATCATAAGCAGAATACGTGAATTTTTTTTTTTTTTTTTGGCGTTGCCAAAGTTGATCGATTAAAAAAAAAGGAGAGAAATTTATAATAATTCTTCAGAGCGCATAAAACTTGATTTTTGTAATTTATTCGTGTTAATGCAGGCAAATCACAATTTTTTCTCTTGAAATATCATGTCATCTTATGTATAAATTCACTTTGTCATATCTATTAATATTTTTGCACAATAATTTGAAATTCGTAGTAACGTTAATCCTACATTTGCCTTTTTTTCTTCTTTATTTTGAGAAAAATTAAAACAAATTGTCTAAAGTTATTGCTATAGAAGACTATAAAATTTTTGACGTGTTGGGGGGGGGAGGATTATACATCGTTTGTAATAAACGATGATTCTATGGAATCAAACGATTCGATAGTCTCACAAATGCTGCTAATAGTTTAAGATAATCAGTATAAGAATTTCGTAAGCTGTTTCATGTTCCATCCGCTAAACACGCGATATTTTTAAGGCATCCTAAAAGCCTCTTTAATTGCAATAAGAAACTGCCTCGAAGAAATCCTTCAAATATTGTATTATTAAAAATCTAAATAAAAAATATCTATATGTTGAACATTTATAAGGAAATGAAGTTGGTGATTTAGTAAAATTTTCCTTCTCATCACACATCTGTTATTCTCATGCAGTTTTTTTTCTTTTAATTTTGAATCTTTTTTCTTTCTTTTGATATTTAGAACTTCCGAGCCATAGGGTATAGTGTTAATGACGCTGACTGCTGTGCCGTAGGACCTGGGTTCGAATCCCGGAGAAAGCATGGATCTTTGTAAGCGAATAGTGCTTTTGAGGCATGAGGGCTACTCTAAATAGTTGTTGAGCCGCAAGTCCTCTCATATGATGGGTGGAAGGTCCCTGACCACCCCAGGCAGTGGCGCAACGGAGAATATTAGTCCTCCGCGCAAAGGCAGGTTTTGGGTCCCAAATGGGATCTTACAAATGGTACATACTTAGCGTCAGTCAGGCTTTAGGCCCCTTAGAACCTTGGGCTCCCCGCAATGCGGTGATGTACGTTACGCAACTGACCATAGGCTGTTCTCCCTCAAAATTGGAATGGAAACGAGCCAAATCGTACTATCACTTGCATGGTGCTCAAAGCGACGGATAATGAAAGGCATACATCTAGCCCTTTGCCGCAATGAATTTCGTGGGCCTCGATCAGACACCGTCAGACAAGTGGCATTAGAAACAACACCAAAAAAAGAAAAAACGTTTGAAAAAATGGTTTTTGACTATTAAAAGAATTGTTATAAACTTACATAAAAAAAACCCGGTTATTTATAGATATATTATATATATTATGTATCATAATTCTTAAAAATAAAAAATTGCACATTCGTTTAGTTGTTTCGCTCTAATTTTAGATTTACATAATTCTTTTTTTTTAGTGAACTTTATATAGAAATACCCTGCTTTTTCAATTCCTCTATTAGCTTACTCTCTCAATATATTTATTTATATATTTATTTATCTTGTTCAAATTTTCAATCGCTTATAAAATACTTTCTATTCATCCAATCAAGTTCAAATACATTTTTTAAAACTAGTAGTGGATAACACTTGATGTTAATACAATTTTTTCAAATATTAATTAATTAAATTAAATTAATTACCGGTTTTGACGCCAACTTAGATTCGAATCTATTGTTATAACAATATAACCGTTAAAACAAAAACAAAAGTTGGTGTCGAAAACCTGTTTTTCAGCCAAACCGGGTGTGCATTGTTACAACAATGCTGACAAATCATGCTCTTTTTTTCAATTCCTACTATTCGTTCACTCTCTTCCTATATATATATATATATATATATATATATATATATATATATATATACAGTACCGATAATCCGAACAATATCGGACCGACCCCTGTTCGGATTACGTAATTGTTCGGATTAGCCGGAGTAACAGCGAAATCACTATTTGAACTGGGAGTACGGGTTATGTTGTACAATTTTTCATACTAAACATTAGTGGTTCTGTATTGTAGTTTATTCCATTTTAAAATTTGTACCATAACTTGATGTACAGTGCGTGAATATTAAATAAAGAACTGTTTTGAATTAAGGTTTATACTGTTTTATATTGAAATATTCACCGATTTTTTTTTTTTCGTCCTTAAAATTATAAAAATTTTTCCGCGGAGCCGTTCGGATTAACCGGATGTTCGGATTAGCCGTGTTCGGATTAACGGGACTGTACTGTATATATATATCTTATTCAAATTTTCAATCATTAATAAAATACTTTCTATTCATGCATTCAAAGTAAGAATTGACTTAAAACATTATTTTTATATTACTTGCTTTTTTTTTTCAATTAAACAAATCAACGCGTGCAATTCTTTGAGTGAAATACTTGTTAAATGAATTAAAATCAAAGTTTCTAACATCAAAAGAATAAACAGTTAAAATAAGAACGAAGAAAACATAAAGTACTTACTATTACTGGATACTAATAAATGTAATGGATAAGATACGTATATTATAATTAAGATAAATTTTAAATCTAATTACCACGTGCAATCAGATACTTATTATTAAAAAAATTAGACAACTAGAAAGATTCCAGCTGCTCTAAAATGTTTCCATGGACTCCAAACGCAGAGAAAGGGACGTATCAATTTAAAATATTTCATGCACTGGATACTGCTTCTTAGAATCTAAGGAAATGAAATAGTCTTCGAGGAAAAATGCATAATGCTCCTGTTTCTCAATCTTTTAGAATTCGAGAGTATTATGCTGATTCTGTAGAAATTCTACCCGCCTCCTAAAATCTTGACTATTGTATTTATTGAATTGAAACGAAATAAATCCGTAAAAAGTATGAAAAAAATATTTATTTAAAAACTATTTAAAAACTCAATAAAAAAACTGGGTTTTTTTCTGAGTTTATAAGAATAACTTTAAATAAGCAAAAACTTTCACTTTTTTTTGTATTATTTTAGTAGCATTTAATTTCGTTCACAAATATTAATGGAATGATTAAGGTAAAAGTAAGGTAGGAAAGACAATATGTGATATAATTTGAAAATGAATATATATATATATATATATATATATATAAACATGAAAACTCTTCTTATTATGACAATTAGCAGATGTAAACGTACAGTTCTGATGTCAATAATACCCACAGATGAAAAAAATAAAAATGAATAATTACTAGTAACAAAAAAACATCAATTTAATAAAAAATGGGATATTATTCAATCAATTCCTACTATTAGTTCACTCTCTTCCTATATATATATCTTGTTCAAATTTTTCATCGTTCGTAAAATACTTTCTATTCATCTATTCAAATTCAACTACATTTTTTTAACTTGCAGTGGATGACACTTGATGTTAATACAGTTTTTTCAAACAGTAATTCACTAAATAAATTTAAAAATGAATAAATATTAACAAGCAAAAATAATAATCCAACAGCTTATATAGAAAGGAAAATCGTTCTTAATGTCACTGTAGCGCAATGGATAGAGAGTTGGACTACTAATCCACAGGTCGTAGGTTCGAATCCCACCTGGAATGGTCCAAATTTTCAGAATGTGATTTCTTTTTTACTATACTATTTTATTAGAATAATTAAATTTAATGAATAAATAAATAGTAGCAAAAACAAAAATAAACAGTCCAACACACACCCTATATAGAAAGGAAAATGGATATTTTCGAGGAAAATTCTATTTTGCCTCTTAATATTGTGATTCTGTCATGTGTATATACATATTTATATTAATTGCAACTATTTAACAAAAAGCAACTAAAATGAAATTTTTCTTTTTGACCTAAGTAGGAATTGACTTAAAATTTTTTTTACATATTACTTGCTATATTCAAACTATGAACTGAGTTCTGAACCATGATTTTGAAAAAGCGAGTGAATGAAAAGATCTTTTTTTATTTTTATTTAATGCTAGTTGAATTACACTCATGTCCATAAATTAAGGATAATGAAGTTCAGGCAAAGAAAGAGACAGAAACAAAACAAATTTGACTTATTTGTAAAGTCTATTTATTAAACAAAAGGTAAAGAGCAAAAAGATGCTATATGTTTGACATAATTAATAAAAATTGCGATTTTTACTCCCTGGAGCAAATTAAAAAAAAAAAACCTATTTACAAAAAACAGTATAACATGGTTAGTATGATGGTTAATACGGAGTATGTCTCCCGGACGATGCAATACAGGCCTTACAACGCCTAGGCATGCTGAGTATCAAATTATCAATCTGATCTTGGGGAATATTACACCACTCATCAAGCAATGCCCTCCGAAGTTCCGGTAGACAGGTGGGAGGGGGTTGACGGGCTGCAATTCGTCGGCCAAGCATATCCCACACATGCTCTATTGGATTCAAGTCCGGTGAGTATGCTGGCCAATCCATACGGGTGATATCCTCCGATTGAAGGCATTCGTCTACAATGTTTGCACGGTGAGGACGGGCCTTGTCCTCCATAAACAGAAATTCAGCACCCATGGCGCCCCGAAACAAACGTGCATGTTGTTCCAAAATGACATCCCGATAGATATGGCTTCTCATCGTTACACTCTGAACATGCAGGTCAGTTCTGGAACCAAGAATAATTCCTCCCCAAACGAGCCATCCTGCACCACCGTAACGGTGTCGTTCAATGGTGTTCTGTTGGTGGTAACGGGTACCTGGCGCTCTCCATATTAAAGTCCGGCGAGAATCAGACTGCATACTAAACCTGGACTCGTCGGAAAACATCACACAAGACCACTGTTGTGGTGTCCACAATGCATGCTCTCTACTCCAGGTTAATCGCAGGCGACAGTGAGTTGCGGTA
Organism: Trichonephila clavipes; assembly: GCA_019973935.1. Taxonomy (NCBI): domain Eukaryota; kingdom Metazoa; phylum Arthropoda; class Arachnida; order Araneae; family Nephilidae; genus Trichonephila; species Trichonephila clavipes. The sequence continues at coordinate 32,171 of BMAU01014786.1, forward strand.
AGTGGAACACATCTGACAGGCCTACGAGCACATAGACCAATGTGCCCTAAGCGTCTGTACACGGTGTGCCTTGAAACTGTCGTACCGGTACCTGGAGGGAGCTGACGAAACAGGTCTGATGCTGTTCTCCGTCTGTTTCTTTTGGCAGTAACTGACAAATATATACCGGTCCTCATTCAGCGTTGTAACTCGGGGGCTACATGTGCTCTAACATCTACTCACATTACCATCATCTTGGAATCGTTGCCAAAGCCTGGAGATGATACCCTGGGCGATTCCAAGTTCCTCGGATACTTCCAGCTGGGTACGTCCACATTCCAGTCGTCCAATAATTCTACCACGTAAAAAATCATCCAAATGCTTCCTTTGTGCCATAACTATGCGGTTATTGCACTGAAAGGCTTTTAAAGCGCTTGTGAACAATTTTACTTACGAACGAAAATAAGATCCATGGCGAGCGACAGCGAGCGAGCGCTTCTGCTCAGAATGGATGGCGAAAGAGTGACGGAAGCCAACAGGAGAAGGAAACCCAAAAAAGGGGATTCTGCGGGAATCTGTGGGAATTTATTCGGGCACCTGGGTTCGAAGAACCCTTAATCCCGTATCTGGCAATAGTCTCTTTAATGACATGGCTGATCGTTGAGTTTCATGTTTGGTAGTAGATCATTGCAATTGGACGAGCGGCGGCAGGCCAGTAGGCGTAGCTTTGAGGCATGGATCTTGACATCTCGGAAAGTTTTCAGTGAGGAATCTGAGTGGAAAAGCGAGTTTTCCTATTGGCTGTTGAAAAGTGAGGATAATGGCTCAGGAAAAATGGCTGCCCATGTGGGGGTGTGAGTGTGCGTGGTGTAGTGACGGATGTCCAGTAGGAGCGAAAATTTATGAGGTAGAAAAGCAAACAGCCGGGTGGTTTGCGAGACGGTCACCCTCCCTCGCATTGACCGCTCCCGGGGTGTTGCTGCAATTTTAACTTAAGATGGAGAGAGGAGATGTAGAGATTTAAAAATAATGCTAGACAAACATGATTATAAATTAAAAGAGTGATATAAATAAATGATTCTTTTCCACCATTCCTTATGTACCCCTCTCTTACACTCTCGTCATTGTGACGTACTATCCGCGCCATCTGGTGGTTTCCTGTAATTTGTATATTCTTCTTCAAGATGTGTGTGATAATTCTACAGGTGAAATTTTTATTTTAGAGTTCATTTTCTGTGTGATTCTGAATTATCCTTAATTTATGGACATGAGTGTGTATATATATATAACATTTTGTTTAATTTATTGGTGCTATATATACTATAATTAATTTAAAATGTAACACATAAATACTAATTCCTTCCCATACATCCCAAACATAGTGGTTAAGGAGGTCCGGCTCGACCAGGGGAACCCATGTTAATTTGTGAAAGCAGTAATTTGTGTAAAACAGTTACTTCAATTAATAAACTGTTTAATTATTCCATTCTTCACACTAGAAATAGGAATTCTATGTACAAAAAAGAAATGCATTTTTTTTAGTCTAACTACTGTTAAAAACTATTAAACAAACAAACTGGAACAATTAACAAAACAAGGTTTTGTCTCGTGTTTGTTCATAATACTTGAATCTACTTATACAAATTATCTCACGACATCTGAATGCCGTGTCGTGGAAATTAATCACAATCTTCGAAACAATCAAGCTATTGTATTATTCATTTACGTGGAACAAAATACATCCGAAAGATAGAAAAATAAGAAAAGTTTTTGTGTCATGTACCTTTCTTTTAGATTGGGCAACTGCTTTTTTATTATTATTTTTTCTTCTGTGAATTATAAGGACAAAAATACGCTTGCTAAAATACAATATGAAAGAAAAAGCGACCCGAGAAAAATCTTCCAAACTTTGAATTCTAGCAGGCACACTTTATAAACATTCAAATAAATACCAAAGTCTAGAATGGAAGGAAAACCCAAAGGAAGCTCTCTATAGAGACAAAGCCTAAGTAGACAATGAGACGGGACTTTATCGGATTTTCTAACTAATCCTCTTGGGGGAACCTTTGGGGCCAGAATGGCATTATTTCAATCCAATCCTTTCGGGAAGAAACCGCGATATGCAGATTAGTTAATAGATATATAATGGAGCTTTAGCATTCACGTGTTAGTAGAATGGAAGTAGAATAGAAGTAGAATAGTAGAAGAATAGAATAGAATAAGGAGACAGAAAGCTGAGAGGCTGATCACCGTGAGATATTGATAAGATATTAATTATAGAAGTGCAATTATAGAAAGGGTTTTATCGTGTTAAGGAATCTAAGGCAGATAAAGATTCTTAGGATAGTTTTTCATAACGATAGTGATTAGGATTCCAGGCGCTATTTACTTAGAATTTAGAATTACTCCTGATGACATCCCTAAAAGTAAGACTTGTGTTGTGTTGATCAATATACTTAGACAATAATAAATTAGATTTATTATGGAGAATTTGGGTGATCAATCAATTATTCCTACAAATCTAGGTCGCGTGGATGAAGAGATGGTACCCCCGGGCCACGGGGTATCACAACAATTACGAGATTCTTCGCAAATAGCCCCCTTGTTGCTCTATATAGCGCATGCGATGTAAATAAACTCTCTCGAATTGAATCTGGGACGAATTTGTACGGAACCTTTCCACTAATCTTAGGCGTCTTTTTGGGGAATATAAATTCGCGTTTATTTCCAATCAACTCCAAAAAGATGAACGGAATATTTAAATTAGATAAGGTATTTAAGTCGAGCGTTGCGAGATAGCAAGAGAGATGATGGAGGGCTATTGAGCCAGCAACTTTAAACGCATTATTAGATTCAAGGAGATTAGATTCGTGAAGACGTCGTGCTGCTAGACGTACCAGAAAGCTGATATTAGCCAGCGGTAAATACAATTTACTTACACTTAAAAGAAGCGTTAGTTGAGTCGAGTTAATTAAAGTTAATGAGAGTTAAGAATTCGTGTACGTGTATTTCTCGGATTTCCTATTTCGGTAGACCTTGCTTGATCTTGAGCTTAATTATTAATTAGTTGCATTCTTAGTAATTTAATTTAATATAAAGGCAAATCCCTTTAAGTGACGTAACATAATATTATTATATGTTATCAGAGATTTTTTTGAGAAAAAATTATAATAATAAATAAATATTATTATTATTCAAATTGGCTCTTAGTGGTTCTTTGCCTCAAATTAATCTTGGTGTTCAAGGTGAGACCCAGGGGGGTCACCACAAATCATAATGAGGAATCTATCGACCTCGGTCAAGTAACGAGGACGATAGTTGAGCTGGCACAGCTCACTACCACATCATACCAACGGGAGGACATTGAGCATCGACAAATTTAATGCGTATTGGCCCCCTGTACACATGGGTCTTCAGTGGCACCCGGACTCGAACCTGTGACACTCGTGCCACAAGTCCTTGACCATATGATTCAATTGCAGCGGCGCACACAAGGAGGGAGGGAGTCCTTGAGGTTCGAACCCGCCCCCCAAAGCCCTTGATTTTTTTCCGATTGATCATAATTCTAAGTATATAGTACGTAAAATTTAATTAAGTGTTTGTTATTAATTATTAATTTTATTAATTAATGCTAATTATTTATTCAATAATTAGTTTTTTACTGTGTTTTGTTCCCGAAAATCGACAAAATCAAAAGGAGCATGATACAAGAATGGTGAACTTTCAACCCCGGACCCCCCCGTTGAAAAATTCTTGTGTGCGCTACTGGCCATGGCAAATGTGTGTTGTTGCTTAAGGGTATTATTTCAAAGAAGGATGCGTTTCATATTAGTTTAATTGGTAATATTTTTTAAGTTATAGACTCAGTCCGGGAACTTTTGAATTCTACTACGCATACAATCCAACTTAAAATCATTGTTGGGAATTTGTTGAAAGCTACCTTCATGAATGCATAAAAACTGATTCCTATAGATTCCCATGCTTCCTTCAAAACGTTACACTTACAAATACTCACAGGTGCAAAGCGACTCAATCACTCATCACGAAATCTCCGAAACGATTAGACCCCTACATATTTGAAATTTGGTACCCATGTTTCTTTTGTTGTGTAGAGATCCACGAAGAATGGGTTTATCGGAAAACGATTCTCAAGAAGTGTTACCACGGATAAAGAGAGCAGTTTAGATAAAAAAAAATCCCGTTTTTTGAAATATTAGACCTACAGACTTGAAATTTGGCAAACTTATTCTTTTTGTTTAGTAGATATCCGCTAAAAACGGGGTTGCGTAAAACGCCTCCCAGGTCAAGTTGCAAAGAGTTAAGGGGGCGTTTTTGTTAAAATGTCCCGTTTTCAATTTTTAATACCCTGTAGTATTGAAATTTGGCAAGTATGCTTCTTTTGTAGTGCAGAGATTCAGTAAGAAGAGTTTTGTGAAAATCGACTCTCAGAAGGTGTTAAAGCGGCACACGATTAATAAAAATTCCATTTTCGAGCTGTTAATCCTACAGATTAGGAATTTGGCAAGCAGGTTTCTTTTGTTGAGTATTGATCCACTAAAAACAAAGGTTTTGTGTTAATCCCCTCCCAAAAGGGATTTAGAGTAATTAAGGGGGTGATACAGATAAAAATCCCCGTTCTTGAATTATTTGACAAAGAAATTTACCAAACATAATTATTTGGTGGAGTAGTGATTCGTTAACAATGGATTTTTCGGAAAGCAACTTTGTTAAGGGGGGAGCGTAAAAGACAGTTATATTACCGTTATAAAAACTTAAGTCTTGTTCTTTTTAAATCAGGACGCGATAAGAATGTTTTTCAATACAATCGAACGTTTAATGCTAATATCAAAAACTTAAAAAACAAACAAAGCAGTATAATGTCATACAACATCATGAAATACCCTGTGAAGCGGCGGATAACGCCTAGTATATATATATGCTTCAGTCGAAAAAAAACTCCACTTTTACTTTTTTTCACACCTTTCCATGAAATACTTCACAAACATTTTAATTTATAAGCAAAATATATATAAAAAAAATCAAAATTTAATCCAATAGAATTTTTTTGTTTGTAATTAAAAAGAAATGATTCGAAGTTTCGTAGATAAAAAAAAATGGCTATTTCATTTTCATTTAAAAAATGTATTCATCTTTTACTCTTATTTATTTGATAACTTTTTTGTAGAGGGTAAAATTTGAATAGCATACGTCAATTGGTAATTTCAGAAATATTATACTTGACTTGTACCACATCAATTCATCAAAATCTTGATAAGGAATTTTAATTCGATAACGAATGTAGTCGCACCGAAGCTCACCATTATAGGAAATCATGATACATTTTATTCTTTTGTTCTCTACGAAAGCCTTTTTCAGGTATCAGATGTCAATTATAACGATGAAAAACAAAATGAATCATAACCAGCTTTCAAAAAGACGTCAGCACTGTAATCGATATTCTCCAGAATTACGTCATTTGGTTCAATACAAAAATAATTCTCTCGCCGTCTGCTCTGAATGAGGAGTCACGAAAATACACTCAGACGGAATAATTACTTTAGTTTGAAAATAATTATTCGAGGTTTCAAATAAATTGATACATTATATGCACATATCATTTCTATCTAATACGTATACTTTTTTTTTAAATACAGTTGGACTTCTATATAACGAAGTCGCTAAATCCCGGAAAAAAGTTCGTAATCTAGAGGTTCATCTTTTAATATAGATTATAAACCATACAAAACAAATTTTAAAACCATTAAAAAAAGTAATTATTCACAACTTTTTTTAAAATTAATATATGCTTATTTTATATATCTTACCCATCAAAAAAGAAAGAAAGAAAGGAAAAAAAGAAAAAGAATGTCGAAGGATTCATTTTATTTTCAATATTAAGAAAATAATTTTATACTAAAAACAATGAATTTTAAGGACATTTTATAATTTAAAGCATACAAGTAATATCAAACATACTTTATTTTATAATTAGAACACGAGGACAAGGGACAACTCCACTGAGGGTGAAAGGGGACATCGAAAATGTTTCTACTGAACTGGTCAAAGGGGGTTAAAAGTTGCACTTCTTGGATGAAACGTACAGGACTCTATTGCACTCGGCGAGTTAGGTTCTAATAAAACCAGTTCAAGATTTATAACCACCATAAAATGTATTAAAGAAAGAATAACTTAAATTTTTTTCAGAAATACTTTTAAAAAAAGGGAGAACAAAAATTGAATCACAAAAGAAAAAGTTCGTTACATAAAAAATACATTTCGCTATAGAGAGGTTATTTTACGAAGAAAATCGTGAAATGTTCAAGGTTTCAGGAAAAAGTTCGCTATATAGAAAAATTCACAATATAGAGGCTCGTTATATAGAGGTTCGATTACATATATGTAACTGAAATAAAGATATAACAGTTTTAAACACTTATAATACTTTTAACGAAAATAATTAAGTTTTTATAAGAAAACTTTCAACTCGGCAGCGGTCGCGCGGGACACAGAGTCACCCCAGGTTCACGAAATCTTTAATTCTTAGAAAACTGTTCGTTTGTTACCAATAATCCTGTCCGTATCCTCCTATTTGGCAGCCTTCATGGACCATTCATGGCACCATTCTGGTGTATTGTCACATATCCTCCTTTTTTTTAGAAGTGGCAAAAAAATTTTTATGATTAAGGTACTTGGGGTGACTGAGTTCCTCGCGTGACCGTTTTTGTTCCAAAATATTTTCGATGAACAGGCTACATTTTTCTCCTGTGAAAGACATAGTAGTTTTTATTGCAGAGTATTGTAGGACTCATTATGGTTTATAAATGTAAATGAACAGAATGTAATAAAAGAAATGGGCATCTGCGATCTCTATTGGATGAAGTTGAAACTGATTTAGCAAGAGAAGAGCCTGATGAAATGATGCACACTAATCATAGGGCCATGGGTACTCTAGTGGTTAGAGCATCGGACTTCAGACCGGAAGGCCTGGGTTCGATGCCCGATGCCACTAAATACCCTCCGAGTACACACGGAGTACGTGCTTGTTCAATCAGTGGGTCCGAAAGTCTTGTGTGCGGTCGCAGCTGAAACCATGAGTGCAGGGGGCTGGAGAATATTTCCCTCCCTTCCAGTTCCATGCCTAAATTGTTGAGGTAGAGATCGGTGGTGTAGCCATCTATCGTAAAGAAGTCCAACCTGTCTCACAGGCTCTGGCAGCATTCATTCCTTCCCTTCGGGAATTTCACCGAGCTAAATCGTACTGTCACCTTTATGGTGCTCAAGGCTAAGGCCAACGACAGGAGTATATCTATCCCTTGCCACGATGAATTTCATGGGCCTCGATCACACAGGTGGCATTAAAGACAACAACAACAAACACATTAATCATGATAGTGCAGGAAATAGTTTTCGAGCCGCAAGTCCTCTCGTGAGGTTGGTGGAAGGGGAGGAGAAGCAGTAGGCTTCTGCCCCCCTAAAGGTGTTCTCCTTCAACATTGGGACAGTACGGAGCCAAACCATACTGTCCCCTGCTTGGTGCTCAAAAGCTACGGCTAACGACAGACGTACAACTAGTCCCTTGTCGCGACGATTTTCGTGGGCCGCGATATGACATCGTCTGACAACTTGAATCTATGTTTGATAAGTATAAAATTACAACTTGTAACAACAACTTGAATCTATATATATATATATATTGATAAGTATAAAATTAAGTTAATTTTTTTTGAAGTAAATTATTACAACGAATTTCAACTTAATCAATAGGATAGAACAATTAAACGAAACCAGAAACATCTAATAAAATATTATAAGGGAGATTTAATACTTATTAATCAAAAGAACAGAAAGAGTGATTTCACAATTAGTTAGAAACAACGAATCTATTATTTAGATAAAAGAAAATGCGTGGCCTTTTGTGAAAATAAGTTTTTGTTCAGTTTTTTTCCCTCTCTTTTTATTGCATAGCTTTATCAGCACCTGTTTTATTTCTATCATTTCATAGAAAAACAAATAAAAGGAAACAGATTTAACATCCAGGAATATAAACATAATATTAAGCGCACGTTTTTGCTTAAAATTACTAGCGTAACTAGAGCCCTGAGTGGGCCCCGTATCAAAAATTCTTTGGGGGCCCTTTTTGGAAAAAAAATAAAAATGATCGCACAGATAAAACTTATATGAAAATGTCAAAATAAGTATACATAGATATAATGCATTAAAATACTTCATTACTTAAAAATTAACTTAGTTGTTTAAATAGGTGCTTTTCTCGATTTTTTTAGGTAAATACATTTATAATAACATCCATAATAGATGATTTACTTTTTCAAGTTCATCTGTTTCTATTGACAGTATTGTTAAATCCGAAAACCAGTTTTGGCCTATGAAAGTTCTAAGATGATTTTTAACAGTTTTTATCTTAGAAAACTTTCAGTTGTGACAGGAAGGGTATAAAATAGTAGCCATTCTATCATAACATCCGGGAAACTGGAGGTAAAGTTACTGAAATTAAGTATCAATTACCAGTGTTACCAGGAAATCCCATTGAAAAACACGTGGCAAGTCCGTTTTCAACCTCCCCTGCGCCTTAGGCATTTCGAATTGTTACGCCCCCGGATCTAAAAAATTATTGAGTAGTGGCCCCTTTAACTATATATATCTTCTTGAACAAGGAAACTGAATCTACCATCTTTCAAAATTTGATCTGTGATTTCGAGACCTTGCACTCACTCTCCTTAGCGTAATTGTATTCCATTAAAAAGAAATCAGTGGTAAAATGCACACAACATTCATCTACACTTTTTTTTATTCTTGCACTGCAATCAAAAGGACATTAAGGCAGTAGCGCACACAGGAACTTTTCATGCGGAGGGGGGGTCAAAAGTCCACTATTCTCGTATCATGCTCCTATACGCCGCCCAACATATTCTTTTGATGTTGTCCATTTGGGAGGACCAAAAACAGCCAAAAAATAATTATTGAATGAATAACTAATTTTATTAATAACAAATACTTCATTAAATTTTACGTACTTTATACATAAAATTATAGTTAATCAAAAAAAGTCAAGGGCTTTAGTGAGAGGGTCCGGATTCAAGGACCCCCTAGTGTACCCAACTGCATTAAGGCATCCGACTACTTGCAAAAACTTTTTTTTTAATGAAAATATGGAGATTTTTTTTTTTTTTTTTTTTTAGATTATTTTAGTACATTTTAAGAAAAGAAAAAGGCTAAAAGTAAGAAGAGAAAAATAAATTGTCACTACTAAAATGAGTAAAAATTAGTACTAAAAGCTAAAAGTAAGAAGAGAAAAATAAATTGTTACTACTAAAATGAGTAAAAATTACATAAACGGGGCCCGGTCTGTACAGATAGTAAATGAACAAATTCTCAATTTTTCAATTTTGATGCATTACTTTGCTATTCCTTTTTGAAAAATGACCTTCAGGGTAAGAGATATTTTAGATTTTACTAAAACTTGAACACTTTATCATAGCTCTTATATGAAATATCTTTAAAAAAAAAGTGATTATATTCGCATAAAGAACTATAAATTTTGTAATAAAGCAGCGATTGATAAATCTGAAGGTTAAAACACTTTACTGTTATACACAACACACACAAAATTTGAGCAAGTTATTTTAAAAACTTTTTGAGCCATCGCTGTCCCCGTTTGAACTTTTCGAAAAAAACACGTTTCGAGTAAAGCGCATTTTAAAGTTTGACATCTTATGTAAAGTTATGGCATCTGCTTTTACTAAAACACTTGTAGTTTTTGTTCTGGTGAATGGAAAATGAATAACTTGGTATTTTATAAATTTTATATAATATTTTTATGTATGGCCTATAAAATAAAACCATAAAAAAATTGTCAATTTTTTTTTAAAAAAAAATCATGATTTTAGGGTAGCGGATACCTTAAGAAGAATTTCTAGACAATAAATCAGTTGTTTTACCCTCGAAAAGAAAATTTAGATACAATACGGTTCTTTTTATTTTATTTCTTTTGAGGTTACACAGTATCCAAACAATTTCAATAACACCGATTTTTTTTGTGACTCCTATCATTGGGAAGTTTGCAACCACAAATTTCAGATCTGATAACAAATTAGTTTTTCAGATATTTGTAGTTTTCTGAGCTTAGGTTTCGGTTTCACTTTAAAGCCTTTTTCCACTCTTAAATTGAAGTAATTACAAATATTTTTATGTACAATGAACTCTGTGACGGATCTTTACGCGACCTTCACACTAATCCTCTTGGGGAATCCTTGAGCTAGCATTCGCGTTTAATTCACAGCCATCCCTCTCAAGAAGAAACCGTGATATTTAGATTAGTTCGACTACATAAAGTCAGAGTTTTTGTAATTATTGAAGAAGGAGCTGAGAAGCTGTTACATTCGCCACGCAGGTGAGAGAGAGTAAAGTTGATTTTCGCAGCTTAAGATTAAGAGCGGTGTTTGCCACTGTATTCAATTAGTGGATTGGGGGTTTATAATCAACCATTGATTAGGTTAAGTTAAATTAATTATTTGCGCTTGTCTGCTTAACATTTATTGCTTTCTCTCTGCCACACCTTTGACATTAACTTAGAGATTAAACTGTTGTTGATTAGTGTGTCTGAGTAAAATAAATAATTGTTATAATTGAAGTTTCTGGTTCTGCTTTTATTCCTTCCTTAGGTAGGCAAGATGGGGAGGGGGCAACTTCAGGAGTAAGTCGCTCACAACTCTTTCAGCGTAAAATGGTTATTAACTTCAATTTTTATTACTAAAATTATTTCTGCTTGATAAAGTTTGGAGTTCTCATAATTATTTAATTAAGATTGATTTCAGAGCCAATTTTTGTTTTAAAAAAATAATTTATGTAACTTAGAAGCTTTTTCATTCATTCTTTTTCCTGTTGAGAAAATGCCACGACCAAAACTTTCTCAGGTTGATATGAGAAAAAAATATTTGGAAGAGATAGCATACTACCGAAAATGCACTAGCGTAGCTAGTCCTGAGTGGGCCCGGTATCAAAATTTCTCGGGGAAACTTTTTTTTGAAGGTCCTTAATAGTTTAGGATATTTTGCTTACACTTGTAGGGAGCCCCTGAAGCTTGGGGGTCCCGTATCATTTACACGGCTGATACGGTGGTAGCTACGCCCCTGCTTAAAATGGTAATTTTGTTCTGACAGCTTTTGTAGAACAAAATAATTTAGAATTATAGAATAAAATAGATTTATTGGGCTATAAAATTCACTATTCATTAGAAAATTGCTGACATGTAAAGAAAACAACATCAACTAATATTTACAAATATTTATGATTAATAAAGATTTGAATTTCAACAATGACAGTAAGCCCAAACTATAATTTTTAAGCAATATTCGAATAGGTGTTTCAATTTAAAACAAATAACTCGAACAATGTAAAAATGTTGAAAAAATGTTCTGGGGTTGATAAAAAAACCAGATTCAAAGCTTATATATTTGTACACATTACTTTTATTCCAAAGATCAATTTCTTCAACTATGAAATAATTTGAATCACATTTTAACAAAAGTTATGTACAGAAATTGTACATTATATTCGTATACTTTAGAAGGCAATTGCAATAAATAAATGTAATGATTTTAAATTTTATATTTCTAGAAAAATATCATTTAGAAAGCAAATCAATTAAAATGTAGAGAGAAGAGAAAAGCAACTCACACAGTCATCGTGATATCGCTCAAAGAACTTAAATACTGAAGAGTTGAAATTTGGCAGGCATGTTTCTTTTGCTGAGTAGAGGTTCACTTTTTTTAGAAATTGATTGCCATAGGGGTAGGATTCTGGGAGCTACAAGGGCGTTACAGATGAAAAAATTCCCAATTAACGAGCAATTAGACGAACAGATTTGAAATTTGGCAAGCATGTTTCTTTTGTCGAATAAAAATTCATTAAGAAAGGGTTTTACAGAAACCTACTGAGGAGGCAGGGGGTTACAGGGGAGTAAAAGACACACATACTTTCATTTTAGAAATGCAATCTCTGTCCTTTTTTAATCAACAGGCAAGAAAAATAAAAATGTTTTTGATAGTCGAAAGCTTACGGATAGGACTTTAAAAAAACAATATATAGTCATATACATCATGAAATATCCAGTGAAGCAGGAAGGTAAAGATTAGCATGATTATGAATATCAAAGGTATACTTTCTAACACTCAAAACAAAAGATATTATACAAGAACTATTAATAAAAAACTTGTAAAAAAAGGCTAAGAATGATTTAATGTGGTAAAAATGTAATTACCCAGCTCCAGATTTTTTTTCCAAAAGATTTTTCTTTCAAGTAATGAAATAATTGACCTACTTTACTTTTCAACTGAAAACCTTTAAGGAAAATAATAAAATATAAATGACCTGAAATTGTTAGAATTTTTTAAAAAAATAATTTAAGTAATGAAATAATTAAAGTAATGCTTAGACTTTTTTCTTCTTCATAATTTATCGTTTACTTCATTTACAACTTGATTTCCTCAACGGGGACCGGATAGAAATGACCTGAAAAATTGCTAAAAATGACCTACAAAATGCTGCAAACCATTGGAAAAAAATTTTAACGGCTTTACAAAGATCTAAATTAGGTGTAAATAAATTCATAAGTGGATAATAAAAGTTTTGTTTCCTGTAAGAAATTATCATTTCTCCACTCTCTCAACACTGCAATAAATCAAATAACTCTCGAAAGGATTAAAATTTAAAAGATGGTTGAATGTGGACGATTATCACGGGGGAAAAAAAGTAAATTACAATACGTTAGTGAGCCAATGTGAATACATTTTTAAATACCGAATTGATTAATTTGAAATTAATTGACGAATTTGAAAATTGATAACAAATAACGGAAACAATTTTTTAAAAAAAATCTGAGAAATGCCTAATTTTTTAAACCTTTTTAGAGCCATCGGCGTATATATCTGTCTTGATGAACCAGTGTGTTGAGCGTCTCGGACGTATATATAGGTCCTTCCAAACTACGATTCTTTTCTTTTGCGCGGTTATCAATAGAACTATTCCGAAGGCTTTGGAATGTAATACAATGACTTTGACAGTGTTTGCGGAGATTTACTTATTTCAGGGAAGAATTTGCTTGTTTGTACTGTAGCATCGTGGACGGGTAGTGTGATGATGAGCTCACAGCAATTTGTAGAATTAAGATAAAGTTTTATTTTCTGAACAGAATAATTAATAATAATGCGGTATGGAAATGTCTCTTTGCGCCAAGCCGGTGCGTTCGGTCTCTTTCAGTCGTTGGATTTCATTCGCTCTCTACACATTGCTGCCTTGTCCGAAGGACACTTCTCCATAGTTCTCTGTAGTTGCTAGATAGCTTCTACAACGCCGCCGGCGTTCATCCTCTTTATCTTTCCTCTTACTCCAGGAAAATCAGCTTTCCTCTCGAATCCAATCTCGATCCTTGATCACCAAAAATGATCCTTTTAAGGTGCAGGGGCGGATCCACTACACGCCTCTCGTCATTTCTCATTGGCCGGCCCACAAAAGTCTGCACTCGGCCCTCGGACTCATTAACGTCCTATTAGCGCCAAACTAACAATCGCTCTCCCTAGTCCTTCGTGAATGCACTGGCGCCAGACGTTCGTCCGCACATCTGGATACTTTGTCCACCACGACATCATTGTTTCTTGAAGCCATTCTCCCGTCATTGTCCTAGGCGTCAGTCTCCTTAGTTACACAGGCCCCGTCAATTTTCACATGGTGGGGGATTTTTATGTCTATTATGACTTACAGACATACTGCCATTGCGGACCCGAGGCCAAACAATAGACGATGACCCCAAAGCCACATGCACTGTCTCCGGCCCACGAGCGAGCCACCTGCTCTAATCTATCAAACCAGACATGAATGGACGGGTGTGGGTCGTATCAATGTGCCGTTGTTACAGTGTCTTTCTTTCCCCACCCCCAATACACTACATATGCACGTCTTCGTGAAAAACAGGGGCACTGGGGAGTGAATCGCGTTACTTTTAATCGGCAGTAAAGGGGTTATTGAAGCATATAAGAAAATGTCAAAAGAAAATATCCAGATTAATTGGTAATTTTTTATAACTTTAATTCCAGTTATCACAATTTATTTTATAACTAAACAATTTTTTAAAAAAATATTAAGAAGTGATCCGTCATTGAAATCCCAAGTTCTGCTTAACAACATATTATTAAAGTTATTTGGTTGAAAAAGATTATTTTACGTTTTGTTATATAGTATTCCTCAGAGGCTTGTTTTCGTTTGGCAAATGAGAGATTAACGACTCTGAGGAGTTCAAATAATCTTACCTTTTACCGCACGAGTTTGCTGTATTTTGTAAACATGGGTGAAGCGTCCACGGAATGGCCAAGCGAGCTTGCTCTATTTTCGTACACTTCTTTTGTCATTTCGCCTCTCTTTTTTTCTCTTCCTTTCTTGGATTTACTGAATTTTCTCTAGATCACAAATAAATGTCTTTTTAGTAGTGAAATATGGTCAAGTTGCACCAACGCGGTATAAGTGATAACCTTTACCCATCCGCTACACTAAGCTGATGTATATATATTATCTTTTTTCTTAAGTTATTGATATCTAAGTGCTTTCATTAAGCTTTCGATGATATAGAAAACCAATGTTATCTCTTGATTTAAAAAAGGACAGGACTTGAATTTCTAAATCAGAAGTATATTTATCGTTCACGTGCAGACTTCTCCCCCTTGGAGTTGGTTTCCGCAAAATTCATTTTTAGCGGATCTCTACTCAACAAAAGAAACACGCTTGACAAATTTTAAGCCTGCATGAGGTATAACAGACAAAAACGGGAATATTTTTTTTATTTAAAACGCCCCCGCAACCCACCTTAGAATCAATTTCCTCAAAACTTGTTCTTTGTGGATCTCTACTCAACAAAAGAAACATGCTTGAAAAAATTTCTAGTCTTCGTCAAAAACGATCTATAGCACTTTCCCCCTTGGGAATCGATTTCCCTAAAACCCTTCTTAGCGAATCACTACACAACAAAAGAAACATGCTTGTCAGATTTCGAAACTGCAGGCCTAATAGTTTCGGAGATCTCGTGATGAGTGAGTGAATGAATCGCTTTTCTCCAATGTTTATTCCTTGCGCGGCCAAATTATTATGCCCACCCCTTCAATATAATATTGGGCTCCTTTTTGCCCTTAATACTGCATGGATTCCTCTTTCCATGTCCACTATAAGATGTTGACAGATTCTATTAGGAATCTGAGACCATATCCGATGAATTGCCTTGTCCAATGCCTGCAGGTTGGATGATAATGGATCCAGTTGTCTCGTTCGATCTCATCCCACATATCCTCAATCGGATTGAGATCTGGAGATTGCAAGATAAAGTAACTGTCAGGCTTTTCTAATAATCTGGGGACAATGCTAGCTTTATTATAAGGATCATTGTCCTGATGAAAGTATTTATTCCTGGTAGGGTACATCATTAACATAACAGGATGTAATTAATTTGCAATAACACTTAAGCACCCAACTTTGGCACCCAGTCCTTCTTCCCCACGATTCAAAGGATCAATGCAAAGCAAAGAAAACATCCCACGTACTATAATATTACCTCCGCCAGCTTGAAGAATTGTGACAATACAGGTGAGGTTCATACTTCATTCTGTTTTCTCTATGTCCGCACTCTTTATGGTGTAGTTCAGCGGTTCTTAAACTTTCCGTCGCCGCGGCCCCCTTTATGTATTAGCCTGACATCGTGGCCCCCTGAGATTTTGAGCACCCTTCCCTGACTCCCCACACAAGGCAGAGTGATTTAAAGGTTCCTCAATAATTCTAAGATTGCCTCTGCTACTAATACAGACTTTGAATTCATTTCTTAATCTTCGCACTAGTGTTTCTACTATTTTTTGAAAATATTACGTTGTAGTAATGGCTCTGTAGTTGCAAACAAATAAACTGTGTGTGAATTAATGCTCTTGGTCGAAGTACATATTCAACTAGAGTTTTTTTTCATTGGGGCAAGGTAGGATGGCACATCTTTCAGTTTTTCCACGAGACCATTCACAGTCTGTAAAAGTGGGAAATCTTAATATTAAATGAGAGACTTTCACGGCCCCCTATAAAAGCTTTGAGGACCCCTGCGGGTCAACAGATCACAGTTTGAGAATCACAGATGCAGTTGAAAAAAGCGATATATCGGACCACATGACCCTTTTCCAATCATCTACAGTCCAATCATTGTATTTCTTTGAAAATTGGTGACGTCTGCTCTAGTTCAAGGCTGACAATAGGGACTTTCGAACAAATCATCGGCTACCGTAGCCTAAAGTGCGGCGATCAATTCGTTCAGAAATTATTGTGGTTGTTTCCTGATTAAAATTTACCCACAGTTTAAAGATCGATTGCTCTCCTGTTGGGCTGGACATCTTTCACAAGCAACTTTGCGAGCAGGCATTGAGTAGCTTGTGACGACCATAAATCTGACGTTGAGACCCTATTTTCAGCTTGGCAATCCACTCTCTATAAGCACTAATAACTGCTGTTCTCGAACACTTCATAAGTGTAGCTGTTTTGCTGGTACTGGTTCCGACGTTTCGAGCTCCTACAATCATCCCGCGTTCAAACTTGGTTAAATCCCCCTATCTTATTTAATTACAAACAAGACAATGCAATTGGTGCCTCACTGTTCGTGTATTCCCTTTTGATAGCTATCTCGTCCTCTAGAAGCAACAGCATGAAGTTATGATCGATCTCCGTATAAGTGTCAAGTATTTATAATAATTAGACCACTCAGTGCATACGAGGTCGGATTCAAAAGTAACCAGACTGAGTCTATAACTTAAAAAAATATTACCAATTAAATTGCTGAAACACATCTTCCTTCGAAATGAGACCCTTTGGCAACAACAGACTTTTCCCATTGCTTGTAAAGGTCATCGAAACATTTCTGGAATCCATTTTAAGCCGTATCCTTTAATTCAGCCAGCGATGCAGTTTTAACTTCATCGGCAGACTTAAATCGACGACCCTACAAGTGAACGTGATAGGAAATAGGGGGTGAAATCAAAGGAGTGTAGCACATCCTGTATTTAAACTCATTAGATCAGCGATACGCAGCCTGCGGCCCACCGAGCCTTTTTAATTGGTCCGGTCAGTGCCCGTTGCTCTGAAAAATTCACTTATTTAAGAACAATATATAAAAAAATGTGGTGCCAAGAAATGAAATATATCAATTTTGTGCTCTTTGCTGTCAATGTCGTACGAGTGCAAATTGATATTCTTTTTCTATTTGTAACGGTTACAGTTCGTGATAACAAACAACGTGTAGTAATAGTTTTAAGGGTGGAATTAATTTTTAACTATCTTTTATATCTTGCAAGCGAAAAATATTCGAAGAAAATATATCGTTTCAAGTCGATTGGGAGGCTGACTATTTTGAAGTGAAAAGCAGACATGGATCAGTAATTGTTGGATTTGTCACGAAAGTGCTGCACTTAAAAAATACCGATAAATATGAATCTCTCTCTCATTCAAGGACACTTTTCACCAAAGATATCTTTCAAGAGGTAATAAATAGGCTTTCTTGAATTTTCTTTGCGACAGCAACAAAGTGTTTTGTCACTGGTAACAAGGATATCTAATGAAGTTAGTTATATTATTGGTAATCATATGAAACCGTTTACCGATGTAAAAATTATGAAGAAGTGTTTCTTAAATGCTTCTAATTCTATGTTAGAGACAAAAATTAAAAAATAGTAATTAAAAAGAGCAAAAGAAGGGTTAAAATATTTTGATCAATTTTCCACATTTTACTCCCCCTCCCCTCCCTTTCTTTATCCTCTTGATGCGGCCGTATGAGGCCAACATATGTTTGCGGCCCGCATGAAATAGCTGACATATGTATGCGGCCCAGCAGATAAAAAGGCTGAGTATCCCTGTACTAGATGATAACACCTTGCAATGGAGTGTACATCTAGAATAGTACTAGTTTTCTCAGCTAGGTTCGCAGGATATATTTCGGATATGCTCATGGGTATTCATTTTCTCATACCAGATCCCAGAGAGTTCTCGGCACTCCGATGATTTCGAATATGTTGTTCGATAAAGTTGTTGAGTTTTATCCGAATGCATCCTAATTGAACTTTATAACTCAACACATCCTTCACGAGTAAGGAGGATGTGATAAAACAGTTGCTTTCGTTTTCTCAAGAAAGTAAGCGACTAGGAGGGATTGGTGTGCAGAAGCGTTGTGATGTCAAAGCACCCATGACTACTTAGCCCACAATTTTAGCCTCTTCTTTCGGATTGACTCATTAAAACAATGCTGGATATCTACATAGAGTTCTCTGTTCACAGTGCGTCCTTCAGGGATAAATTCCAGATGCACAATATGCCCTGGATATCGAACATAACCTTCCTTTTAGAGTAATATAGGAGGAATTCTGCTTGCGTGGAGATTGTGATGGTATTCACGTTGCCGACGCTATCTTGGATTGTGGGTCGGATAAAAAAAATACTATTTCTCGTCTCAAGTAGCAATTCTGCCAAGTAAAGAAGGATCTTCGTCAACAGCCGAGATTAAGTCTCCCGCCATTTCCATTCGAATTGCCTTTTGATCTTCGTTCAACATACGGGAAACGATGTGTGGAAGCACCCTATGCGTGTTAAGATCCTTAGTCAGTATCCTTTGACATGTGACCTCGAATATCCCAACTGGTTCTGCTATTAGCGATATTGTCTTAAGCATGTTATTACGTACCGCCTCTGAAACTTTTTCAATGTTTTCAGCGGTGCGGCAAGTTTGCGGACG
Source organism: Trichonephila clavipes (assembly GCA_019973935.1). Lineage (NCBI taxonomy): Eukaryota > Metazoa > Arthropoda > Arachnida > Araneae > Nephilidae > Trichonephila > Trichonephila clavipes. Next base: position 50,958 of record BMAU01014786.1, read on the forward strand.
TCCAGAGCGTTCATCGTGTTCGACACTTTCCGTGCCTTTTCTGAAACATAGATGCCACTCAAAAGCTTGCGTTCGCGATAATGTGTCACTGTCGTACACATGTTTCAACATTTCGTTTGTTTCTGTAGCACTCTTTCCCGAGGGAACACAAATTTTGACATTCATTCTCTATTCAACAAACGCCATTTTTTTAAATCGCCGACGACTAAATGCATCCACCTACAAAATACAACGCCATGGTGAGCCACCTGTAAGGACGCCCCCCGCCCTTCTCCTAGATTATCAGCGTGTGCTAGAGGTGTAGGAATAAATGAAGAACTGGAAGCTGCCATGATCTTAATATGACTTTATTAACATCTTTACTTATACCAATAACAGATTAGTTAATAATATGATATGAGAGAATCTACGGTGGCTAAACACACAATACATAATATCGAAATAACGTAACTCGGACCACTATCAATAACTAACTCGCCTAAGCTCAATTTCAATGCGATCATAGATCCGAATATTTAAATAGTCACTCCTACCTTAATGTCAAATGAAGTAGCGATCAATCTGATCATAGTTGAAGTTGCGGTTCACTGGCATGCACCTTGACCTAAGGGCTCTCTGTCACGGGTAATTTCTATTGGCTATCATTTAACTTCTCAAAACCTCTTCACACTTGAAATACGGACTATCATAACATTCCCCAAATGCCTAACAGCTTACTCTAAATTTCTGTTATTTAAAAGCTTCCTAATTTGCATCTTTCCTTCACGCTTTACTTCTTGGATTGGTTGGAAAAGAGTTGCCATTCATTCTGGCCCCAAAGAACCCAAAAGGACATGTTAATGAAAAAACGCGTGAGCCCTTCACACACCGACCATATGATTTGAGACAAGCCACTTTTAGAGAAGGCGGCGATAGCAGTAAAGTCATCATAGTCGCTCTACTGCAAATTTTTTCACGTTATTGGCTCAGTTCTGGAACTTTTGAATCCTACTTCGTATATATATATATATATATATATATATATATATATATATATATATATATATATATATATATATATATATATATATATATATATATATATATATGTGTGTGTGTGTGTGTGTGTGTGTGTGTGTAAAGTGCCAACATATAATGTCCATGATCACTGGCGTAGCTAGCTCTGAGGGGGCCCTGTATTCAAATTCTTTCGGGGCCCTTTTTTAGATATGGAAGCCTTGTTAGTGGACTGTAATTGCACATGTTGAGGCCCCTGTAAGCTTGGAGGTGCCGTATCATTGATACGGCGGTAGCTCGCCCCCTGTCCATGATGAATCGTGAGCAGGCTAACTTTCCGCAAATATAGACACTTTGTTATGCACACTGATGATGCAGGAATTTATGTGAAACTCGACACTTCACGATTGCGACATTGTCACAGGAATCTCCACTTGTTTCAGTCTTTTTAGTACACAAAATTCTGTCAACACAGGTGACTGATTTGTAATAAGGCAGGCATAAAAAACTTGTGGTATGTTATATTAAGTATTTAAGCAAACAACATAACTATGAACAAAAATAGCTTAAGGTTGAAGGAATGAAATGCAATAGTTTTTGATTGCATTTTTCATGCCATTTATTTTTATGGATAAACGCATCTTATTTAAAAAATGACCTTTGATATACATTCGAGTATTAAAACCGTACTGTATAAGTGAAGTGCTTTTCAAATTGAAGGTCAAAAGATTTGGCTTTTGACGTTTGAAAAAGCAGCATTATTTATTGAGACATCAATCAAAATAAGTTTCTGCAAAACGTTTTTTAAAAATATATTTAATATTTTTTTAATGAATTTTACGAATTTAAGAAATTTTTAATTGTAAATAATCTCAGTCAACAGAAGTCTAAGCTAAATGAAAAGAGAAAGAAATTTATGATTAATTTAAAGAATCAATTTTTTTTGTTCTAGCCCTTTCTTTTAATTGTAGATGGCAGTACGAAAAACCTTTATTAATACTTATCTTATTATTTTGAAAAATGGATTAAAAATAAAAATATTTATTGAGAAAAGTATTTATTTATAGTAATGAAGTCTTTGAGACACATCATTCATTTCGCGTGTCATTGTGGACCCCTCCGAGACCTCAAGAACTGCCCTCCAGCGGAAGCTGGTATTTTGTTTTTTCTGAATGCTCTAAGTT